>ML685884.1:6562173-6591228 GCA_007922175.1 Pelusios castaneus | reverse complement strand
CACCTGATGCTATGTCATACACTCCCCTGCATTTTATTTCCTCCCACTCTGTAACTTTCCTATCTTCAAAGCGTCTGACGAAGTGGGATTTTCTCCCACGAAAGCTCATGCGATTAATAAATCTGTTAGTCTTTAAAAGTGCCACAAGACTCTGTTGTCTTTCTACAATAGACTAACACGGCTACCCCTTTGGAATATGACAAAAGAGAAAATAGTTAACAAGTCAACATTTAAATCATCATCCCTGGAGATCTGTGTTAACACTCATTGAGTTGGACATAAGGATTGTTCCAAGCTCTCTGAAGACTCTGAAATGTTGCTGCATCCGTTCCACTAATTTGTTTTTTGAGCTTTTCTTTGCACTCATAATAGCTAGGGACTGACCTTTTAAACAAAAGCTGTGATTCTGAAGAACAGACTAACAGCTTCAGTGGTATGATGTACTGCCATGTCCCAGCCCATTCCAAGTCCTGGCTCCTGCTGTTGCTCTACTGGTGAACTGTTCTTCCTGTTCACTGAAGTCATTTTAAAAACACACACAACGTTTCCCCATAGAGTATTTTGAGCCTTACAATAATGTATCATCTATTTTCTTTCCTCCAAATGAGCATGATTCTTATTGTTCCATTGAGGTGTGGAACGATCCATATAATTAAGTATTGTGTATTATACTTATCTTCTTCCAGACTCAGCCTACAAAGAGGAAGTTACCAGAATGGTTTGGAACTTCAAAAGGAATTGGTTCCTCAGTTACTCCTGGCAAGAAATCCAAAGGGGGGGCAAAAAAAGGTCTTTTTGGTTGAACTTGGAAATATCAACAACTTTCTCTTTTAAAGAAGCTCAGAAAGAGCATATCTATAAGCATTCTGGCTCTACTGTCATTCAGAATCGAGAGACAAGCACCACATTAGAGATGGCTTATTTTTAGTATCCAGAACAACTCGCATTTTGAAGTGCATGCTCATTTGTTCACATTTGAAACTGTGACTGAAGGTGGGTTGAAACTAGAGCCCCTCAGTTCTTGAACTTATCAGTGTGTGGAAGAGACCACATCAAGCAGCAAGATCTTGAATTCAAGTACATAAAGAACTGACCTCAGGATTAAATTAGGCCATCTTGTTTATAGAGGCTGCTTACTACTTTCATTATTAGGATCAAACTTTTCAAGCTTTTTGCTGTCAGTTTATATGTTAGTAGATTTCATTTATTACTATCTAAATGAGAAATTTGGGCAACTTCTGTGAAGTCCTTTCTAGACTGCTTCAGATGCTTGTGTTCATCGAGGAAGTAAATGTGCATGTTCATCGCCATATTCTCATAAATTGGCATTGAATTTATTATGCAGGTGCTGCATTTTTACAGTGTTTTTGTTTTAAGGATGGAAGGAAGCATGGAAGAATATCAGGGGTCTCGGAGCTGCTTCATAACCACAAAATTAATACTTTATATTATCTTGCTGCTAATGCATATTGACCATACATCTGTTCAGCATTCTGCATCGACTAACATTACATCTGCTTTGATCTGAAAATACCATCCGATAGATCTGATGTAAGCGATACTATGTGGAACCCACTTATATTGCTGTTTAATTCTGAAAAATAGATACGGAAGAACTAAAGGGTTTTTTTTAAATGCCATTTATGTATTTGCACTTTGGTATCCTCTTTATAATAAAATGCTGCATAATGGTACTTACAGTACATATAGCTTGTTATTCATTTTTCTGTAATCCCTTTCATTTACTTTGAGAAATCAAACTTGTTTGTAATTCCAAGCATCAGTTACAGGAGATGGAATTTTAGTTTCTAAAATGTATGAGTACTAGGGGTTGGATTTTTTTTTTTTAAATGAGGGATCAATTGTGAAGTTAAAAATTCAGACTTGAGATTTAATGTCAAAAAATCAATGAGCATGGAACTACAGTAGTTATGTAGTTAGCTACCAGCTACATGAAAATGTTTCTCAGAGTATTGAGGAAAGCAAACCTTAACCCAAAGGGACAACAAAGTATCCTGCAGTTCTGAGGGAGGAGTGTGTGACCCTAATAAACCAAAACAGAAATAAACAAGGAATCCTGTGGCACTTTTAAAGATTAACAAATTTATTTATTCTTTAACAGTGCCATAGCCCTCCTTATTTGTTTTGCTGAACTAGACTAACAGGGCTACCCCTTTGGAACAATATGGAAATGAGAGATCATGTGGTCAAGTAAGGGTTTCTGCTTGTAGTTCTTCAAAGCATCTGACAAAGTGGGATTTTCTCCCATGAAAGCTCATGTGACAAATAAATCTGTTAATCTTTAAAAGTGCCCCAGGACTCTGTTTTTCTGCAATAGACTAACACAGCTACCCCTTCGGAGCTATGCTAGCAGAACAGACAGGTGCAGCCTTCTTTTGTGTATCTGTGCTTCCGCGCACACCAGCTCCCCTTCCTGTCTGCAGCGGAAAGTTGTGGGGGATTCTATTTACAACAGTTGAGAGACAAATGTGATCCGCTCTCAGCCCCTTCCCCAACGTGGGTTCTAGGACGCCCCAGGGGGCAGGGCGGGGTGCGGAGCCGGGGCACCAGCAGGACGGAGTTCTCACACACACACCACGCTGCTCAGAAGCAGCCTTACGGCTGTGACCGCTGTGCCCGGGCGGCTTGGGTGAGAGCCCAGTGACGCTCACCCCAGGCACGCTTTGCCGGTAACCGGCCCGAGGCTGGCAGGGCAGCAGGTTGCTGCCGGGCTCCTCCTGGCGGAGGGTCGTCTTCACCCTCAGCAGCCCATGTTCTGCCGGCGCGTGCCCGCCCCCGCGTTCTGGGCTAGCCATCCTCACGTGACATCTATTCTAGCGGCGAGGGCCGGCGGGCTGCGAACTACGTCAGCGCCGGCGCGTGGTCCACTTACGGCCGCGTGGGGCATGACGGGAGGCGGGGGTGGGCGCAGTTGGCACCACGGGCCAATAGGAGAGCAGGAGCGGTCGAACGGACCCTGCTTGCGTCCCTTCCTGCGCCCCGGTGGCAGTGCCCCCCGCGTCGGGGTGGCCTCGCGCGCGGGTGAGTTCTTGTCGCGAGCGGGGCGGGCGGAGCGGGGGAGCGCGAGGACACCGCCGTTCTCCTCTCCCACTCCGAGCCTGTGGGCTGGGCCCTGCCTTCTTCCTCCCTGGGCTGTATGGGCCGGAGGGGTCTCTCATTCCCCACAGAGCTGTATAGGCCAGGGATGGGATTCCCTCTCCCCGCCCCACAGAGATGCCTGGGTGGGGTTTCAAGTGATTCTCGTCCCCAATCCCCACACATAGCATCCTGGGCCAGAGGGGACCCATTGCTCCTTCCTGTTCTCACGTATACAGTATGAGTCTCAGAGGTGAGTGGGCCAGCTGAGACCTTCCTTCCCCTCCATACAGCTGTATGTCCCGGAGGGGACCTTTCCTCATTCTGCCACCTACCCCCCCCACATGGGCCCTTCCCCCTGCCAGCTCAATAGACATAACTATGTTGTGCAGATCTGATCCCAGCATAGTTGTGAATGAGCGAATCGGGCCCACAGGAAAGCTCTCGGTGAACCTTTTGCTGTAGACATCTCTACTGCTCTACTCCAGACAGCAAGACCTATGGGCGTGCTGCTTGTTTCCAATTGTCATTCAAACATCACCTCAGTAGACAGTCAATACCCAGAGCCCTCAAGCCAGTCCATGGCCTTCATACTGCCTTGCTGACTTGGATTTTAAACATGTATTTCTTGTGCCTTGTCCTTTATGGGACCCCCACAAGCTCCAGGGAGACCTGACATGGGCTAGATAGTTGCTTGGCCTTGTCAATGCACAAAGTAAACAAACTTAGAAAAACAAAGTGTAGAAAAATAATCTCTGTTAATCCTGATTGTAACAATAGTAGGAAGAAACCTTTTTTAAAAAAAATCAGATAAGTGATTAAGCTGATGGTGTCCTTTGTAAATATCCATGAGCACTAGAAAGTATGAAACAAGGAGTGAAGGGAGTTCCCTCCTGTCCTGTATTCAGTGCTTTTATCCTTATCCCTCCCGTGTAACTTCTATTGATAATATAATAGATAATATATATTGTATTTAGTAGATATAGATCATATAATACATAATAATATATAATAGTGATGATAACCTCATCTGGTAATATTGCATTTCATTGACAGCTTGAGCCCTATGGGGATCCTGGTGGTTTGAACTGGAACTTGTGCATCTAGTATCATCTTCCCATCTACAACTTTTAAGAAGGCCAGGGAAACCCCTCTTTCCTCTCCCACAAAGCTGCATGGGCCAAGGGGAACCCCTTGCCTCTCACACACATACATAAAAAGTCTGTGCATCCACAGGCAGCCCAAGCAATGTATAGGTAGTAAGTTGCTAATATAGTTATAAAATATCTCTTGCCTTTTGTATAGGTCCTGTGATGGGGCAATGGACAATATCTTTCTTTGGTTGTAAATAGGGCTGTCAATTAATCACAGTTAACTCACGCTCAAAACAATAATACAATATCATTTTAAACGTAGAAATGTTTTTGGGTGTTTTTCTACATTTTCAATTATATTGATTTCAATTACAAAACTGAATACAAAATGTACAGTGCCCACTTTATATTATTTTTATTACAAATATTTGCACTGTAAAAACGATCAAAGAAATAGCATTCTTCAGTTCATCTTATACAAGTACTGTAGTGCAATTTCTTTTATCATGAAAATGCAGTTCACAATCATCAGTGATGATTTTCTGTTTTCTTCAGGTCATTGATGAAAATGTTAAATAGCATAGGACAAGACCTGATCCCTGCATAATCACTCTGGAATCACACTTGTTTTATGATGATTCCTCATTTTTTATTACATTTTGAGACCTGTCAGCCAACTTTTAATCCTTTAAATATGTCCCATGTTAAAAAACTAGAAAGTTATAAAATAAATCAAAACGTCCTGCTGTACCAAATCAAATGCTTTATGCAAGTCTCTTATTTACATCAGCACTATTACCTTTATAAATCAAACTTGCAATCTCATCAGAAAAAGATATCAGATTAATTTGACAAGATCTATTTTCCAGAAACCTATGTTGATTGGTATTCACTGTAGTATTCTCTATTAATTGAGTCCTGTATCAGCTGCCCATTACCTTTCCTGGGTTTGATGTTAAACTGATAGGTCTATAATTACCCAAGTCATCCCACTTACACGTTTTAAATATTGTTACAATATTTGCTTTTTTTAAAAGGTCTTCTGGAAAGTTCTTGGTGTTCCAAGACTTATTAAAAAGCAACATTAATGGTTCAGCTAGCTCCTGAGCCACCTCTTTTTAAACTCTCGGATGCAAGTTATCAGGACCTGCTGATTTTAAAATATCTAACTTTAGTAGTTTCTGTTTAACATTTTCCTGAGATACTGATGGAAAGGAAAGTGTGTTGTACATGATATGATTAAATCAGTCCCCCCCACCCCCAGTATAGAATAGATATATTTATTGAACACATCTTTGTTTTCTACATTAATATTGATAATTCAATCATTTTCATAGTCACCATAATAGATGCTCAAATTAAATATATGCCCAAATTAAAAATCATAGTAAGAGGACAAAAAAATTGCCACCATGGCTAAACAGCAAAGTACAAGAAATGTTTAGAGGCAAAAAGGCATCCATTAAAAATTGGAAGTCAAATTCTAATAAGGAAGATAGAAAGGAAAATAAACTATGGCAAGTCAAATGTAAAAGTATAATGAGGCAGGCCAAAAACAAATATGAAGAGCAGCTACAAAACACTAACATTCACAGTTTTTTGCAGTCAAAAAAGCTACCACTAAAAAATTCCTGCATATTAGAAGCAGGAAACAGCAGCCAGTCAGCGGAGCAACTGGACGATCAAGGTGATAAAGGCACACTCACCGTACATAAGACTCATTACAAAGAATTAATTTAGCTTCTCTTCATTGGTCTTCACTGCAGAGGATATCCCACAACTTGAGTCATCGTTTTAGGTGACAGTTCTGAGGAACTGTCCCAGACTGAGATGTCAGTAAAGGAAGTGTTACAACAAATTGATAAACAGTAATAAGTCACCAGGACCTGATGGTATTAGCCCAACATTTCTGAAAGAACTCATATGTAACCTCTCACTTAAATCAGCCTCTGTATTAGATGATTGGCAGATAGCTAATTTGATGCTGATTTTTAAAAAAGGCTCCAGATACGAGCCTGGAAATCACAGGCCGGTAAGCCTAACTTCAGTTATCTGGCAAATTGGTTGAAACTATAGTTAAGAAGTATTATCAGAGACAGATGAATACGAGATGTGGAGGGAAATTCAACACAACTTTTGTAAAGGGAAATCAAGACTCAGTAGCCTATCAAAATTCTTTGAGGAGGGCGGTCAGCAAATGTGGACAAGGATGATCAAGTGGATATAGCATACCTGAACTTTTAGAAAACCTCTGCCAAGGTCCATCACCGAAAGCTCTTAAGCAAATTATAGATTCATAGACTTTAAGGTCAGAAGGGACCAGTACGATCATCTAGTCTGACCTCCTGCAAAATGCAGGGCTCAAAACCTCACCCACCCACTCTGGCAATAGGCCAGTAACCTATGACTGAGTTATTTACCTCCTTAAATCATGATTTAAGGACTTTAAGATACAGAAAATTCACTGGTAGGTGAGTCATGCCCTGTGCTACAGAGGAAGGCGAAAAACCCCCAGAGCCCAAGCCAATCAGTCCTGGGGGAAAATTCCTTCCCGACCCCAAATATGGCGATCAGTTAAACCCTGAGCACGTGGGCAAGTCTCAACAGCCAGTTACTCAAGAAACAATTCTCTGTAATAACTCAGAACCCACCCCATGTACCCTCCCTTCTTAGGTCACTTGTATATCTACCACCCGTAGCCAAAGATCAGTCAATTTCCAAAATAGGCTATCTGATCATACCACCCCCTCCAAAAATTGTGAATTCCATGAATAAGGGAATTTATAATAAAATACTAAAATGCTATACAATTTAGATAGCTCGTTGTTTTGGTTTTTATTTTCCATGTTTCTTTTTTCTTGTGACAGAATTATGGATCCAAGCCTGCTAAGAGAACGAGAGCTATTCAAAAAACGAGCACTCTCCACGCCTGCTGTAGAAAAGCGTACAGCACCCTCTTCAGATTCAGCATCTTCCAAAAAGAAAAAGTCAAAAGGAGAACAGGGTGGATCATCAAGCTCAAAACAAAATACAGGTTGGTGGAAGTACCTCTGATTGTTTCCTTCCATATGTCCACACACCCTGTTGGGGCAATTGTTTAGTAAATTTCATGTATGGCTAGAGCCATTCTCCAAAGGCACCATCCTCTAAGAGTCTTATTCTTTTATCTTAGCTTCTGAGCATGAGTGTGCAGGGACTTCTACAACTTTAAAAGAGCTATGACTCTCAAGGATGGAGGTAAAAAGTAGGTCAGGCCATTTGGCATAAGTGACATGCCATCCTCTGTTTGGTGTAAATGCCCGGCGTCTGGACTTTGGAGCCACTTTATGCTTGATCCTGATTCGTGAAGAAGCTCCTGGCGTTCTATGGTTGTATGTCACTCCAGCTCTTTTTATTGTATGCTTTTCAGCATTTTCCTGTGTTTCCACCCTGTCTTTCCCTTTAGCTAAGCTTTTATATTGGTTCCTGTCACTGCACTATCTCAGGCCTCTGCACTTAAAACTTAGATTGACCTAGGTGTGGCTCCTGAGCTGAGCCAAACCCTCAGTGCAGATGCAGGTATGTTGATGGTAGCTGTTGACCTACCTATCAGAACTTGGAGAGGTGGAATTACTATAGCAACAGGAAATCCCCTTCTGTCAGTATAGTGTGCATCCATTCTATGGGGTTACCATTGCATAGCTATGGTACCCCAGTTGTGCTGTTGTAGCCTGCATAATATAGACAGACTTTAATGTCTCCCAAGAGTAAAGTCAATAATAAAATGATTTCTCTCTCTCTCTCCCTTTCTTGCGTACAGGCAGGCTAATTTTTTTTTTTTTTAAATAGAAAGCTTTAAGCTTGAGGAAAGAGCTGGGTTTTATTTGTTGCTTTGTATGCCATGAGGTTACAGATCATTCTTATTTTGTCAGGCAGCAAGTCTTGATCTATTAATCTGTGAAGGTTCTGTACCTATAGTCACAAGTTGCTCTCTAGTGGCCAGTAGTTTCACAGGAATCAGAAAAGGAGAGACTGATGGTGTCCCACTAGCTATGACCAATTCCATCTAGAGTTTTGAAAGGCAAGTCAGATACCTTACACCAGAGGTAGTCAAATTTTTTTTGGTCAAGGTCTAGTTAAGGTCCAGACTCCAGAGAAGAAAATTTAAAAAACCATCAATAATGATAATAATAAATAAAAAGATTTTGGCCTCAGTTCATAAGCTTCTGGTGGTCTGAATTTGGCCTGCAGTCCACTTATTGACTCCTGCCTTAAACTGATTTCTATGTTCAGTGATGAGCCAGCAGAGAGCAGTGAATAGAAGTGTTGTATTCCTCATGGCCTGTGTTGCTGAGCACATGGACTATTGCATTCTTCAGTCAAATTGATAAGTGACCTGACACCTTTACTTCAGTGCTCTAGTGCAGTGATTCCCAGCTGTTTTAGTAACATGGCACATTTCAATGAGACAAACAATTCCAGAGCACACCCACTTTTTTCAGCTGAAATGATTGTTCAAAACATCACATTTACTATGGTTACGGTCTTACTACATAGGTTTGCAGCATAGTGCATATAACAAGCTAAAGAAGGTTCATATGCATTAATGTTTCAAATCCACGACAAAAAAAATACACGTCATCTCAGTTTTGCCCTTTGGCCACCTGTGTTTAGAATGTTCACGGTTTAGAACCGAGAGACCGATACTTTGCTTTTAATTTGATGATTAATTTTCATGAGTTTTATGAGTTGTAATTTTGGTTGGATAGAATATTATTTAAGATGAAATTGTTTGTTCTACATTGATTTTCATTACCTTTCTACAAAATTTCATGGCAAACTTGGATAGTTCTCATGGCACACCAGTTGAAAACCACTGCTCTAGTGCAGCTCTGCAGCATATTGTTGATTCTTTGGTGCTCTAGCATTCTGGTGTGCTTCTCTGCTGCTTATTTTTCCTTCTGTGTGTGTTCTTAACCCATCAGCTTCTGCCTCAGTCTTTATCACCAATTTCTGTGTTTTCTTGATGTATGCTACATTTGTTGCAGGGAAGTTTTTGAAGGAAGAGACTGCTCAGTGATTTCAGAATGTGTCTGAATGGCAAAGCTATGTCAGTAATGGGTGACAGTATGCTCTATCTACCTATGAACTGACCATAAGAAGCAGAGTATCAGAGTTGGCTGCAGATGTCATCCTGTGCCTGAAAGAAAAATGCAGCCTGTCTCTGAGCCCTCTTTTTGTCACCTGCTGGGAACTTTTGTGCCCTGAGAATGCTGGTGGTGTTGCAGGAAGCTGTTGCCTTGACGCTGCCTCCCCAGCGCTCTTGCACTGGTAGTTCTGACATAGGCAGTGTTGATGCCTGCACTGAAGTTCTGAAATGCTGCAGCTTCGAAAAACGTTAGCAGTTACACATAGCAGGGAAAGATGCACTCACCTTTCCATTGCCAGAACTACTCAACACCACACACCAGAATCTTAACTTTTCCCTAGTGGGGATGCCAGCCTTCCACTATCCCTTTTAACCACTGTCCAACATGTACCCTTACCTCTCTCAGCCTAGCCAGCTACTGTACCAAACATCCGCAAGTACTAACATTGGATAAGTATAATCTGGGAAGGGTGTAGTGTGTGCAGAAGGGCAAAGAGTTTTAAGTTGTGGTGCGTGGCCTGTAGTAGAATCATAGAAACATAGGGCTGGAAGGGACCTCACGAGGTCATCTAGTTCAACCCCCTGCTAAAAGTAGGACCACTCCCACTAAATCATCCCAGCCAGGGTTTTGTCTGACCAGACCTTAAATATCTCCAAAGATGGAGATTCCACCACCTCCCTAGGTAACCCATTCCAATGCTTCACCGCCCTCTTCGTGAGAAAGTTTTTCCTAATATCCAATCTCGACCTCCCTAGCTATAACTTGAAACCATTGCTCCTTGTTCTGTCCTCTGTTACTACCGAGAACAGCCTAGCTCCCTCCTCTTTGGAGCACCCCTCCAAGTAGGTGAAGGTTGTTATCAAATCTCCCCTCAGTCTTCTCTTCTGCAGACTAAGTAAGGCTAGTTCCTTCAGTCTCTCCTTGTAAGTCATGTGCCCCAGCCCCCTAATCATTTTCGTTGCCCTCCGCTGGACTCCTTTTAATTTGTCCACATCCTTACGGTAGTTGTATTAATAGTGAGGTGTATGCCTGGGAGTAGGGGGAGTAGAGGCTGGATGCTGTGGGGAGCCATTTCTTTGCTTCTCTGGATATGAGTCATGTATGTTGTGTTTGAAGAACCCTAACTGCTTAGCAGTGTTTTGTGTATTACATCAAAGCAACTCAAAGGAAAAGTATTTCCTTTTTTATGTTGCTGTCAAATCCAGCCAATATCAGAATTGTTCAGTACTTCTGCTGTGTCCTGACAATAATGAATTTAGTCTAGTTCTCAGTGAACAGTTGTTTTGGATGCCTTTTTGTCAGCTCAAGATCAGTGTGGCTAAAACAACTTTATTTACCCTCACACCGCAAGTCCTCCTCACTTCCTCCTTTCTCAGTCACTCAGTCCTGCCTGTCACTCATGCTTGTGCCCTGGGGAGTTCATCTTTGACTTTGATCTCTTTCTAGGCTCTTATGTCCAGGGTATATGTAAATCTTGCCAGTTCTTTCTGAATAACATTTCTAAGATACGTCCTTTTCTACCCATCCACACAGCTTAAATTCTTATCCAGGTTCTCACCATCTCTCATCATGATTACTACAATATCCTTCTGTGACAAAGGAGGGTACAATCCAGATTAATAAGTCGTTGTGTCACCCAGGGGCGTTGCTGGATAGCAAAAAGATCCAGGGCTGTGGCCCCCAGCCCACCCCTGCCCCAAACCCCCACTCCAGCCCTCCTAACTCCCCAGCTTCCCCCATCTTCACTCCAGCCCCCCCCCCCCTTCAGCCACCAAACTCCCTCCACACCTCCCCAGGCCCCTCTGTCCCTAACCCCCACTCATCCCCCAACCTCCTCCAGCCCTCTCCAGCCCCCCACCTAGTTCCCCTCCAGCCATCCATAATCCCCTCCACCCCTCCCAAGCCCCCACCAGTCTCCTTGTCCCCATGTCCCCTCCACCCCTCCCCAGGCCTCTAACTCCATCCATCCCTCCCCAGCTCCCCACCCAGTCCCCCTCCAGTTGCCCATAGTCCTCTCCACTGCTACCCAGCCCCCACCCAGTCTCCTTGCCCCCTCCACCCCTCTAACCCAGCCAGTCTCCTTGTCCCCTCCACCCCTCTCCAGGCCTCTAACCCAGCCACTCTCCTTGTCCCCTCCACTCCTCTCCAGGCTTCTAACCCAGCCACTCTCCTTGTCCCCTCCACCCCTCTCCAGGCCTCTAACCCAGCCAGTCTCCTTGTCCCCTCCACCCCTCTCCAGGCCTCCCTCCAGCCCCTTCTCAGCCCCCTTACCTGGCCGGAGGCTCGGAGCTGCAGGGACGGCCGGCAGAGCCGCTTCTGGGCCAGGCCACTCCCACCCTGAGCACACTCTGTCTGAGCATGCTCAGGGCAGGAGATTTGAATCTCCCCAGCCGGGCCGCAGCAGGAGTCTGCGGCTTTGCTGGGGCCCCTGGGTGGAACGCAGCGTTATGCCTGGGTGCGCATGTGCCTGCTGGGGAAAATAGATTCGGGGCTCAGGATTTTCTATCCGGGGCTGGCGCCCTGCCAGCCCAACGCCGCCGACGCCTCTGGTGTCACCCCGGTCTTCTAACCTGGAGTGATCTTTCCAGTGCTTTGCTGCTGTAGCCTCCAGCATGGACAGCTCCCAGGCTGCTTCCAGCTGCTACTCCCAGCTCTGTCAGTGCGTCTGTTGCCTTATCTCTTACCAATCTGAGCTATCCTGCAGAGCGACTCCAACACATTTCCAGTTTTAGATATTCCCCTGGAATGTATGTCTCATACTGTCCAGTCTTCTCTTGGACAGTACAAGGTTATATCAAGTCTTTATTTCAAGTCTCTAATAGAAATACTATGCACAAAATTTGCCATCCCAAATGGAGCATCCCAAATTTAAATACACTGGATTAGATAAAACTAGTGATTAACTACAAAGAGAGATTTTTAACCGAGTACAAGCAGTGAGGCATAAAATCAGAAACGATTATAAGAAAATAAAGTTAAAATGCAACTGGTGCCTAACTTAGCAAACTATGTTAAATTTAAAGCCAAGTTTTCTCACCATGTGCTTTCAGCAGTTCTGCTGACTAACTTTAGATCAGAGTCCCTTCTCCCAGAATACAATGAATGCTTCATTTGTTGCTTCAGGTGTTGTGAATGCAATGTACAGGGAGATCAAGAGGGGGGTCTTGGGGTGCTCCCCTTTTTTATAGTTTCAGCACGCTCTCTTTTCTCCCCTCCCCCCCAAAGTATTTCCAGCGGGGTACCAGCTAAATTAATAAAATATTAGGCTGAGTGGAATATACAGATTGTAACATTTCAATTCTCCAAGGCATCTGCCTCCTTTCTAATATTCTTTATTAGAAAACAAGAGCATGTTGCTTGTATCTTGTTGCTTATAGTAATGCAATAGCTATTTCCAGCCAGCTCCATTTGCTGTGTACACAAGTGGATAACTGGAGTCTGGCATCCTGTAAAGTGGAGATTTGTGATATAATAAACATAGAAGAGAAAATAGGTTCCGGTATTACCTTGCCTCTTATTCTCGTGTTTTAAAGTGAGACTAATGCTAGTGAAAAATGTCTAAAAAGAAGCCCAGGTTCTACTACTGTTGTCCACATCATAGTATCTGAACACTTCCACTTGTGTATTAAGTGATGTGGGATTTAACATCTGTAATTCTTAGAATGGTTAATTCTCATCTTCTCCTGAAGAGTATATCTGCCTGTGCAGTAGTTTGGTCTCAGTAGGACTTTGGTTGGTTGTTTTAAATATCCATGCTGCTCTATGTTTAGGTTAGAAAAAGTAGGTTGGAGAAGTGTGCCCTGCACTTAAAGAGGATCATGACGAGGTTTGTGATGGTTCTTAGTTTCTGGAGGAGCTTGTGACCAACCCTTGAGAAAGTTCTATCTCCTGCACGACCCTTATTGTAAAGAGTTCCATTGTGCCAGAGGAGTGGAGGTGTTGACCATGGTCATCTTCTCGGTCCTTTAGGCTCTTTTAGATATTCTGGGCCCAAGCCATGGAGCACATTGTAGATAAAGAATAAGAGCTTGAACTTGACTCAATATTCTATGCCAGTGTATGGGAGTGGAGGACAGGTTTGATATGTTCACAGTAGCCTGTATTGCTAAAAAGACATACTGCAGTTTCCTTAGTACTGATCCGCCCAAATGTGTTCCAGCATTCAACTACTAAGTGAACTGGTCAGACGACATGGGCTGAAGTGCCAGTCATAGAGAGAAGACAAATAGCTGTACTTATCCTTCACTACATACGGTGATGCCACTACCGCAAAGATGGCCCAGTGCTGGCCAAGAATAGCTCATGGGTGAAGTGTAGCTGGTTGAAGCTGAACCTGTTCAAGGTGATGCTAAATGGAAGAGGGAAGCGTTTTGAGGCATTTGCAGCCATGGTGCAGTCTGTTTTGGTGGAATGCACACATCCACAATTGATCAGTTCATTCTGTTGTATAGGAGTGATCCTGGATTCTTCATTGATGCGCTGCTCTCACAGGTAATGCATTCTATCATCACCAGTTGACTAGGAGACTCCAACTCATCCTGGTGGACAATGACCTGGCCTCAGTCACAGACACTTTCATCACCTCTCATCTGGACTATAGCAGTGCAATATACCTGGTTCTGAAGCCTCCAGCTAGTACAGAACTCTCCTGTGTGTCTCCTATGCAACACAGACTACCGCAGACACATCAAACTTGTTATCTGTTCTTTGCACTGGCTTTCCCATAGGCTATTGAATCAAGTTCAGAGTCTCAGTTATTATCATGAAGGTGCTTCTCAGCTTGGGCTAAAGATCACCATCAACATGAGCTCAGGGTAAAGGTCATGGACAACAACTTTGTTCTTGAGCACAGTGGAACTTTTTACAATAAAAATGGAGTGAACTCCCTCAGGAGCTAACAACCTTCACAGATCTCATCACCTTCCCAATCCAAAGCACATTTCTCCAACCTGTGTCCTGTGATATGAACATATGCATAAGCCCCTTCCCCAGACTCTCTGCCCAGTTCTCCTCCTGGGAAGAGCGTGAGAGAGAAAACACATGATAGATTTTAGTCATGTTACTAAATGCACTATTGGAAGGTGTCCAGATTTTATGGTGTGGGTGCAGCATAAAAGCCTACATAGACTATAGTAGAACAGGACTGGGGAGAAAATGTGGAACTCTACTGGTGAGGTTTCTAGTCATGCAGATGCAGTGTCCCAACACTACTCATTGGGTGTATCTCTCCAGGAAAGACTTGAACCATTTTAGCCTGTTACCCAGGACCTCTGCTGCATCTTTCAGGCAGAGCAGCAGTGTCTCATGGTTGAAAATCTTGAATGCTGCAGAACAGTCCAGGAGGATGAGAACGGATGTCTACAATGTCTCCATTGAAAGCAGATCATCCATAAATGCCCCTAAAGTAGGCTTTACTGCATGTCTTGAATCCAGATTGTGCTGGATCTAGAATATTAAGTTTGGTTAGATGATCTTGGAGTTGGTTGTTAGCTATTTCTGAATGAGTTTTCTCAGGAATGAGAGTTTTGACACTGGGGAGTAGGTAGCTAGAGCTGATGTATCCATACTAGGTTTTTTCAGCGCCAGTTGCACTATTCAATAGCTTTATTAGTTATTTAGATCATAGCATAGCGAGTACACTTCATAGAATCATAGGGTTGGAAGGGACCTCACGTTATAAATAGATTAACCATATTTCCCAAAAGAAAAATGGACATTGCTTGGGGTTGCTGGGACATGCACCTCACCCGGAACTCGGCTGAGAACCCCATGTGATGCTGGCCCGATTCCCTCTTCCCCCATGTGGTGCTGAGCCAAACCCCTCTTCCCCCACATGGTACTGGCCCGAGTCACTTGCCTGAAGCCCCCCACTCTCCTATGCAGGGCTGGCCCAACCTGCCTGGGATTGCTGCTTGCCTGGTCCCCACTGTGAAGAGCTAGTGTTGCCACATTTGGAGTATTAACAAAACAAACAAGGAGTCTAGTGGCACTTTTATTAGTCTTTAAAAGTGCTTCTAGACTCCTTCTTTGTTTTGCTGAACTAGACTAACACGGCTACCCCTTTGGAGTATTATGTCCAGTTTTGGGACTGCAACTACAGGACGTGGACAAATTGGAGAGAGTCCAGCAGAGGGCAACAAACATGATTGTGGACTGGGGTATATGACTTTATGAGGCGTGGCTGAGGGTACTGGGCTTGTTTAGTCCCCAGAAGAGAAGAGTGAAGGGGGATTTGACAGCAGCCTTCAACTATCTGGAGAGGGGTTCTGCAGAGAGTGGAGGTAGGCTGTTCTCAGTGGTGGCAGATGACAGAACAAAGAGCAACG
Organism: Pelusios castaneus; assembly: GCA_007922175.1. NCBI lineage: Eukaryota > Metazoa > Chordata > Testudines > Pelomedusidae > Pelusios > Pelusios castaneus. Next base: position 6,575,583 of record ML685884.1, on the reverse strand, counting down.
ATGTCAAGTTGTAGTGGGGGAGGTCCAAGTTGTATATTAGGAAAAACTTTTTCACTAGGAAGGTGGTGGTGAAGCACAGGAATGGGTTACCTAGGGACGTGAAGGAATCTCCATCCCTAAAGATTTTTAAGACCCAAGTTGACAGAGCCTTGGCTGGGATGATTTAGTTAGGGTTGGTCCTGCTTTGAGCAGAGAGTTGGCGTAGATGATCACCTGAGATCCCTTCTAACCTAATCTCCTAAGATTCCATGGAAAGGAAGGCTTAATAAGAGATTCCCAATTACTCAACATCATGCTAACTCCAGTCAGCTGAGGCCTGGTCTACACTAGAGAGTTAGGTTGACCTAAGGCATCTTACACAACCTAACTCAGTTAGTGTCTACTCGATGCTAAAACAGGCCTTGATAAATCAATGTTTCTGGTTGCCATGGCGACCAGTTTTAGTAGCCTGTCACCTAGCCCCACTGCAGTAGTGTAACGGAGGGGCACCCTCTGGTGACCAAAAGTAAAATTGCTGTCTCCTAGCTGTAAGCCAATTTTGTCAACCCCTGTGCTAAAATGTAGCTCCCACCAATGTAACTCGCCTACTACATCAACTTAACAACTCCACCTCTCCGAGAGGCAGCAATAGGTCACTGTAGTTAAGTCAGTGCAGTGTCAGTATAAACACTGTGTTGCTTACATTGACTGTTGCTGCCTTTCAAAAAGCCATCCCACAATGCTCCACACTGACATTTAAACTGGTGAAAATGCTCCTGGTGATGATGCGCACAACCGACACAAGAAGTGTAGACTGGACATGCAAAAGTGATTTAATTCCTGTGGTGGCTATATTTCAACTAAACCTAAGTCAACTTCATTTTGTAGTGTAGACTTGCCCTAGGATAGAAACTCAAACCATCCAGCATGAAGGTGTGTTCTAGCTTCTGTAGCCAAGAACAGTGGATATGTCTCTCAATATGCAATCCCCTTAATTGGTGAGGAGTGTGTTGGGAGGCACATATCAGGAGTGACCTGTGAAATTATAGACTTGGAAATAGGAAGATGGGGGAATCTGTTTTTGAATAGGGAGGGGGGGAGGGTATGTGACACACCCTCATTTGCCTCCAGACAATACTCTTGATTAAGCACCCCTTTGTGGAAATATCAAGGTGATCTCACTCTAAGACCTAGGAATTGATAAGCAGGTGAGGGATAGGTGGGACTTCTCGGAACTGCATGGAGACACTGTGTCAGGTCCTCCAGGAAGAAGTCAGAGAAGTACTTGTTTTCCTGGGCTGAAAATTTTTCTTTTTTTCATGTAATAAGAGAGCCTACCTCACTGGGCTCTGTAAAATATTCATCTGCAATGTGGAATGAAAACCATTTATTTTGTTTTGCTGATATTTTTTCTTTATAATAAATATGTTTTTAAGAAGAAAACTGTGCGTAAATTTCATGCAGACCTCCCCCAAAAAGATGAGAAGTGCTGAAGAGTAAGTTGTTTCTGGAATCTAACCCACCTCCCCTGATTTTGGGAAGGCATGGAAGGAGGAGTCCTCTCACATTAAGGTGTATTGCATGGAGCTGTGGCAGGGAGACATATGGGAGAAGTCTAAGATGGCAGGGGTGAGGGTGACAACCAGATTGGTCTGTATTTTTCCAATTAAGCAACATTGTGAATTGTTCAGATGAACAAATATTTACTCTAGTAATCAAATATAGATGACAAAAGTTCATTTAAAAACAAAAATCTTTCTCATCACATAATATTTTAACAAGTGATCCATTTAAAAGGTTTGACTAGCTATCTCAGTTCACATCCAGAAGTTAAGTAATTGTTGCTAATAATGATATTTAAGGCCCAAAAAGCTCATGACTTGCTCATAAGATGCAAGAGGCTTCATTTTGTGTGTTTGTTCTTCTTTGAGTTCTTGTGATCAATCATTACTACACCACTTCTGTTTCTCTCTTTCTAAAGCTTTCCATCATGGTTCTAACAGGGTTGGATTCATTCTCTAGGTCTTTCATGGTTTTATTTTTCACACAGCAGCAACAGTCAAGCAGCTCATAAAGGAAAGCCAATGCCACCAGAGAAACTACTGTAAAGATAAATAGAACCAGAATAATAAAGCAGGCAGTGTTCCAGTTATCATGGAAAGGGTAAATCTTTTGCACTTGAAAACCAACATATTGGTAAAGGGATGTAGTCTCATTCCAGTGACTGGTGTTGAAGGTTGCCATGCTTGGAGCGTCCTCTTACTGTGCTCACTGCAGCAGATCTGTAGGCTAAAACAAAGAAACAAAGCTGACGTTTTTAGCTTCTAAAAACTAAAACTTTTTTCTTTCAGTTTTCTGTCAGTCTTTCTCTTTTACCAACTAAGTTGTAACTTGAATTATTTTCCCTCGTTGGAAGAGTTTACTTCATTTTGCTTTAAGTAAAAAATACTTCAGACTGAAATGCATAGCTTGACTGCATGATGACTTTTTTTTAAAGATATTGTATTGGCAGACTGACACACTGCAGCATGCTTTACTATAAATTACTGTTCTCTGCATCTTTCACTTATTCCAAGAATAAATGTAAAGAAACAATCTTACAGAGATTATATCCATCCACATGGGATGATTTTAGAAACATATTCTATTTATTGCTCTTAAATGTTTTAATTTTTTTAATGATTAGAAAACCTGCTCTGTGTATGTGACATTTCTAGCAATACAAGGGACCCAGATGCTGTTATTGGATGTGTGCATCCTAATGATTGGAATGATTAACATTTGGCATTCTTTAAAGCACTTCCTTTTTTTAGACTTTTTCTGTTCCAGCTCTGAGAGTGAGAATTTGGTTCTAAGTACAATTCAGTTCCATTGATCAGAATGGCTGTCTGATTCCTTTGGGTAATTGGGTGTTTGGATAAATGGAAGTGTTATGTTAAGCTGCAGGATTTCTGGTTAGGAGGAGGAAAGGGGAGAGGAGGAGAGAGAAGGATGGAAAGGGGTAGTAGTTATAGAAGACAGATCCTTGTTAGTGCTGCTTTAGCACTTACCAGCACTTGACAGCCTTAGAAGAGAGAGCTGGCTGTACCCTAAGTATTTGTACTGGTGCCTGTAGGGCTGTGAGTGCTGGGAAACATTCAAGCTGCACCAAGGAGGTTCCTGTTCCCTGCGGCTGCTCTTTTCTCTCCTGTCTTCTTTCCTTCCCCTTTTCTCCCCTCCACCCTCCATTTTGCCTCCTTTTGTTTCCCTTCCTTCTCTCCTCATGCTTTTCAGAAATCCTTCTAAATCACAATTCCCACAGACTTAATGTTAGTTAATCAGTTGGTAATTAACCGATTTAGGGCTTATGCGGAGGACACAGCGTTGTTTTGGATAAGTAGCCTGTTTGGATAATTTGAATTTGGTAAGTGCAGTTAGAAATTACAGCAGCCTTAGAGAATGCAAAAAACAATGTTGAACTTTCAGCTGCTCTTCTGGTTTATAATACAATTACCTTACCTCATCTGTAAGTACTAGTATAGCTCTTTCAGTTAACATGTGAGCTTTCTAACACTTTAAGGGCCAAATTCTCAGTGATGCTGTGACTGTGTGTGTTAGATGACGATGCCTGGTGTGCAAAGGTAGGCCTGGTGCTGTAAGACCGGAGCTGCTTCCCCGGGGTAGATGTGTGGTGAGCTCACTCCAGCCTGCCACCGATGACCCATCATTTCCCTGTCCCCCAGTTGCAAAACCTGGCTCTGCCACTGCTTGGCATTGGTCTAACTCAACTTCTGTTGGTTAAGGGAGACAGCAGGGTTTAGATACATGAATTTATGGAATTTAGCCTAGAGCAACTTGTTTTAAAGGACTGTTTGCTGACTGAATAAGATGGGGAAAGGGGCCCCTTGAGGCTTGGTGTTTCCTTTAATCAGTGTTGTGGGAATTTTACCTTGTTCAGCACCTCTGGTGGTAAAATGGGAGACGGCTCAGTTGAGAGAGATGATGAAATGGTGTAGGAAGAAGAAAAGAGACTAGAGATTAAAAACCAGTTTTTATTCTGTCCTCCCTCACATTAGAATGCGAAAAGACTTGTTGTAGAATTAAGTCATACATGAGGAGGAGTAGGCTAAGGGTTACTTTGGATATCTTTAAGTTGAACTGAAATATATATTTTAAATACCAAAAAGCTATTTAAAAACTGCACTTACCATGGTATGAATAGTCTTACCCTTCCAGTCCCACAAATATTTTAAAAAGTGAGCTGAAAAATTCTGGCAGGTAAATTTAAGGTTCTGCTGGTGCATGAGTTAATTATATTAATCATTTTTAGATCAGGGAGCAATGTGCATTTTTACTGTTTTACAAGGGCATTCTGAATGTTTTATGAACAGTTTTAAACATCAGTCTTAATATAGAATTGTAGAGGACCAGGAGTAACTCCATAATAAGGACTTGTCTACACAGGGATTTCCAGGAAAATTAATCTGAATTAATTAAAGGTGTGAATTTGAAGTGGGTTAGTTAAACTGCATTAAATCCTTGTGTGAAGACTCATTCAGAATTAAAATGGCCTTAAAGCTGTTTAAACTAATATGCACAATGATGCCAAATTATAATTGCACAAGCAACCTTAATCTGGTATTTTGTAACTCTTGAGAGCATGACTGTGCAGCTTTAATGGATTCTTAATGTATAGTTTTGTATGTAATTTAATATGTAAATTCTGCTACACAGACTTGGTATAGGGAGACTGAAAATTAGGCAAGAAAGGCTAGAATTCTCCTGCATGTTTATATTTTTGTAGGAGGAAAATGATGTAACATTAATTAACATCAGAGCTATATGGCTAATTAACCAGAAATGCTCAGTTTTGATTGTAAAAAATGTATGTTTAATACTGTGTAAAATTACACTGGATACAAAGTAACTTTGTTTGCTTGAAAGTTGAAATTCCTTACCAAAAACTCAAGATAAAGTGATTTTTGTTTTGTAGATAAAACAATAAGTAGAGGTATAGCCTGTTAAGAAGTCTACCAAGCTTACCTTTTATTTAACTTCACTTAATCAAAATGTTGCACTGCCAGGAAATACTAATGGTAAGGAAAGCATCAATATTTTGTTTACAAAACTGAAAACAAAAATATATGGATAATTGAAAGGAAAAGTGATAAAGCCCACATTTCACATTGCTACCTATTTTAAACAGGTTGCCTATAAATTTACCAATAATTTGTAAAATTGGGCAATTATCAAAATATAAAACAGGAAACAGCCAATATGTGGTTGACTTAGCTTGAGCTGTATTACATTTCACTGCTACTACTTACATATTGTTCGTCATGTTATGTGTGTGCTTTTCTTAGGCTGAATAAAAACCAAAATGATATTGTGTCATCAGTGAGATGAGTGCCCTGTGTCAGAGTGTCCCTGTCAGGATGAATGCATCCATGGAAAATGTGTTTTGGGAGCTTTGGTAATTAAATTTAAATTAAATTAAGCTAAGGACAAAGAAGTGGAATACATACAAGTATGAATAAAGGTTTTAATACTAGAATTTGCTTCAACAAATTTCAATTGAAATAATTTAGATGTAAATTTCTTTGGGTATTTTTTTTTTTTTTTTTTTTACAATAACATAAAATACAACTTCAAAATGCTGTTTCATCTTCTTTTTTTCTTATTTTTTGGGGGAGTGGATGGCATGGACAATTTCTGTGGTAGTATTAGCTAATGGTACCAGACTGGCAGCCACTCTTTCTCTCATGCATTGCTGAAATTCTCCTGTAGGGTAAAACTCTATCACTGTAATTCAGCAACATATCCTACTTTCCAAACATGGAAGTGAAATTGATGCACTACTTGTCAGTTTCACTCTGTTGCTGATCTTGGAATCATGCCAAGAAGCAGAGTATTCTCTGTGTTGCCGCAAATGGCTCTTCTCTCAGTTCTTCCCAATCTAGTAGGTACCCTTAGATGCATTGGGGCACAAGAGGAGGGCAATGACTGATCTGACAGCTGAGGGACAGAACCTTCCTCTGCCCTGAAGTATGGAAGTGGTACAGACTCTTCCTTTAAATATTAGTTTTGTTTTGCTGTAGACTATAAAGGAAACCTGAGTGAGGGATAATATGTACGTTTTTGGGTAAGAGATAGGCAGAGGCTTTAAGGCTATGTTATTTTAACAACTTTCTTATTTTTATTTTGAGAGAATAGAGGAATAAAACAGCATGTAGTCTGCCATGTGGGAGGTGATTAAAATAAGCTATAATTTAAGATCCTACCTCATCTGTGATATTGTGAATTCAGCAATTTTAGGCTTCCACTGCAATTCTGTTTTAAATAAACTTATTTTCCACAGTCCACAATTTTGCATACATTTTGAGGTTTGCAACGTACACTTTTTCTTCCATTGGTGCATTAAATGATGTTGGAAACTTTAGGGCAGGGCTATAACCAGAGAGGGGCAAGCAGGGTGGCTGCCTAGGGTGCAAAGATGGGAGCGTGAGAGTGGTGAGGGGCAGAAAAATGGGGAGAAAGGGGGGAACGGTAGCTGTTAAGGCCTATAGCGGACATGGTACTGCTACTCTCACTGCTACTCTATGCTGCTGCTGGTGGTGGTGGACATGTGGCCTTCAGAGCTGGGGCCTAGCTAGAGAGTAATCTCTGCTGCAGCGCAGAAGTAAGGATGGCACTGCCGTGCGTACTGCAGCACTCTACCCCCTACTGTTTATTTCCCCATTTTTCTGTCTTGTTCTGGATCCCCCCTCCTCCTCTCCCCAGCTTTGTGCTGTGAGCAGCTGCCTCACTTGCTCCACCCCGGGAGCAGTCCTGTGGTTGCATCAAATTGTGTAGTTATCAAAAAAATTCACTAGCATAACATAATAGTAGAGTTTTATATTGTTCCAGCAATTTTTTCTTAAAGAAATAGGTTTACTGTGGCTTTTCCAAATTGCTCTAATTAATAAAGGTCAATTACTTTCCTGTGATTTTCCATCTCTTGTCTACGACTCACCGTCATTATTTGTAGATCATCCCATGATTCAGGTGGAGTCTTAGCTATAATTAATTTTTAAACTGTAACTGTATAAGTTGTAAGACAATATTTTTTAACCCTTTAATATCTTAAAGCTAGTAATTCAGTTACATGCTATGCCAGCTGACATTTTGAAGGCAGTGCTTAACACTTCTTAAATCCTGGCTAGAAAAATGAACTTCTTCCATTGAAGAGAGAATTTCTGATAATTCATCTCCCAACACTGTTATAATCATGAAATACAAGACTAAAGGATTCATTGCTGATCCATCAAAATTAACTACAGCACTGATAAGGTTAAGAATAAGAAAGGGCCCATCTTTGATTCAACGCAGTTGTATTTTAATCCTAATTTCAGTAAGAATTTTTAAAATTTACATGGAGCCAATTTTGATTAGTATGCATTGCAGTTATTCTGCGTGATCAATATCTAGTAGCTGTTGAATATTTAATGAATTGAGTTCTATAATTTCTATAATGGGTATTAATTTATTCTTTGGGTGCTATGGTAATGTAAGCTTACTTGTAATTGTATTCAGAAGAGCAGAGGCAAAATGACTCATTTTAATGCAGTGTTGAGAAGTCACAAATATGAAACACCTGGAAAAACATCTGGGGGTAATAGTATCTAGAAATCTCTGAGATTCTGGCCTGTCTGTTTGCATTGTGCAGATAGATTAACACTCTTATGTTTATCCCGGTAATATGTTGATAAGGTTGATTTTTATGCTAGTCTAGCAAACCAGTTCTTTAGGACACGTTTATAGCCTAGCTAGGCAGCATACGGTCTAATTCTAAAGCAATTTAGTGGCTGTTTTATTGTTTATATTTGAAAAATACACTTTCTAATACATTGGTTTTTCTTTGTTTCAAAATTAGCTTTTTTAAAATAAGATTTTTAGTAGCATCTACTTAAACAATCAGAATCAACTAAATGGAACAGGAGGCTGCAAGAAATGAGCTGCTAGCTAGTAAACATCAAATATCTTTTGTTTAGTGAGCATTGGTTGGATGTGTTGGCTTTCCTGTAAGATGGAGTGGTCATCAGTTTTCCATTAATGCACAGATGGTAAAAGTGCTTGTCTGATAGTGCAAGACAGGCCCCTCTGTATGCAGCAGAGTAAAATCCTGCTTAACACATACAAAATTCGAGCTGGTTTTTATAAGAGAAAAGCTTTATATAGAGTTCTTTCTAGGCTAAAAATATATTTTGTTTCAATAGGCAATATAAATTGAAGATAATTTTTAAAAATGGTACAGACTTACCTCTTGTCTGAAAGGATGCTGGAGAGTGCTGGTCTGCTCTGTTTTTTAATGCAGCCTATGGCACAGCTAAAATGGAGCTTTACTACTATTGGCCAGAGCGTGATGCTGCTGACAACTTCCTTTATTCTCATTTGCATCAAACCCACTACCCCACAAGTAAATCATTCATAAATTTCAATGGTATTGTGTAGGATTGCAAACCAGCTTTTCCCATCCCTTATCTTAGTCTTTTGCCATGTGAGCTGAACAATGGTGGGGTGCAGTGATTGTTATGACATGCCTTTGTTCTGAGCTGAAAGACAGAGAGTCAGAGAATGATATTTGAAAGGTAGATACCTGCAGATTTCATAACTGTAAATGCACCACATAATCAGGTAGATTGAATAGGTTAATAGGGACCAACATTGCTGCCTTTGATTTAATTCTTTGGAGAACTGTTACATAATCTCCTTTCTTAATCATAAATTGTCAGTTATGGAGATAATTTAGTTTTACTTATTTATGGGGTCTGATTTTTTTCCTTGGCAAATTTCCTCATAGAGAGGAGTGCTATTTTTTAGTGATACAAAATAAAGGTGGCTTGCTTTTGTTTCCCAATTTCTCAACTGAAATTTCTGGAGAGGATCTATTTTGTTATAACTTGACTTATACTTTGTAAATTCTGTGATATAATAAATAATATATAAACCTGTTATTTGATTAGTCATGTATGTTACATTTTCTGTTACTTTAATTTTCCTTTAGCTCCATGTTCCTCTGCTTAATTTGCGGTGCATTCATAATCTTGGAGTTATGACATGACAACCTGTTTGTGAATTTTTGACATAGCATTCATTTTTAGGATATTTATGCTTTCACTATTCCTTAGCAAAGTCCCTGGTTTAAATGCAGATCTCTACAATAATTAGCAAATGGGTCAAGGAAATTATATATAACAAATATAACAAAAGTAAACAGATTTTTAAAAAAATCTGGCGAGTTTGAAAGTGTGTTTCACAGTCTTTTTATAAAGTGACTTTTAAATAAAATTAGTACATAACTGGCAGTGTGCCAAATGTTTCCTGCCTCTTCAGAAGGCCAAGATGAATAGTGTGAGTGTACAGTAGATTGAGTTTTGAAACTTAATTTACAGTTCCCTTTAAAGAAGCAAGAGCATGCTAAATTTAAACACAGTGACTGTAACACATTTTCTCTGAGTCTACCACTTAATATGATAACCCATTTTCTCTGAGTCTACTGCTTGCTTACGGTGAATGAGTGGTCCTTAGCAAAAGTCTCAGATAAATTTCCTAGAACACAATAGTGTGTAAGACTGGATCCACAGAATGTGTCATTGTTAGTTATAATCTATTGTGGTGCCCTTATTACTCTGCTGATTTGGGGTGCCTTAATTTTTGGACACCCAACTTGCAACACTGATTTTCAGTGGGTGGATGCTGAGGGTTGGGTTCAGATTGACTTTAGTCAGAGGTAAGTTTCCATATCCTGCTTTTATAATGCTAATGGACAGGTGTGTTTTGAAGATTGTTGATGTGTGCTGGACTCCTAGACAGCAGAGAGAACTGCATTTAACTCTGGCTTAGAGGAAAGCAGCCACCAACAATTGAATTCCCAGTTGGAAACCAAACACTCAGGGATGGTATTAGAGACTCGTGGGCCTTGTCTGCACTAGTAATTTTCCTAACGCCATTCCCATGGTGCACTTGTTCTATCATCAGTCACCAGCGTTGGTGGAGACAGGGCAACAGCATTTTTATCATTATGTTGTCTAATCCCCTTTGGAGCACTTAACGTCTTATTTTTGAGTTTTGGAAGGGCTCCGCTACAGTGAATTGAGGACTGTTATAAAGCAGTAGATTGCAAATAGAACTGAAGTGAATCTCCCTTTCTGAAGTGCCCTCTGTTTAGAGACTCATCAGTTTATTAATTTATAGTGTGCCAAACAAAGATTGTGTTAAAAACCACTTAAGGTTGCTTAAGTGCATATGCCAGCAACCCAACAATAAAAAAGACTGGAAATTGCTATTTAAGTTCTCACACATCCATTGCAACCTACAGCTACAGGTTTGCCTTCGCTGCATTCTTGTTCACACCGCAGTTGTCTTTTCTGTCCACACAAAATGTGCGGTGTTTAACACAGGTATATGAAATGGTTAGGTGTGGTTATTGACTAGCTGTTTAAAATGTTAAATTGGTGTTGTGTTAACTTGGAGTCTTTATACCCAGATTAAATGGCTTTCTAAAATATATATTATGGGTCACCCTGCTAATATTCGGGAATCATTGAGTGAAATTCTCTGGCCAGTGTTATGCAAGAGGTCAGGCTTGTTGACATTATGGTCCCTTCTGGCCTTAAAATCCATGACTCTGTGTGATTAGTTAACATGGGTAGAGTTTTACTTGGTGGTTTTCTGTGTTGGTTGGATGATGAATTTTTTAGAAGAAACTGTTTGGTTATCTTTTGGGGACGTTATTGGTTGTAATATTTCTCATGGTATTATTGAGATAATGTAATGAGGGAGAGGACTGTGTTTTGTTTTATTCATTGCCTGTTTTTGTGGTAGAATTACAGTTACTTGTGTGAAGGGAGGAGACGTTGTGAGTGGTAGATATAGGGCAACACTGTGGGAGGTTGGCATTGGAAGCCAGTGGCCATGTAGGGGGGATATGGGTGAAAAGAAGGGGGCAAACAGGGAGTAGAAGGTTATGAGGGAGAGAGAGAAAGAGTGTTTTCTTAGAGGGCATGGGTGTGAGAAGTTACGGGAGGGAAAGGATTGGGGGGGTCTTTGGCTGCCTGAACAACTTGTGTGGGGAGGAAAGGGGCTTGTAGGTACTTGCAGAACTCCTTCCCTGCCTTCCTAGCACTTGTCAGCATAGAACCATTGAGTTACAAGGTGGTCCTTGACCAACAGAGCTTACATTCTGTAGAGACATACGAAGACTCAGGGGGAAGGAGGAAACATTTACAAGCTCTAAAGGGTGAATTACCTCCTGTCTGTTCACAGCCAGCTGACCGTCACCCTTCAGAGCATGGGCTCAGAGTCAGAGGAGCCACAACTACAGTGGAGACTCTGAGGAGCCAGTGCAAAAAAGCCTGATGAGGATCATCAGAGCATTTGAGAGGTAGAGGACACTATAGAGCTAGTTCATTTGGTGAGTCCCATACCTGACTTGAGCCGGAGAGGGGAAAAATCCTGAAAGGATCCAAAGTCCTTGCTGTTGTGACCAGCTGCACTGGGGCACTCTTTAACACTGTGTCTTCTCTGTGGTTTGACCTCACAAGCACAGTGCATGCAAGGTCACATCAGCAGGGACGGGGTCATGCAAGTGGGGCAGGCCCTGGCTATTCCTGGAAGTGCAGCAGTGTCTGATTTCTGGGGACACAAGTGACCACCTTGGCCAGCAAGTAATATTGTTATTGAAAGATTGGGGTGAAAATGAGGCTAAATCCATCTGCCTTTCTCCCCTCCCCAGCTCCATTCCAATGGAGTATTTGCAGAAGCTTTTCTCCTACAGACCTGCACTCATGGTACTGTGGATCATGCTCGCCATCTCTCATCCACCCAGCAGCACGTCCAAGCATGCAGAAAAGCCTGTTTCTCCTCTGCAGTCCTTCTTCAGGCTGTAGTGTAATTGGAATTGTGCCTGTCTAGACTTCAGCCCAAAGACCCTCACTCTGCCAACGAAAGGAGCTCAGACACTGAACGGTGGAAAAGGGTCTTTCTGTCCAACTCTCCCCAGCTCCACAGCCTGGCTGGACACTAATGCTTCAGGAGCGCTTCAGGCCATTTGTGACCAGATCAGAGGATACCGCTCCCCAGGGAGGTGCACCATAGTGGGATTACAGAGGAGTGAGAAATCCCTTCCCATGTTCAAAATGATCCTGAGGTACTTGGTTGCTTCTGTGGTTCATTCTTGGCTGCTAGCCAGGCAGGCAGACTTTCAGGCTCCTGAGGACCAGCTGTTTTCACCATAAAAGTATTTTTACTGGTATCTCTCTTCAGTTGAGTGATACCCATGCCAGGAGGAATAGCTTGCTACCTACCCCCTGTAAACAGCATTGGGAAGAACCCTACATAAGCCATCAAAAAACCCCAAAGACTGCAAGTGTTTCCAGGACAGGATGCCAGTGGTTTGCAAGGAACTCATTAATATTAATAAAATATCTTCTATTTCAAGCATTATTAGGTACACAGGTTTCTGTAGATACTTCTTTTGAGGACTGTTGTAGATTGATGGGTCTGGTCTAAGGCCTACCCTTAAACTACTGTCCTGTGAGGACCTCTTTATTGTTAACTCTAATAATTACTGCTGCTCCACTGAGGCCTCCACCATTCCAAAACTTGGCCTTCAGGCTGCAGCGATCTGTGTGTTTCTCTGTTGTCCCTGCCATGAGTTCAGCTATGCCAAACTCGTGCAGGAGTCACCCGTTCAGGGCACAGTGCTCTCAGTAAGCAGCCTTTTCAAAACAAAGTTGAAATATATTTGTTGCCTGAAAGAGAGAGAAGACTTTGAGTTAACTACACAAGAAGCAGACTTAAGATAGTCTCATTGTCCTGCTGTCTTCACGTTGAGACTGGATATTGTTCTGGAAGATTTGCTTAAGTCAAATAAAAATTGCTTGGCTCAGTATAGCGATAACTGGGTAAAATTTTTTGGCCTGTGTTATACAGGTTGTATTAGATCAGGGGTGTCAAATGTGTTGGCGGTGTGGCCCGCAGACCTCTTCCATCCGGCCTGTGACTGCACTCTGTGGGACCACAGTCTCCCTAACAGAAAGAGAGAATGAGTGAGTGTCAGGTCTCCTCACATTGCAAAGCGCTGGGTATGCGAGTCTACAGTCCACGAGACCACACTCTCTCCCTAACAGAGGCTGCGTCTACACTTGTAAATTAAGTCGACTTAAGCTTGCTTAAGTCGACTTAATTTACCCAGCGTCTACACTACAGTTTCCTTAAGTCGACTTAAGCAGCTTGCTTAAGTCGACTTAAGGAAAAATAAGTCGACTTTATTAAAACTAGATTTAATAAGACTTAAGGCTTAATTCGACTTTTTAAAGTCGAATTAAGCCAGTGTAAACATGGGGTAGCCCTAAGTCGACTTAGGGCTACCCCAGGACTACACCAATGCCCTCCCCGCCGGGGGGGGCACAG
>ML685884.1:6502020-6561773 GCA_007922175.1 Pelusios castaneus | reverse complement strand
CCCAAAGGGCAGGGCAGAGCCCTGTGTGATGCTGTCCAGATTTAGGGAACCATTTATGATATTATTTCCTATTAATATCTCATAAATGCTATAATCCATAGGAACTATGTCATGTTTGGTATCAATAGAAAGGTAGTAATTTGCTGGGAATGATTATATAGTTCATTTATAGGAATTGTATTTGTATTAGAAGTTAGGAATATGGTTGTTATAGCTATACTTTAACTTGTATGATTCTGTGTAAACACCCGAGACAGGCTGTCTACAACCATTGTGTCCTTAATGGTAAGGAAGCTGCCAGGTACAATGGGCTCAGGGAGTAACCTGATGAGCCATTAAGGACATAAGGAATACACCTTTGTGTCCTTAATGGCTCATCAGGTTACTCCCTGGGACCATTGTACCTGGCAGCTTCCTTAACATTAAGGACACAATGGTTGTAGGCAGCCTGTCTCAGGTGTTTACACAGAATCATACAAGTTAAAGTATAGATATAACAACCATATTCCTAACTTCTAATACAAATACAATTCCTATACATGAACTATATAATCATTCCCAGCAAATTACTACCTTTCTATTGATACCAAACATGACATAGCTCCTATAGATTAGAGCATATATGAGATATTAATAGGAAATAATATCATAAATGGTTCCCTAAATCCAGACAGCGTCACACCCTGCCCACATGCCTTGCCAGGGTCCCTGTCCCCCTTTGCCCCATTGCACACAAGGGGTGCCCCCCCTGCCACTGTGGACCTGCCCAAGGTCCGCCTAGCCCCTAGAAGTCGAACTAGGCATCCAGTGTAGACGCTCTAGGTCGACTTTATAAGTTCCCCTTTAAGTCAACTTTAATTTTAAGTGTCGACTTAGTTTAAGTCGACTTAGTTTCAGTCGACTTAGTTTCAGTCGACTTAAAATTACAAGTGTAGACATAGCCAGAGAGAGGAAGAGAATGTGATCTTGTGGAGCACAGTCTCGCATATCCAGTGCTCTGTGATGTCAGGAGAGTGCCCTAGTATTTCGGTTTATGGTATGTATGGCCCCCTTGAAGTACATTTAAGTCAAATCCGGCCCGCCATAGCAAATGACTTTTGACATTCTTGGGTTAGATGATCTAATAGATCATCTTGCCTAAAAATCTATGAAACCAAAAATCTTTGAATAAGATCAAATGAAGCTATCTGATTAAAGCCAAATGTTAAACTAAAATGTTGTATAAGAACAAAGATATTTCATACATTTTGGAAACTTAAGGTTGGTGCCACAGTAGACAATCATGCTGTCAGAAGGAGATTTCCTTCCAAATTACCCCATAGCCCAGGCGTGGGCAACATATGGCCTGCAGGCCGTATCTGGTCCTCCTGACATATCTGTCCGGCCCTCCATGACTCCCAATTGGCTCTCCGCTACTTCTCCACCCTCCTCCCCCCCTGTCCAGTTCTCTGCTGGCCAGCCCACAGCCAGCTATCTGCCAGCCTCCCCCCAGCTCACCTGTAAGAGTTATTGCCCACCCCTGCCATAGACGGAAAGTGTGATGATGCACTGGACAGCAATATCAAAGCCTCAGCTGCAGCCATTCAGATCAGATGTTTTTCATATATTTAATAACAAAAGCCTGCATTGAGGCAAATAAGTGGCTCTGTGTCTTGCCTGGAATGAGACACCTCAAGTTCAGTCCTAATCAAACTCTCATATGATTGGTGGTGACCAAGCAGTGGCTTCTAACTTGATGGCTGTAAGGAAGCCATGTTATACTCATGAATAGCAATCAGCCATCCTAGACGGACATCTTTTTGCATGTAAAGGTGTGGAGCTGTTTTGGGGAAACATTATAGAGACAGCAGAGAGGTCTCAGCCCTCATTGTCAAAGCCAGCATAGTGGCACATTGCTGCTGAACATCCAGTGTATTCAAGAAGTACTATTACTCTGGCAAAAGGAAAAAGCCTGGAGCATATGTTTCCTGAAAAACACAGATAAATTGTCTTCCAAACCACCAAAACTCTTAGTATGATGAAGACAAAAAGATTATTTGTACAGGAAAGCTCATAATTCCTGTACAAGACTCTTCCTTCTGATCTAGCCTCTGCTTCCAGAGTCTTAAAAAATAGCTGGGAGCAGTCACAACAGTGCAGAGGTAGCAAGTTACACACACAGACAACATGAAAATTAGTGCCCTGTGTAGAGAAATAGACCCATTCATCGCTGGTGAGCTGCTGGAAAAGATTCATTCATAGCCACTACTTGTTCAAAATTAAGAATTTTTTAACTCAAGGCAGAGAATTGTTCACTCGGGACAAAACAGAAATGGATGTGGCCATAACTTCCATATCATGGTAAAGATTTTGTCACAACTGGAATGATGGCAGTCACACCTAATGGTTGGAGCAGGAGTTGGGGGTCAGGTGAAGTCAGGTACCTGGAGGTCAGAGGCCAAGAGAGGCTAGAGGGAATTCCAAGAGTCAGGCACAAGGAAGTAGCCACAATCAGGTTACCAGGAGATGGGGGTGGGGCACCATGTTACAGAGAGTAATCAAATTGTGAAGGTGAGGACAAAACAGGATCAGAAACTAGAGTTTATCACAAGCAGGGTCTGGAGCAGAGACAGTCAGTCAGACTGTGTTGTTGCTCAGACAACTCCCCTTGGTCTCCTGATTTATATACTGGTGTTGGTCAATCAAGGGGCCTGTGTGGGACTGCCACCCCAGCCTTGCTGGGTGGTACTTCCTGCCAAGCCCAACCTCACAGATCCCCCATGGGAGTCCAGCCTAAGCTTCCCATGGCAATGCCCCGGGTTCCAGCGCTGCAGGTTGTTACACACCTGATATAAGGTCAAATCAGGTGTCAGGTCATATCAGAATGTCCCTTCATGGGTAGGCAAATATAAACAGGCTGTGAAAGCCAACTCAATTTTCCCACTAGACCCTTGTGTACTGACTGTAGATGTAAGCTTCATCAGGTGGGTATCAGAATTGGAAGATTAATTTCTGTGGTCTCAGAGGTACACATCCTTTTAGTTCACTTCCGCAATGGCATGTCTGAACCAAAACTCACTTGTGCCTTAGGCTTTCTGATTTTGTCCATCCAGGCTTGTGCTGTTCTTAAGTATTCATTCCTCCTTAGCAGTTTGTCCATTTTTCCACTTTTCATGTGCTTCCTTTTTTATTTTGATTTGGCATATTGGAGGCCTATAATACCATGTACCTCTGAAACATGGCTACCAGCCCTATTAGCATTCCATATATAGACACATCACTCTTCATTTTAATATACGGTAATCAGATATCAAGATTAATCAGAGTGACATTTTAGACAAGTCTGTGGCTGGCTTTTCTAGTCACCATTACCGCCAGAGTTTTTGGAATTAGTTCTACTGTCTATAAAAGAATCACATGGCTTTCAGTGTGAGGAAAAGCTTGTTTTTACAGTCCATAAATCTTTCTGTTCAGGATTAATTCCTCTTGCCACAATTCCTGGGAGATAGTTCTCTCATGTTTTCCTTTGAAAATATGGCACTCCTTTGGAAGGCTGTGGCATAAGTGAGCACACCTAAAACTTTAAAGACATATCTCAAACATATTTTTAGTTATAGTATCTATGTGATTATTTTTTTTCATAAGTCACTTAGCAGCTGCCATGTATAAATAGGAAATTTCTGATATATTTCATTCCTCATCAACTAAGGTGAAATATTTTTTTTCAGGTTGTTTAGAAGTTTGTTTGAGTGACACCAGATAATGAAAATCTGCAAAGTATAGACAGTATATTAATTCTTGTTTGCCAGAAAGTAACAAATATCAGCCTGAAGAGGCATGCTGAGGGATTATTTCATGTATAGAAACCAAGAGAAATTGATACAGGTGATGAACTTCGCTACTGCAGTTGATTTTATGTGGAGGTGCTCAGGTTAGAAACTATGTCGGAATTGACAAGGGTTCAAAATTGGGTTTCCCCCTTGAGCAATTTAATTCTGAAAGCCCTGCCAGTGAATAATAACAATGGGACTTCATGGTAGTTGACTTGTGGCTTTTATTAATGGATTGATGATAATTATTAATATTGATGTGTTAATAACACAGTGATTGGGAGCATTATATAGAACAATGTTTTCACAAATTTAAACTTTGTTAATTTATGGAAACAATATTTTGTTCATTATCTTGGAGGAATAGCAAAAAACAAAAAAAAAGACCGTGCAGATCCATACCACACTATGGGTTTGGTCCTGAGGTGTCTTGAGCATTCCATCCCTGATACAGCAAAGTACTTTTCTTTTATTTTTATTCATAAATTCTCAGCTGGACCTACTTTCAGAGCAGGGTATGAAACTGAATCTCACCTTGTATATAATCCTTGTGTACGTTTAAATTGGTATTGTGTTGTATTGCTTGAAATTTTAAATTAAAATTCCTGTTGCTGGCTGACAGTTTCAGGATATCATAGGTGCCATTCAGTCAGGTGGGTAGGATCCTTGAGCTTGCCTGTAGATGACATTCAGTAAATACAGTTATGGTTGTCTGAAAATTGGTTTCAACAAAAAGTCACATGTGATATATTAAGTCTAGAAAATAAAATTTATGCTTCTGGCACTGATTTATGTGTCAATTGTTTATCTCCTCTTAAAAGCCTAAGTCCTAGCATTTCTACACTTACGGAATTACATATGGGCCATATTTTCATTCACAAAGAGATGTCTGAAATCACCAAGGTTTTGATTCCTGAACTATTTATACTTTTCAATTGTGGTTGTAGTAACAAAAAGAAATGCATAAATTAAATAGACTTGAGTGCAAAACTAAAAACCTGTTTTTGAAAACATGTTCCTTTGCTTCTTTTGTAGACCACAGCAACGGATCATTTAACTTGAAAGCCCTTTCAGGGGGCTCTGGCTACAAGTTTGGAGTCCTTGCTAAGATAGTGAATTACATGAAGGTATAGTCATTTTATTTTAAGTATATTTTTCCTGAAATGTTTACTTATTTATCCACTTGTCATCTCAGAAATATTTTTATAGGCTGATCTTTCACTGTAGCAGTGATATTAAGAACTTTTATCAGATGCATAAAACTACTTGTTAAATGCCACAAACTTCATTAATGCAAAAATTGTCATTGTAAGATTCCATGCATGTTTCCCAGTGACTCCAACTCAAGTTTGCTCAGTTTAAAAGAAAGAAGATGGTTGAAAGGCTGCTAACTTTAATCAGAAATGAGAACTGGTCTATGATTCAGGAACTGTTTATCAAAATCTCTTTCAGGGCTAATTTCTTCCATATGTTTAAGAATGTTAACTATCATTAAATTTATAATTGAACTCATTTCGTTTCATCAACTTCCATTTTAAGTGCAATCTTTCATTATACAGAGATTCTAGATTCATTTTCTTAGAAAGTTTCCAGAGCAAAATGTTGAAGATCACACTTCTTGAATTGATATTTATTATAATACCATACTGTGATTTTTTTCTTTTAAACTAATGCATAATCCAGAGGGAGGGGGGTTGCCATAACATATTAATAGTCTTCATGAATTGCTGTTGAGTTCATACTTTCACTAAGTACCTGCAGAGCTCTAAGAGATAATATTTATTTTATCAGACACGGCACCAGCGTGGTGATACCCATCCATTAACTCTAGAAGAAATTTTGGATGAAACGCAACACTTAGATATTGGACTCAGGCAGAAACAATGGTTAATGAGCGAGGTAAAGAAAACAAATTTTCAGAAATCTGACGACCAGTGAATAATAATAAAAGCTTAGCTTGTACATATTTGCTTAATGATAAACTCTGTAATAAAACTGTTCTGGTAAAAACGTTTTGTTCTCCTTACTTGTATTACTTTAAAAAAATAGCCTACTGCTGTACTGGTATTAGCTCTGAAATGGAAAGTATTCTAATATTGTGAATGATTGCGTAAAAGTGTTAAGAGAAAAACATTTACTAATCTTGGTATAAAATTAAATAATGCGTTACTAATGTAATAAATCTAGCCAATACTTGACAAAAATTTTAATGCATATGTGTTAAATGCAAAACTACTACAGTGTTTGAAGATCTTAAGTTAACCAAAGCAAATAATATCCAGAGATTCACAGTTATTTACTGGTCGAGAGAGTTTTGATTTTGATGTGCTAGCAGTAGTTGGGTGGTTTGGTTTTTTGGCTTCGTTGTTGTTGTTGTTTGGTTTTTTGGCGGGAGTGGAGGGTTGTTAGGGATGTCATTGTTTTATATATACTTTTTACATTTATGGAAATACAGTATTTAACCAAATTGCCCACGTCCTCCTCCTTGTAACACACTTTTTACCTGGTGAGAAAGAATGTCTCTTTGGTCCTCCAGTATGCTTTAGCAAAGTAAAATTTCAAAAAACTCAATAGTTGGGGTCTGTTTGGTGTCGTCACATTTATTCTGCAAAATACTCCGCTTTTCTTCTTCTGCTTCATTTATGAGTGAAACATTGCTTACGTTTGTATGTAATACAAACCATCATAGAGATATAGCTAGAAAAACATCATATGTAGTAGTTGCATGAAGAAGACAAACTATAGTAAAGGCTAGTGTGGCTGCATCGAAAATATCTTGCAACATTCCACTGACACTAATACTCCAGCTAAATCCCAGAGGTGTGCAAGTAAACCTGTAGGGTAAAATCCTGGCCCCAATTAAGCCCATGGAAATTTTGTTGAGGATTTCCTCATTAGAGCATTATTGTGTAGAGGCTAAGCTAAGAAGAAAACAGTTAGTTATGTTAAATTATTATTACATTTATAAGTAATAATAAAGTCTGAACAAAGGTGCAATAGCATGGTAGTCTAGTAGGCTGTTAACAGGCAAATTATGGCAGTTCACCTTAAAACTTTGGTGGCTAACATAATCTTTTGAGAATTTGGTAGGCTACCAAAGTTAGTTAACCTTTTTATGATGACTGTGTTCTCCCTCCTTTCTTCTTTCTGTGTCTCTTCTCTTTCTCCTTTCAGGGTCAGGCTGGCAGCTGCAGAAGAAACTAAGTAGGGTTGTTCTCTCTTGCAAAAGAACTTCCATTGTGGAACTTGGCTGTTAACAGGAACATATCTAAGCATTTCAATTGTCCATGAAATCCTGTTCAGTTTCACTCTGCAGCTGGCATCATGGGTAAAGTTCTTCTGTGCGAGAGGTCTGCTCTTCTCAATTTCTTCTACATCTGCTGGTGCCGGTTGACACCATTTGGGGAAGACTGACTACAGATTTGTTCATCCCAGGGTAATGTCTTTCACATTTGTAACATCAATTTGAGATCAGTTTGATACGTTGGGTAAATGTTTGCATTTTATGTACAAAAGAATTTACATTTTTCTATCCCTTGGTTTTTGTATTCCTCTAATCTCCTTCCAGAAAGAGTGTGTGCAGCTTTTTCTAACACAGCTGCCATGAGCGTCTTTATGGCTCTCTCAGTCTTAGAGACATTATATAAATAGTGCTTGAACTCCTCTGTGGAGTAAAAAGTACCATCATGATGAACTCTGCCTATATTGAATCAAGTTCCAAAGGGGTAGCCGTGTTAGTCTATAGCAGAAAAACAACAGAGTCCTGTGGCACTTTTAAAGACTAACAGATTTATTTATCACATGAGCTTTCGTGGGAGAAAAACTAGTGTCTGACGAAGTGGGATTTTCTCCCATGAAAGCTCATGTGATAAATAAATCTGTTAGTCTTTAAAATCTGTTGTTTTTATATTGGATCAGAGATCCTGAATCCCAAGTCCACTTCAAAATGGAGCCTGTTAATTGTCAGCTACGGTGTGTTGCTGGTGTACCATCATTGCCAGGTGACAAGTTTGTTTAATCAAGTATAGATATACATACATGTTTTTTTCCTTAAGTTTAAAACTTTTGTCCCTGTTCCAGGCTCTAGTCAGTAATCCCAAAATAGAAGTTGTAGATGGGAAGTACGCTTTCAAACCTAAATACAATTTGAAAGATAAAAAGGCTCTGCTCAGGCTCTTGGACAAGCATGACCAACGAGGACTGGGAGGAATTCTTATGGAAGATATTGAAGAAGGACTGCCCAATGCACAGAAAGCCATCAAGGTAAGTAATACATGTGACTCACGGTTCAATCTATTATCAAAGAGTAGGCTACTGGGTGACTAGATCACAAGGCGTAAATGCCTACAAGAGGAAAAGAAATTTGACAATAGAGGTGTCTTCAATCTAGCAGCCAAGGCTATACCAAGATCTAATGGCTGGAAGTTGACTCTAAATTCACTTAGACTAGAAATAAGGGGCAAATGTTTAACAGCCTGAGTAATTAACCACTGGAACAATTTACAATTCTCCATAACTGTAAATTCTAAGTCAGGGATTTTTTTCCTAAAAGATCTGCTTTAGAATCATGCAGCAATTAATTCAGAGAAGCCTTGCGGCCTGTGGTATACAAGAGGTCAGGCTACATGAGCACTGTGATCCCTTCTGGTCTTAAAAATATTGGTCTGTTTTAATCATATAAATATCTCATTTCTTTTTTCTAGTTAATAAAGCTTTAGTTAGTTTAGTTTATTACAGGATTGGCTGCAAAGTGTTTTCTTTGGTGTGAGATCTAAGGTGAAAATTGACCTGGGGTAAGTGGCTGGTTCTTTCGGACGGGAAGTAATCTCAATATTTTATGTCTGTGACTCCATGGTAAGGCTGTATAGTGCCTGAGGAGTTAATACTCGTTACTTGGTTGGTGAGATCAAATTATAGACTTCATAACCTGTTAGAGGTTTGTCCCCTGTTCCGTAGCAATCTTCCCTGAGGCTGCTATTCTCACCTAGGAGCCAATTCAGACACCATGACAGCCATTATCATCTGTTGTAATCTTGAGGCTATTCATGAATTCTGCTTCCATTTTTCTCCAGATTTGTGTTTTCTTTGTGGCTTGTTTTTTTTCCAATATGGAGAGAGCTCATACTGGCCACCAATTTCTATATGAGGTTCACCACTGATACAAGACATGGCTTTGAAAATAAATCAGTGCAGATATACCTGATTAGCCTATCATATGCTTCTTTTTCTTTCATGGAGTAGATCCTATCATAATTTTCACTTTAACACTTGTGCTTTTCTGTTAGTTTTGTGTAGGCAGGCATAGTGTGCCTTCGCTGGTACCACTTCCTTTTATGTAATAGCCAATATCTTTCTGTTCATCTTCTCTCCTACTCTTTTCTGTACGTTCCTGTCTGACCTGAGAAGTGCTGCTTTGACACAGCAGCTCTTGGGACTTGATCCCTTTCACGTACTTAAATACTTTGTCACAAAATATACACCTTTCTCATGTATTCTGTTCGATGATGATTCCATCCCCCTCATTAATTTGCATAATTCATAGCCAGTTTCTTCACTGGAACATTCTGCTTGCTTTTCAAGATGTTGCAAAGCTTTTCTGTTTGTGAAGATCTTTCTACAATTTACATGACAAACTGTTAGATTCTTCATTGGTGTCTTTATATTGCATAATGGCAACACATTTTTGGATCTCTGTGGCTCTTAAAAGATTCTTTCATGATTCCAGGTCTTTTGATTTGGTCAGTTCTGTGAAAGGAGCCTTCACATTACATTTCACATGTGTTTCTAGACTTCTGCTTTGTTTGTGGTCACTGTTTGGGAACGTCTGAATAAGATTTCATTGTTCACTTAGGACTCACAACTGTATCAAAGTCAAATCTGAAGCAAACTGAGGAAAAATTACGTAAATCTAAGGCCACAGTACCATATTATATACAACTTACTAACTAAAAGTTGATTTTTAAGTTGATAGATAATGATATTATTTGTCTATAGAATCAAAATATTTTTTCAAGTGAAACATGAACCCCGAATATAATATTTGCAAATAATAGTTTTCTATATTTTAATGAAAAAAATAATCACCCAAAATTAAGTGACGATATACTAATTTTTAGTCAAAATATGGCTCATACCTGTTTTTTACCCCGTGCCTACCCTTCTGTGTATGGATTCCATGGAAATAGGCCTTCCTCCACTTTTAAGCTATCATAAAGTCATACGTTAGAGGTTTATTGCAGGAAGGGGTGGATGAGGTTCTGTGGCCTGTATTGTGCAGGAGATCAAACTTGACGATCAGATTTGTCCCTTCTTACCTTAGAGTCTATAAGTCAATGAAGAAAAGTCCATCATATATTTTAATGCATGTGCATGGACCTTTCATAAAAAGATGGAAGTTAGCCCATCAACTTGGTACCAAAAAGCTGCCTGGCTCATGGATTGCACAGAACTGTATATATGCCAATCAATGATAGTTGTACACATTTATTAGATTTTTTTCCCTTTAGATTGTTTTTGTGATGTTTGAAATCTAATTTTTTGTCTCGAAATAATATATATAGTCATTAAACTAACAGAAATTAATGCAAATATTTCAAAGTGGTCATTTTAATGTGTTGATAGTGTCATTGTTTGTTCAAGTTCTATGGTACTATCACACCTCATTTTAAGTGGATATAATAAATTTTCAAATGATGTACGATGTGTGTTTGTAGAGAGGGTACATGAAGTTGACCAAATTGGTGGTGTCTAACTGAAACTGTTCTGGTTGGTGAGCCTTATGCCTACAACTGTCTTGTCTATTTGTTCTTATTTTAAAGTTCTGTATTTGTAGTGTCCAATAAGACAAATAGAGAAATACAGAAATACAAAGAGAAATACAGTTATAAAAGCTTTTAACTCTTTAAACCTTATTCCTGGCACCTGTGGCTGTCATCTGTAATATTGTCTGTCTATTAAAATGCGTATCAAATGTCTCTCACTTTGTATATTCTTTCTTTCACTGGTTTGTATATTAAACCGGAAACCACCCAGAATCTTTCAGATCTTCATATATTCCACAGCTAGAAAGTACCTTTGTGATCATCTAATCTGACCTTCTGTGTGACACTGGCCATAGAACTTTCCCAAAATAATTCCTTTTTAAGTAGAGCATGCCTTTTACAAATTCAGGAGTTTCCAAAGTCAGATATTTTCTAACAGAGTCATTTGAATTTTGGGCTCCATTATTTGACCTGAGATTAGGGGGCATTCCTGCTGCAGCTTTCCCATTTTCTTCTTTTACTTTCCAACTTTCCCAGTTAACTTATAGTGACCTATATATGCCTAGGGAAGCCCCAGGAAAATGCCAATGCCAGGACAAGCTGCAAAAAGGAGAGCGAATTCTCCCAAAACTGGTGGTTAACACTGAAGTTAGATTCACCAACCAATCACTAACAGTGCTTCTGATTCCCCACACTGTTTATCAAGAAGCTAAAGGAAGAAGTTGTACAGCTTCCTTTATTGCATTTCAGTCTCTGACTCCCAGTCAGCAATGAGGTCTAGTAAAGAGATAAATTATTTAAAACTCTATTTCTTTTACCAAAATGTTCTCCTGATCTCCAGAGTCAGCTATATTACCAGATCAGTTTTTGTTGAGATCTTTCCCAAAATACCATGCTGCCAGCCAATCCTTCAGTATCTAAAATTAAAGGTTTATTATAAAAGGAAAGAAACAAACAAGATTAGAGATGTTAAACTAGTAAGAAGATGTATACAAATGACTTCAAAGTGCATATATATGAGATTTTTAGCAGTATTGGAGTTTGTACTGGTTTGTACAGTTCCTCTGGTGTACATCCAGTACCTGGATGGGTCTATCAGTCCTTTTTTCAACACTTCAGCTGTAGAGATATTTATCCAGAGGTAAGAAACAGGAATGAAGACAAAATGAATATGGTAAAGCTGCATTTTATAGTCTGTGTCATGTGATTTGTAAATCCTGTGTTTCAAAGATAAGCTCCTGTTCACAAATATGTCCTAATGACTGATAGGCATAGCCCGGGTTTCTCTCCGTGGACTCATTGTATAGCTAATGGCCATTGATGAGTCGTCAGTGCTGACACTAATCTGCTTGGAAGGTCTAATTCAGTAGCACACCACAAGTTTTTGTACAGATCTATCACACATCCCATAATTTACAATACAAAGATGATACATACACAAACAATATTACCATACTTAGCAAATTATAACATTTCCAATGTACCTGACATGGCATAGCTTGTAAGAATCATTGTAATTTTGCAATATTGATATCAATAATACTATAAATGGTCACCCTTAATCCATACAGCGTCACACTCATCACTGTGTAATCTGTGATTTTCTTTTCTTTTCCTGTCCTGTCAAGTTTCACACTGAAATGTACAATGGAATACACAACACCTAACTTCCACTCTTAGCCCTTGTCAACACTGACAGTGAAGTTTGACATAATTCTGCTTACCTCGATCTTCTTTGTCTCCACCCTCAGAGCAGTAAGTTCAAATT
Source organism: Pelusios castaneus (assembly GCA_007922175.1). Classification (NCBI taxonomy): domain Eukaryota; kingdom Metazoa; phylum Chordata; order Testudines; family Pelomedusidae; genus Pelusios; species Pelusios castaneus. The sequence goes on along the minus strand of ML685884.1, from coordinate 6,549,435 downwards.
GAATGGTGCTGTAATTTGACCTGATAACACCACCCCTGCAAATGGCATAGCACTGAGATTGAAATCTACAATTTGAATTTAGGTCTCTGTAGCCAAAGAGTAGCTCTAATCTTGAATTTCCTGGTTTTTTCAGTCTGCTACATCATAGCAACATAGCTCCTCCTCTGCCTGCAACCCCAGAATGTTTTCAATTGTTTCCTCTCTCTGCATGCAGCACTGTGCCTCTCTGCTCTACCTGTGGCAGAGAAGCAACAAGGAAAGCTTTTCCTGCTTTCTTTTTCCTTTAGAGAAGAGGGGAGGAGGAATGAGAGGATGACGACTGCCTCCCCACAATCCCCTGTGCCTGTTATCAACACTGCAATGCATTTCAGGAAGTAATGTGAGCAGTGGGGACTTGAGACCCCAAGCAAACATTTTGCTGTGATCACTCCATTTCTCCTTCTGTAATTCAGCAGCCTAAAATCAAATTATAATCCCACCCCCAGTGTAGACAAGCCCTTAGTCACCAGTCCTTAGCTTTTTAATTGGAGTGGTCTTGAGTAATCGTAGACACTAAAGGTTCAACTGTCTATAATTAAATGGAACCACTTGTTTCAATCAGAAAACTTTTTTAGTGTCAGGAAAGGAATTTGGATTTGTAGCAAGTGACACACACTAAAGCAGTGAAAATAACCAGTACTTTGGGGTCACTTCATATAATCCACTGAGCCATGTATTGTTAGTTTGGGCATAAATCATTTTTGTCTAGCAGAAACTAGATTAGCAAATATATTTGCATTAGCATTTGAAGTACATTAAGGTGGTAGTTGTCAAATTCTTCCAAGGGGCTACAATTTTTGGAGCAGAAGACAAGGATATAATTTATACACTCTAGCTGGGAGATAGACAGTGTGGTATTCAACACTATGGAGGAGGAGTGAGTTTCTTTGTTAGGAAGTTTTGCTCTACCTGGCCTGTCTTCTAGCTGCTAGCTAGGTGCTTTTCTAAAGTGACGCACGAATCTAAAGTTGTCTCACTTGGGGATTAATGTGGGGAAGGTCATTCTGTTGAGATGGGTAATGGTTCGAAGGTTACCCTCCTTTGCAGAATTATAGATGAAAAGCTGCATTAGTCTTTCCTTCTCAGGACCAGTGCTTTTTTTGTTTTTTTGTTGTGTTTTGGGGGGGTTTTTTAAGTGCTCTTACTTGGCCAAGGGCCTGGGGCCGCCGGCAGCAGGAGCCAGGGCTGCATTGCTTGTGGGGAAAAAAGGGTTCCAGTATTCAGTACCCCTGAGTACCATCACAAAAAAACCACTGCTCAAGACTGACTCTTTCAGAAGTTCCTACATTTGCTATTAATGTCTGAGAATCATGTATTAGCATTGTCTTATATTGTCTTCTAAGTATTTAAAAATAATACAGTAGACGATCAGAATAGAAACTTGTGTAAGCATGCCAAGCTTGTATTCGGTTCTACTCTATAAATTGAGTTCTGTTAGAGTTTTAATACCTGCCATAAGAACTGAGTCTGTCATTTGCCTAATTCTAAGCTCTAGGTCTTATAGTGACAATATAAATAGAGCCCTGTGTAGATACAAATATGTGGATTCACATCTGATCTGCATCTGTAAGAAATGGTCCGCGGATATCCGTGTTGTATCTGCGGATATCTGTGTATTTGCAGGCCTCTAGCCATGCACAGATAAAAATATGTGGATCTGTATCTGATCTACATCTGCAAGAAATGGTCTGCAGATATCCGTGTTGTATCCGCAGATGCGGATATAATGCGGGTATCCACGGATATCCACGTATTTGCAGGGCTCTAAATATAAAACCATTTTAGTAACTCAGACTTCTTTTTCTGCCAAGCACGCCTGATACTCTGCTTTCTCCTGAGGAACATATTTATCATTCAATACAAGGCACATTTTGATAGAGTGATACAGAAATATGTTTTGCAGCCAATCTGTTGCCTCTAAAACTGATATTTCACTGCAAAATGAGAGTTTGTCTTAAACGACATAATATTAAAGTTGGCATTCCCTCTTGGGGTTGTGCTTTTGGGTTTTGAGATCTCGAAGAAGTAATCACCAGGAGTATTCCCTGCGCCCTAGCTGGTTGACACTGAAAAAAATTGGGATATGTTCATTTTATAAATGGAAACACCAGAAACACACAATAGTAGTTTGACATCTTTTTTTCTATTTGCATTTGAGGCTTTAGGGGACCAAATCATCTTTATTACTCGTCCTGATAAGAAGAAAATTCTTTTCTACAATGACAAGAGCTGTCAGTTTACAGTAGATGAAGGTAGGTGTGTTTCTTATTGCTTTTTCACTTGTAATTGGTCTTCATGTGTATTGCATTTGTTTTTTTAAGCACCTGTACATAAGTAATCTGTAAGTATTATGATCTCTTAAAAGACCTTGATTAATCAAATGCTACATAAATCTCAGTTTATCTTTTGTTAAATCAGCATGAAATAATAGATTGAGTGGATTCACAGCCTGGGGTGTACCAACTCTTAGGTTTTAGGTTCCATCCACCCTCCTTTCCTTTATAGCTAGATAGGAGGAGAGTCCCAAAACTTTTCAGGGTCACTGTATGGAACAGGATGAATGGGGTAGATACTGTCTTTTTGTTATGGGTTTGTACAGCACCTAACACAATGGAATGCAGGTCCTATGTATTGCAACTATATAAATAATAATTATACTCCTACTAGTGAACTCTTACGTTGAAAATAGTAACTTATTCTGTAATCCCCAGCAAAACTATTGTGGATGCCTTCTGCTCCTGTTTCACCACCTGATAGGCACAAAGGGAACAGAACAGGGCAAAATATGAGCCTCAAAATACTGGTCATGACTTCTTGATAGGAGAGTGGAAGGTTCAACCATGGGCTGGGGACCATGTGTATGACCAGAGGAAGGGGGCGAACCGGGCAGGACAGTCAGGGTCAGGAGTTGTGTGAAGGGAGGGTTAGAAGCTGGGCATGAAGAGCTGAAGGGAAAAGGCTGTGTGGGAATTAGGAGTCAGAAGGAGCTATAACCACTAGAGTGCACTCTTCTCCAGATCATGGAACTGAACCCAGGATTCCTGGCAGATAGCTCTGAGACTCAGGAGCAATGTGTGTCTAATGTGCATCTTGTGCATTGAATGAGGCCAGGTCCTGTGGGAGACGTACTGTGTGATCTTGTAATTACAGACTGTATCTTAATGCATACACACAAGGGGGCTGAACTAGCTTTGCAGGAGCATATTTCAGATGATGAAATTGCCGTAATGAAGAAGAGCTCCGTGTAAGTTCAAAAATTGGTCTCTCTCAGCAACAGAAGTTGGTCCAATAAAAGGTATTCACCTTGTTAATCTGATAACTTGGGACCAACACAGCTGCAACACCACTGCCTACAGCAATGGCCGTAATAGCATCTGTTCCACTCCTGGGGTATGTCTATACTGACAGCGCCATCAGTGCGTTCTTCTGGGTTTGATTGAGCAGTCTGTCAAGATGCGCTCAATCGATCTACAGCTCAATGCTGTAATTCCAGCCCCGTAACTGGAGTAGCACTAAGTTGATGAGGTGGCATTTCTGGTAGCCTTAGTGCAGTGTGTAGGGGGAGGTAAGTGGGAGTTAGTAAGGCACCAGGAGATACGCACGGTATTTTACGTACCTTGCGTATCTCCCGTCAACTGCTGCCAAAAAGTGCAGCAAATATAGACTAGCGCTTGGCAACTTCAGATGTTTTCTGGTATAGTGGGGAGAAAGGTTGCGTGTGATATTTGGACCAGATGTTGAAGATTAATCAAATTATGTTGAGAGTTTATCTTCGGAGGACCTATCCCTATAGTACAATAGTGCCTACGATGGCATCTTACAGTAAAAGGAATTAAAGCAGTTTTAAATATCGAAGCTATTCACGGGACTATTAAAGCAATAAATAAAAATTATTTATGTTGAGCAAATATATAATGGCCATTCATTGATCTTTGAAGAAAAAGTAGCAACTGAAATACTTATAAAATATTTTTATTTATAAAACGTATAGATTGATTCTTTCTGGGGAACACTTAAACTTTCAGTAATAGCTTCATTCTGGGAAGAGATATTAGAAGTTGCATCATCTAGGACATTAGAAAATCATAGTAGCTCTTTCCTAATTTTTGTGAATATGTCTGTCACTTAACTCCCATATTTTCCTTTTTTCTTTTAAATTTCAACCAAACTATGACTGGCAGGCACAGATGTAAACCTTTCAGCCTTGTCTACCATAGGGAATTCTCAATTCACCTTCATTGCTAAGAGTGCTCAGATACACCATTAGTTGCAGTTTTGGGAAACCTAGGGTAGTTGCTTACTAAGATAAAATGAGCACCATGTCATTTAATCCTGCTCCAAGGAGGTCTGTATGATGCAGTTCTTAAAACTCCAGTAGCCCTTTTACACTAGGCATCCCAATATAGAACCATAGAGTTAGTAGGGACAGCAGGCATCATCTAGTATAACACCCTACCAAGATACAGGATTTATTGTGTCTAAATCATCCAAGACAGATGGCTGTCTTTTTTAAAACCTCCAGTGAAGGAGCTTCTGTTACTTACCTAGGAAGTTTGCTCTACTGTTCTTATGGTTAGGAAAATTTTCCTGAGATGTAATCTAAAATTGCTATCCTGTAGTTTGACCCCATTGCTGCTTGTTCCACCCTTTAGAGTCTATGGCAAGATAGAACAACTTTTCTTCATCTTTTTTATGGCAGCCTTTCATATATTTGAAGACTGCTATCATGTCCCCCCTTTAATTTCCTCTTTTCCAAACTAAACATACCCAGTGCCTTCACTCTTTACCCATATGGCTTAAATTCCATCCCTTTGATCATCTTTGTCACTCACCTCAGTTTCTCTAGATCCTTTCTCTGCACTGTTGACCCAGATTGGACACAGTACTCTAGCTAAAGCCTAACATGTGCAGAGTAGAGTGGTATGATCATCTCCTGTGAATTGCGTGCTATGCCTCTGTTAATGCAAACCAGAATTTCATTTGCTTTTCTTGCAATAGCATTACATCGTTGACTCATGTTGAGGTTGTGATCGGCTCCCAGATCCTTCTAATCAGCGCTGTTGTCAAGCCAGTTATGCCCCGGTCTGTCTCTGTGCGTTTGGTTTTTCGTCCCTAAGTGGTGTTGAATTTCATTTTTTTCTTTATAGCCAAGTTATCAAGATCCCTTTGAATTATAGCTCTATCCTGAAAGTGTTTGCAATACCCATAACTTTGTGTTATCTGTAAATCTGATCAGTATGTTCTCTCTTCCTACAACCAGATCATTAATAAAGATATTAAATGACACGGATCTAGAACAGATCCATCTGGAACACCCCCTTGAGACCACCTTCCAGTAGGACATCATTTTATTAATAGTCAGTTGTTGTTTAATAATTATGTTTCCACTTAATGGTAATTCTACCAAGCCTCCATGTCTCCAGCTTACTTATGAGGGTCATGTGGGACTGTGTCAAAAGACTTGCCAAAATTCAGGTATATTATGTCCACCTCATTAACTGATCTTGTCAAAGAAGGAAATCAAGTTGGTTTTGCCTGATTTGTTCTTACTCAATCCATACTGCTTGCTCGTGATTACCCCTTCATCCTCCAGATATTCGCAAATAGAATGTTTTATACATTGCTCTACTAGCTTCCCAGGCAAACTGGTCCATAGTTCTCATTTTCCCCCTTTTTAAAAAAGGGCACTATGTTAGCCTTTCTCCAGACTTCTGGGACCTCTCCAGTCATCCATGAATTTGCAAATATTATTGCCAGTAGCTCTGAGATTTCTTCAGCTAGTTCCTTCAGCAACCTAGAGTGAATAGCATCAGGCCCTGCTGACTTGAATTCATTCAGATTAGTCAGAAGATCTGTGATATTGCTAAAACCTGAATAGCTTGCATGAGCCAAGATGGAAAAATATCTCAACAGCTTCCAAATGAAGACAAGGCTTTATGTCTAGCAGTCATTAGTTTTGTGGCTTGAGGAAGTCTCTAGTAAAACTTTTTGTTCTGGTAACTTGCACCGAAGAATCTTGAAAAAATTGGTTGAGGTGACCTCAGACATACTGATGTTAATTTTTAATAGGTCTTGGAAGACCAGGGAAATTCCAGAAAACTAAAAGAGGGTTAATGTTATGCCATTTTTCAAAGAGGGCGGGAGGAATGACACAGATAATTATAGGCTGGTTACCCTGACAACAATTTTGCCCAGATAATGGAAAAGCTGATACCCATGATTCAATTGATAAAAGAATTAAAGACTAGGAATGTGATTAATGTCAGTCAACAAAGTTCTAAGGAAAATAAGTGTTGTCAAACAAACCTGATTTAATTCTTTGAAGAGATTACAAGTATAGTTAACAAAGTTTGTAAGGCTTTTGAGTTAGTACCGTGGACTGATTTGGTATTGTATATATATGCCTCTATGGTGGCATTCTCAGAAATGCTCCCAGTTCCACGCGCAGGGCCAGGTAGGCAGGCAGAGATTCAGAGTCTCAATGCGTGGATGAGACGATGGTGTAGAGAGGAGGGGTTTACGTTCATTAGGAACTGGGGTAACTTTTGGGATGGGGGGAGCCTATACAGGAGGGATGGGCTCCACCTAAACCAAAAGGGAACCAGACTGCTGGCGCTAAACATTAAAAAGGTTGTAGAGCAGTTTTTAAACTAGAGGATGGGGGAAAGCCGACTGCTGCAGAGGAGCAGCTGGATCGGACAGAGACTTCTCTTAAGGGAGAGTCTGACGAGAGGGAATCTCCAGGTTATAGTTATAGTTATAGTCAGGAACAGAGGACAGAAAAGGATGGTGAGGGGGCCGGATCCGATGATAAACAGCCACATGACCAAGAATCTGGCACATTAAAAAAGGGCAGACAAATAAACAGGGACAAGTTTTTAAAGTGCTTATACACAAATGCTAGAAGTCTACATAATAAAATGGGTGAACTAGAGTGCCTAGTGGTAAAGGAGAATATTGATATAATAGGCATCACAGAAACCTGGTGGACAGAGAGCAATCAGTGGGACACAATCATTCCGGGGTACAAAATATATCGGAAGGACAGAACAGGTCGTACGGGAGGAGGAGTGGCACTATACGTGAAAGAAAATGTAGATTCAAATGAAGTAAAAATCATAAGCGAATCCACTTGTTCCATAGAATCGCTATGGATAGAAATCTCATGCTTCCATGACAATATAACATTAGGGATCTACTATCGGCCACCTGACCAGGATAGTAAGAGCGATGATGAAATGCTAAGGGAAATTAGGCAGGTTATCAAATTTAAAAACCCAATAATGGTGGGGGATTTCAACTATCCCCCTATTGACTGGGAACATTTCACTTCAGGACATATTGCAGAGATAAAATTTCTCGATACTTTGAATGACTGCTTCATGGAGCAGCTGGTATGGGAACCCACAAGGGGAGAGGCAACTCTAGATTTAATCCTGAGTGGAGCGCAGGAGCTGGTCCGAGAGGTAACTGTAGCAGGACCGCTTGGAACTAGTGACCATAATACAATAGCATTCACCATCCCTGTGGGGGAAAGAACACCTCAACAGCCCAACACTGTGGCATTTAATTTCAAAAGGGGGAACTATACAAAAATGAGGGGGATAGTTAAACAAAAGCTAAAAGGTAGAGTGACTAAAGTGAAATCTCTGAAAACTGCGTGGGCGCTTTTTAAAGACACCATAATAGAGGCCCAACTTCACTGTATACCCCAAATTAAGAAACACTGTAAAAAAACCAAAAAAGAGCCACCATGGCTCACCAACCATGTAAAAGAAGCACTGAGAGGTAAAAAGACTTCCTTTAAAAAGTGGAAGTCAAATCCTAGTGAGGCAAACAGAAAGGTGCACAAACAGTGCCAGCTTAAGTGCAAGAGTGTAATAAGAAGAGCCAAAGAGGAGTTTGAAGAACGGCTAGCCAAAAACTCCAAAGGTAATAACAAATTGTTTTTTAAGTATATCAGAAGCAGGAAGCCTGCCAAACAACCAGTCGGGCCCCTTGATGATGATAATACAAAAGGAGCGCTTAAAGATGATAGAGTCATTGCAGAGAAACTAAATGGATTCTTTGCTTCGGTTTTTACGGCTGAAGATGTTAGTGAGATTCCCAAACCTGAGCCGGCTTTTGTAGGTGACAGATCTGAGGAACTGTCACAGATTGAAGTGTCACTAGAGGAAGTTTTGGAATTAATTGATAAACTCAACATTAACAAGTCACCGGGACCAGATGGCATTCACCCAAGAGTTCTGAAAGAACTCAAATGTGAAGTCGCGGAACTGTTAACTAAGATTTGTAACCTGTCCCTTAAAATGGCTTCGGTACCCAAAGACTGGAAGTCGGCTAATGTAACGCCAATATTTAAAAAGGGCCCTAGAGGGGATCCCAGCAATTACAGACTGGCAAGTCTAACGTCGGTACCGGGCAAATTAGTTGAAACAATAGTTAAGAATAAAATTGTCAGTCACATAGAAAAACATAAACTGTTGAGCAATAGCCAACATGGTTTCTGTAAGGGGAAATCATGTCTTACTAATCTATTAGAGTTCTTTGAAGGGGTTAACAAACATGTGGACAGGGGGGATCCAGTGGACATAGTGTACTTAGATTTCCAGAAAGCATTTGACAAGGTCCCTCACCAAAGGCTGTTATGTAAGTTAAGTTGTCATGGGATAAAAGGGAAGGTCCTTTCATGGATTGAGAACTGGTTAAAAGACAGGGAACAAAGGGTAGGAGTAAATGGTAAATTCTCAGATTGGAAAAGGGTAGCTAGTGGTGTTCCCCAAGGGTCGATCCTAGGACCAGTCCTATTCAATTTATTCATAAATGATCTGGAGAAAGGAGTAAATAGTGAGGTAGCTAAGTTTGCAGACGATACTAAACTACTCAAGATAGTCAAGACCAAAGCAGATTGTGAAGAACTTCAAAAAGATCTCACAAAACTAAGTGATTGGGCATCCAAATGGCAAATGAAATTTAATGTGGATAAGTGTAAAGTAATGCACATTGGAAAAAATAACCCCAACTATACCTATAATATGATGGGGGCTAATCTGGCTACAACGAGTCAAGAAAAAGATCTTGGAGTCATTGTGGATAGTTCTCTGAAGATGTCCGTACAGTGTGCGGAGGCGGTCAAAAAAGCAAACAGGATGTTAGGGATCATTAAAAAGGGGATAGAAAATAAGACTGCAAATGTATTATTGCCCTTATATAAATCCATGGTACGCCCACATCTCGAATACTGTGTACAGATGTGGTCTCCTCATCTCAAAAAAGATATTCTAGCACTAGAAAAGGTTCAGAAAAGGGCAACTAAAATGATTAGGGGTTTGGAGAGTGCCTCGTATGAGGAACGATTGAAAAGGCTGGGCCTCTTCAGCTTGGAAAAGAGGAGACTGAGGGGGGACATGATAGAAGTATATAAAATTATGACTGATGTGGAAAAAGTGGACAAGAAAAAGTTGTTTAGATACTCCCATAATACAAGAACCAGGGGTCACCAAATGAAACTGATAGGTAGCAGGTTCAAAACAAATAAAAGGAAGTTCTTCTTCACACAACGCACAGTCAACTTGTGGAACTCCTTACCTGAGGAGGTTGTGAAGGCTGGGACTATAACAATATTTAAAAGGGAACTGGATAAGTTCATGGTGGCTAAGTCCATAAATGGCTATTAGCCAGAAAGGGGTTAAGAATGGTGTCCCTAGCCTCTGTTTATCAGAGGATGGAGACAGATGGCAGGAGAGTGATCACTTGATCATTGCCTGTTAGGTTCACTCCCTCTGGGGCACCTGGGCACTGGCCACTGTCGGTAGACAGATACTGGGCTAGATGGACCTCTGGTCTGACCCAGTACGGCCTTTCTTATGTTCTTATATATAAACTATGTGTAGAGCAACACTAAATGAATTAAGAACGGGCTAGCCGACGAATCTCAAAGAGTAGTGATCATTGGTGAATCATTATCGAATAGGGTGTTTTTAGTGCAGGCTCTTCTTTGATACTATTCAACATTTTAACCGATGATTTGGGAGTAAATATAAAATCACCACCGAGAAAATTTGTAGATGACACAGAGATTGGCAAAACGATGATAAAATTATGAGGCTAGGGGATTCATATAGAGTGCTGGATGACTTGGTACAGCCAAATGCAAAGTTATACATCTAGGAACAAAAAAATTCAGGCCATACCTATAAAATAGGAGATTGTATCCTGGAAAGCCATGACTCAGAAAAGAATTATAGAGGTCAAGCAATTCAACGTGACTTCAAAGTGCAATGCTGGGGCAAAAAGGGCTAATGCAACCCTTGGATGTATAAAGAGAACAAGCAGGGAGTTGGAGAAGAGAGTTGATAGACTTCTATATATAGCGTTGGTGAGACCAAATATTGCTTACAATTCTGGTGTCCACATTTAAAAATGGAAAATTGGCAAGGATGCAGAGAAGAAAGAAAAAAATTATTCAAGAGCTGGAGAAAATGCCTCACAGTCAGACAGTTAAAAAACTTGAGTGTTTGGTTTATCAAGAATGAGCAGTGACTTAATTACAGTGAAGTGACCTTCTATGGGAAAATATACTGGGTACAAAAGAGCTATTTAATCCAGCAAAGACAGACAAAACAAGAATCAATAACTGGAAGTTAAAACTGGACAAACTCAAACTGGACTTAAGACACAAATTTTAACAGTGATTAACCATTGGAACAGACTACTACAGTGAACTCTGTATCTCTTGATTTCTTTAAAATCAAGAGTCGATGCCTTTCTAGAAGATATGTATTAGCCAAACACAAATTATTGGGCTCAGTCCAGAGTACCAGTGAAACTTGGTAGTGTGTGTTATACAGGTGATCATATTAGATGATCTAATGGTCTCTTTAGCCTTAATCTCTATGAATCTCATTCCTGTGCTTATGGTTGTAGAGGATGTGCAGGCTAGACTCAGTGATACTGGAAAGTAGACTTGGGTGGACTCTCTCTACCCACTCAGGCCTATATACTAGCCATATGTAAAGTACTCCGCATGTATTCAGCTGAACGTGCTGCTCCTTGTCTAAATAGGGAGTGAGAGAAACTAGGCTTCGTTTTAAGGAGAAATGTTTGGAATGGGTGCAGTTCTCCTGGGAGAATTCTCCCTAGCATGTTGGAAATACTGTTAAACTGTGCTGGGTGTGGCCCTGAAATGAAAACTTTCTAATCTTTTACTTGCATTGTAAATACTTTGAACCTTTCTTTCCAGCACAGAAAAGTTCCATAAGTTTGGTACTTCAAGCTAGAGCAAAGGCATGACCACACTTCATAGTGATATACAATGTGTGACACAACTTTTAAAAATGTAGGCTGAGCAGTTTTCTGTAAAAGCAGCTTTTTACTGAGATCAGTTACCTGGTGCTGATTTTTTTCCCCAGTTTTAGAGCATATAACCCTCCCAATATTGTTTCCTGACAAAAGCTATTTAACTGGTAAGGAGATGACCATTTAAAAGATGGAGATCCTGTGATAATGTCTGACAATTCAGCATTTAAAACTGTTGCAGTGGTTTCCGACCTTTTTGGCTTGAGGGCCACAGATGTCATTTTTACCACCCTGAAGGCCCACCACACCCCTACCCCCACTGCAGCCAGAGGAAGGAGTTCAGCAAGGAGGCAGCCTCCTTGCTGATCTCCCATCTCCCTGGCTGTAGCAGGGAGACCACATGTCCTTGTAACCCCGTGCACTCCAGTTGGCCCCCTAGAAAATGGCTCCCTTCTGCACCCAGGGGGACAGAAGATCAGTGCTCCCCTCCCTCTGGTTCCAACAGGGAGTCCATTAGGAAGGGACCCGGGCAGAGAGCTTTTCCATGCTCCCTGCTACAGCCAGGGGGAGAGGAGTGCTGATCTCTCATCTCTTTGGCTGCAGCTAGGTGCCTTCACCTGTCTTTAAGACCTGTGGAAATGCACTCTTCCTGGGTCCATAGGCAGTAGCTCCCTTCTGCAGCTAGTGGGAGGGGAGCAACAGGCCACTTTGAAAGCCCCCACAGGTTGGGAACCACTTATGTAAAATACGATAAATGGACCAGCATTGAAAGCATGGTTATAATTACAATTGTAGTACTGAGTGGTGTTTCTTACTCTGATCTGCAAGTGGCAGCAGAACACCATATCTCCATTCATACAAATCATATGACTCTCCTTTCCTCCAGTCTTATTTTTAATTTACAGATGTGATCTTGACCCTCAGGATGGTATCCCGCGCTGACTGGGGGCAGGGAGAACAATGAATAGTTTCTGATCTATGGTCTTTATGATCCATCTAAACAATATTTTTTAAAAAAAAAATCTAAACTGATATTTTAATTCAAGTAGAGTTCATTAGCCCATCATGCTATGATATTGTGAAACTTGTACAAGAGAATGCTCCTCTTGGGCAATCTCTTGGCTTGAGATGGCCCCAAATTATCCTCAAGTGTATTGACTACAGTTCTTCTCAGTATTGACAGTCACTTCTGTTAAGGGATCCACAAAAATTGTTTGCATACGTGGTCGCTTAGAATAGGTTTTACAGTGTTTAACATCATATATTTATCGACCTGTAAGTAGCCTTGATGTTAAAAACAAATTCAAACACCAAACCAACCCTGATGTGCTGTCATCCTCAGTCTGAGATAGCGGCTGATGTACTTTTTCAGTAGTTTACTGTGGAATAGTTGTTCTGGTATGTTGACTCAATTTTGAATAGACGTGTTTACAATGGCTTGTTAGAGTTTGTCAGTAGAAGTGAAGGATTTAAAATATAGTTTGAACAAGTTTTTCTATGTCACTTTCCCTGATTGTTTGGATAAATTAATGAATTATTGCAAATTTAGTGTTGTGCATAATTCTAGCCTAAACAGTCCTTTCCACAGTACCATCCTGGGCAGTGGTTAAAGTATAATTTGATGAGCCCTGGAACCATCCTAATCTCCGGGGCCCCTTTCCCGTATTGTCTGGGCCCTCTTTATGCATGTGCAGGCCCCAGTCCTGGTAGGCATTTGCAACCACTTCTCAGTACCACATGCATCGATTATCGTTCCATAAAAATATTTATAATTTTATATGGCATTTATGTCTATAGCAATTATTGTCACAAACTAGCAAACACTGCATAACACAGTAAGTATTGTGATCAACAATGTGATAATTAAATAAAAGATGATATGTAAGCAAATAAACACACAAAATTTTGCATTATAAATTAGTAGTTCCCAACCTTTTTGGTTGAGGGCCCAAAATACAGAATTTAAAACCCTGAAGGGCTCCTAGTTTGTTTAATTAATATTAAAATTAAAATTAATTAATTGAATTAAAATGGATTGTAATTAAAACATTGAATTTGAAAATTTTTAATTATTTAATTTTTAGAAAGGTTTTTTTAAAAGCTTTTTTTTAAAAAGGTATTTAATTAAAATCAAATTTTAAAGCTTTTTTTAAAAAAAAGGAAAGAAGAAAGAAGAGGAAAGAAAGAAGAGAAAGAAAGGGCTGCATGCATCCCCAAGCCTGGAGGGGAGGAAAGCAGCCATAGCCCAGCTCCCAGCTGCACGCTGGGACCGGGCAGGAGGCGGGCGCGGGCCAGGCAGAGCCCCCCATGGGGACCCCATGCAAACCCTTCCCACACCCCTAGGCCTCTTAGATCTGGGCCCTGGCCACCTGCTACGGCCTCTGCCGGGAATCTGGGGCCAGTCTGTCACGGGCTGCCAAGTCCGGACCCACTGGGGCTGAGGACCCAGGTCTGGTCACCACCGGCAGCCCAATGCAGCCCCTGCCGGGGTCAGGGCTGGGGCCCAAGCCTTGGGGTGGCCCCATGCAGTCCCAGCCAGGGCCTGGCCGCCACAGATGGCCTAATCTGGCCCCCACCAGGACCAGGGACCCAGGCCTGACCTGACTGCAGCCCAGGCCGCCAATCCAGGGCCCAGCCACCGCCAGTAGCCTGATCTGGCCCCCGCTGGAAGAAAGAGAAAGAAAAAGGAAGGAAGGCAGAGAAAAAGAAAAGGAAGGAAAGAAACAAGAAATAAGGAAGAAAGAGAAGGAAAGCAGAGAGAGAAAGAAAGAAAGAAAGAAAGAAAGAAAGAAAGAAAGAAAGAAAGAAAGAAAGAAAGAAGGCAGCCCCGGAGCCCAGCTAACCGGCTTGTGGGGGTGGTGGCTGGTGAGGGCTGCATCGGCAGAGCAGTAGCCCCGGAGCCCAGCTGCCGTGCTCCGGGGCGGCGGGGGCTGCCGTGGCTGGGCTCGAGCCCCAGGGAGCCCAGCCGCCAAGCTTTGGGGGGGGGGGGGGCCTGCACAGGGGGCACCCGCACAGCTTAGAGGGAACATAGCTCCGCAGCCCCTTGCGCGGGTCCTCTGATCCCCTCCCCCGCCACTGTCCTTACCCAGCTGAAGGCCCGGAGCTTCAGGTGTGGCTGGCCCCTCCCACCCTGAGCACGCTCTGTCTGAGCATGCTCAGGGCGGGAGATTTGAAACTTCTCAGCTGGCCGTAGCAGGACAGGGCGGAACAAGTGTTCTGCCTGAGTCTGGCTGCTTAGTGGGCCCCCTGGGCGGAACGCACCGAAGCGTTCCGCCCAGTTTTTCTATTTTTAGGGGCCTCGGAATGCTGGCCCTCCAAATTTGTGGGCCCCGGAATGGCGTTCCGGTGTGTTCCAGCCTACTTTAACCCCTGATCCTGGGGCAATTTGTATTCTGAAATGACCCTCCTAGAAGGGAGACTGTGGTTAACCAAAAGAAGTTGAGACTGCATTTGTTCCTTTTTAATTTCCTGGGTAATTTATCAATTCTTGCTAAAATCAGGAAGAAAAGATTTATAAAAGCAGTGCCAAATTTCAGGCACTGCAGTTAAGCTAAATAGTTGCACTTTTAAGGGGGTGTTAAAGCATTTCTCAGCTGATGTCATTTCTCTATGCATTGGGTGAATGCTGAAATGCCAGTATAATCATATACTTATTAAAGAAATTGTTATTCCTCTATAACAGTGGTTTTCAACATTTTTTGGGCTGTGGAACCCCTTAAGGCAACAAATAAATTCATGGAACCCTAAACTTTTTGTTATGATCTCTCTCACAACAAAACCACATAATATACAATTATACATTGTAAAGTTATAAAGATAAACGATAGTATTGCATAGTAACCTATTGCAAAACAGCTTGAGCCCCACCATCTCTTTCCTCCCAAGTGAAGCACAGCCTCAAACCCACATCACCCCAACCTTGTCCACTAGTGCCCACATCGGACCCCTCTTTTCCCATGTTCTCCTCAGGCCCTATCCCCATTCCTAAGCTCCCTGCTGCCAAGACCCCCACTCCAGCCCTCCAAACCTCCCAACCACCCAGCTCCCTGGTTTCACTCCACTCCCCCCCTTCAACCCCCCAGCACCCTCCACACCTCCCCAGGCCCCTCTGTCCCTAGCCCCCTCTACCGTCCCCTAACCTCCTCCCTCCTCCCCCCGCCGGACCTCCCCGGCCCCCCCTCCACCCATCCATAGTCCCCTCCACCACTACTCAGCCCCCACCCAGGCCCCCTTAACCCCTTCCCCTTACCTTACCCCTGGACAGAAAAGGCCCAGGGCCAGCCCTGCGCTCTGTTGCCGCTGTCGTAGCCTCCTGGGGCCACCCAGATCGGGCCGCTGCAGCCGCTGGCGGCTCCCATGGCTGCCCAGATTGGGTTGCCACTGCTGTGTCCTGGGGCTGGCCTGATTGGGCCGCCGTCACTGGGCCAGCCCGATCAGGCAGTCGCTGTTGCAGTGGCCCAATCCGGCCAGCCCCAGCGGCGGCCTGATCTGGCCAGCCCCAGGACGCGGCGGTGGCAGCCTGATCCGGGCAGCCACGGTGACCCCAGGAGCCGCCAGCGGCTCTATCTGGGCAGCCCCGGCAGCCCCATTCACCCAGCCCTGGGGGCGCTCCGACTTGAAGGGTCCCAGCAACCCCGGGAGCCGCCACTGGGACCACCAACAGCTCCCCAATCCCCCCCAACCCTAATCATCCCCTTTACCCAGCCCACACTTACCTGTATCTGTTGCAGGGTCTTCCCGTTCCCACCCTGCACAGTCCACGAGGCTGGGCTGAGCAGGGCAGGAGATTTAAATGACCCTGGCTCCCGGCCGGCAGATCTCGCGAAACTCTAAGGTTCTGCCTACGGAACCCTAGGGTTCTGTGGAACCCCGATTGAAAAACACTGCGCTATAACATCCTTTCATATGGGTGTGTAGGTGGTATTGGCTCCAGTGGCTTGGAGAATATTCTCTTAAATATCTGTGAAGAGATTTCCAGCGACATAGAACTGCTGATAGGCTTCAAAATGCAAATAACTTGGGATTGATAGGGCCCTTTCTTTTTATTTTTTTGTACTGAAAACCTCTGAAAAAATCCCGGTTTTACCAGCTTTAACCTGAATTTGGCAAGTACCAGAACGCCCCAAAGCCAGCTTTGCTTTCGCAGATTCCATTTGTAGTTGATGGCTGCTGCAGCTGAGTGAGCTGAGCAGGGAGCCTGGTCCTGGCCACAGTGATCTCCAGTCTTTAGTGGCAAGCCTGCATGGAGCAGAAAGCTTCACCCTTTGAGTACATGACCCCATCCGCTTTGCCTGCTCTCAGAGCTGCCTCCTATTCTCAACCCTGCAGGGTGGCTCTTGGGGACAGAATCCTCTCTTCTCTCCCCAGTCCCTTGCCCCCTGTGAGTACTGGACACCGAGGCCAGCTATCCTCTCTGAGTATCAGACACCCCCTCACCTCCACTTGCTGGCCCTTTGTTTTCAGTTTCTACCCATTTTCACCAGTTTTTTTTTTTAAAATAAATATTGATAAATTCCTGGGAAATTTTAAAGACAATAAAAACCAGAATCGCAGGGCCCTAGGAACTGGTGCTAAGATACGAAGCAGGCCATCAATTCTAGTCTGGCCCAGGGACTGAAGTCAGAGAGTGGATGAACTTGGAAACTGAACTACCCTCTTGCAGTATATTTATTGTGTAAATACAGAACTTCAGTCTCCAGGTCTGTTAATATGGCACAATTCACCTAAAATTTCCTCTTTGTACCTCCCACTCTCCCCACCCAAAGAATCATAGAATCTTAGGGTTGGAAGGGACCTCATGAGGTCATCTAGTCCAACCTCCTGCTAAAAGCAGGACCACTCCCATTAAATCATCCCAACCAGGGCTTTGTCTAACTGGGCCTTAAATGTTTCCAAAGATGGAGATTCCAGCACCTCCCTAGGTAACCCATTCCTATGCTTCACCACCCTCCTAGTGAGAAAGTTTTTCCTAATATCCAACCTCAACCTCCCCAGCTGCAACTTGAAACCACTGCTCCTTGTTCTGTCCTCTGTTACTACTGAGAACAGTCTAGCTCCCTCCTCTTTGGAGCACCCCTTCAAGTAGTTGAAGATTGCTGTCAAATCCCCCCTCAGTCTTCTCTTCTGCAGTCTAACTAAGGCTAGTTCCTTCTATCTCTCCTCATAAGTCATGTGCCCCAGCCCCCTAATCATTTTTGTTGCCCTCTGCTGGACTCTTTCTAATTTGTCCACATCCTTTCTGTAGTGGGGAGCCCAAAACTGGACACAGTATTCCAGATGTGGCCTCACCAGTGCTGAATATAGGGGAATAATCACATCCCTCGATCTGCTGGCAAAAGTCCTACTGATGCAGCCCAATATGCCATTGGTCTTTTTTCACGTTGACGGCTATTCCCAAATCCAGTCATCTCATCATAGAAGGCAATCAGGTTGGTTAGGCATGATTTGCCCTTGGTGAATCCATGCTGACTGTTCCTGATCACTCTGTTGTCTTCCAAGTGTTTCAGAATGGATTCTTTGAGGACCTCTTCCATGATTTTTCCAAGGACTGAGGTTAGGCTGACGGGCCTGTAGTTCCCCAGATCCTCCTTTTTCCCTTTCTCGAAGAGAGGTACTATATTTGCCTTTTTCCAATCCTCTGGGACCTCCTCCATTCACCACGAGTTTTCAAAGATAATGGCTGGTGGCTCTGCAATCACATCAGCCAACTCCCTCAGCACCCTCAGCTGTAGTTCATCTGGCCCCATAGACTTGTGCACATCCCACTTCTCTAAGTGTTCCCTAACTTGACCTTCCATCACCGAGGGCCGCTCTCCTTCTCTCTATTCTGTATTACCCAGTGTAGTAGCCTGGGAGCTGACCTTACCTGTGAAGACTCAGGTAAAAAAAGCATTGAGTACTTTAGCCTTTTCTGCATCATCCACCACGAGGATACCCTGCCCCATTCAGTAAGGGTCCTGATCCTCTTCTTGTTACTGACATACTTGAAGAACCCCTTCCTGTTATCCTTCACATCCCTTTCTAGCTGGAACTCTAATTGCCCTTTGGCCTTTCTGATTTTATCCCTGCAGTCCCAAGCAATATCTTTATATGCCTCCCTAGTCATCTGTCCAGGCTTTCACTTCTTGTAAGCTTCCCTTTTATGTTTCAGCTCACCGCAGAGTTCTCTGCCAAGCCACGCTTGGCGCCTTCCACATTTTCTGTTCTTTCTGCTCTTTGGAATGTTATCTTCCTGTGCCCTTAGCAGGGTTTCTTTAAAGTACAGCCAGCTCTCTTGGATGTCTTTCCTCTTCAGATCAGCCTCCCAAAGGATCCTGCCCGTCAATTCCCTGATGGAGCCAAAATCTGCTTTTCTGAAGTTCAGGATGTGTGTTCTGCTTCTTTCCTCTCTTCCTTTGATCAGGATCAGGATCCTGAATTCTATCATCTCATGGTCACTGCTGCCCAAGTTGCCATTCACTTCTACTTCCCCGATCAATTCTTCTCTGTTTGTGAGCAGCAGGTCGAGAGGTGCAAGGCCCCTAGATGATTCTTCCAGCATTTGTACCAGGAAGTGTAGTCCCCAGCGCTCTCCAAAAACTTCCTGGATTGCCTGTGCACTGCTCTATTGCCCTCCCAGCAGATGTCAGGGTAATTGAAGTCACCCATGAGAACCAGGCCTGTGATCTGGAAACTTCTGCTACTTGTCCATAGAATGCCTCACCTACCTCCTCCTCCTGGTCTGGTGGTAGCAGACACCTACCATGACATCCCCTTTGTTGCACTCTTCTCTAAACTTAACCCAGAGACTTTCAACAGGCTTGTCTCCACTTTCGTAACGGAGCTCTGAGCAGTCATACAGCTCTTTTACATATAGCGCTACTCCTCCAACTCTTCTTCCCTGCATGTCCTTCCTGAACAATTTATACCCATCCATGGCAGTGCTCCAGTCATGCAAGTTATCCCACCACGTCTGTTATTCCAGTTACATCATAGTTCCTTGTCTGTGCCAGTACTACCAATTCTTCCTGCTTGTTTCCCAGGCTCCTCGCATTTGTGTACAGGCACCTAAAATACCGGGCCAATTGCCCTACTTTGCCCTGTCGATTATCTCTCCTGTTTCATCTTCCTCCTTGCATTTTCTCTGTGTCCTCCTTCCCCACTCGCTTCAGGTATTAGGGCTTCATTAGAACATCTAAGATAATGGTTTTATTTCCCCTTCAGTTCTGACTAGTCTCTTTCATCCCTGCTGTTACAGCCCTGGCTCCCCCCAAGTTCCATCCATTCCCCCAGGTCTCCCTCACTGTGACTTACCTGTGGGCTTTGGTCACCTTCCCCCTTCAAACCTAGTTTTAAGCCCTCCTCACTAGGTTAGCCAGGCTACATCCAAATATGTTCTTCCCCTTGCTTGATAGGTGGAGTCCATCTCTGCCTAGCAGTCCTCCTTCCTGGAACAGCACCCCATGGTCAAGGAAGCCAAAGCCCTCCTGGTAACACAATCTTCGCAGCCAGGCATTCACCTCCAGGATGCATCTGTCTCTGCTCAGGCCCCTGCCCTTGACCGGAAGTATCAAAGAGAACACCACCTGTGCCCCGAACTCCTTCACCCCTGCTCCCTGTAGTCACTTTTGATCAGCTGAGGGGCACATCTCGCAGTATCATTTGTGCCCACATGGATGAGTAGCATGGGCTAGTAGTCAGAGGGGCGGATGATTCTTGATAATCCCTCCATAACGTCTTGGATACGTGCCCCCAGCAGGCAGCATACCTCCGGGAACTCCATGTCAGGGTGACAGATGGGTGCCTCCATCCCCCGCAGAAGAGAGTCCCCAACCACCACTACCCTACGTTTCCTCCATCCACGTGTGGTGGTTGTGATCCTCTCAGCCTCAGGGGTGCATGGCTTCTCCTCTTCCACTTCATCTCCTGTACCTCTCTATCTTTGTGTGTCATTTGCTTTATTTATGTCTTAAGTGGGTGAGGTTTTTGAACCATTTGTGGTGTGTAACAGCTTCATTTGTGTGTAATGTGATATAAAGGGGTTTATTGTGGAAACTGTTTCAAGAGCTTTCAACAAGCAGAGTGCAGATGAACCAGTCAAAGATGTGTGATAAATGCAATGTATCTATCACCAGACTGTTCTTGATCACATGGGCATGGTCTCATTTCTCCAGACTGATGAAACCACAATAGCATTATACAGGTTATTCTCAACGAGAACCAATAAATCCTTTATACTGTATCTATTCTGTATGTGTCATGTTACTACAGAAAATCTGTTTTAGAAATGTTTTGAGAATGTATATGTTCCCTTGTGGGAGCCTTGGCACATTCCACTTGTGGGATTGAAGGTGCCTGCACCACTTTGATTTCGGGGTCTTCTGGAAATCTGTGCCAGTGGGTTCATGTGAATGTTACCTTGTGGCATCAAGCATTGGGAGCCTCAGCCTTGTGCAAAAAGTGAGTCTCCATGGCCCGCGTTCCTTTCTGATCACCCTCTGCTTATGAACATGATGAACCACATTGTGCTGCCTGATCTGACAGCACTTTTGCCCCCACCTCCCACTCCTCTCTTTTAATCTGATTTTAGAATAATTTTCATGTAGTTAACATAGGCTTTTCTGATAAGAGTCATCATTCTGGAGTAATTCTTACAAATGTTTAATTTGCATAGACCATGACCAAAGCCGGAGTTGCACCCAAAACTGATGAGTAGAAAATGCGGAGCATGTCAGTTTGTCCTACCTAGAAGTAGTAAAGACAGTCTTTGCACTAACTCACCTGAAAGTTGCCTTCTCAGGGATAGCCTTAAGCAGAACGCAGGGCAGAATTCTAAACCTGGAGTTTACTGAAGCATGGATGACTTGCCAAAATCTGTGTGTGACAAACAAGATATGTATGACTCCCTGGCAAGTAGAAAAGGAAAAAGATGAATTTCACATTCACACTTTTGTGACATCTATCTTTAATTCTTGTAACAGAAGTAGGAATGAAGCCCCACATCCTGAATAAGCTCCAGCTGGTAAAAACCACCGAAACCATGCCAGTCTGCTTAGCAACCCAGAAAGCATCACCTTTGCTGTTTTCAGTGCAGTGCCAGCAAAGAATAGAGTCAGATTCTCTTCTGACCTCAGTCAGCTTAGTGCTAGGTACCAAAGAGATTGGATCTCCTTATGCAACAGTGAACTCCCACCACAGATACATTCCACTGGGCCAGTGAAACTGTGGAGGAGGCTCATAGATGTGGGAGACAAGAGCTTTTCAGGAGATGGACCTAGCCTATGGAAATTATTCTCACAAAAAACTGAATGAGCCTGGACCTTGCCTACAGTCTGGGAAAGAAGAGAGAGAGGATTTCTATTTTAATTAATTGGGAGGTGCCTAGGTACAGTTTGAGGGCTGTATAAGAATCTAGATAGCATACTCGTCCTCTTCAGCCTCTAGTATGTCAGTTATTGAAAGTTACAGCTTTGAAAAAAAGACATGAAAGTAGTGAGAGAAGTTTTACTGAAATGCATTTTCAGCGTAGTTTCACAAATAACCTTTTCACGCTGAAGCCATTCTATTTGTGGTGGGGTTTTTCATCCCACTGGCAAAAAGGAGGGTTGCTTTAAAATGAAGCTGATTATGTTGCCAGCTCATTCGTTACTGGGCGACATGACCAGAAACTCAGTTATGTGTACTGTAAAAATTCCTTATCTTTGTTCTGTGGAAAGCATAAAACAGTTCCTATTTTATTGGTGGAGAAAAAGAAAGAAAACTGATACTGAGAGTGTATGATGTAATCTTTTAACAGAAAAGTTAATGTTTCGGTAACTGAATTTATAAAGTGCTGCAAGATTTCTTTTCCCAAAGCAACTGTATTTTGGAGTTAAACAAAGTAAGTGCTAATGGAGCCAGTGTGTCTGAAGCAGGTAATGTCACTGGGTGTTTACCAACATCAAGGTTTTAAAGCATACTGCTTTAAAAAAATAACTTCTTGAAGACACAGGAGCTGCAGTTGTTTTGACAACTGTATACTTAAATATATCTGGAAGTTCAAAAAATCTTGTCTTGCATTGCATTGTGTGCCTTGTGTTTTATTTATGGTTTATTAGCCGAATGTGCTGACAAGGTATATCTAACTCAATGCCCGTGGAATGAAGGGAGGTAGAATTGTACCAGTCGCTTTGTGGATAAGACATTCCAAAGCACCTATGAAACTTTACATTATGCACAGAGTTTCAGTGTGGATGACAGATGCTCCGATTAAGACTTTGCTCCTCTGTTCTTTTTTTTTCTCCTGCTTCCATGGTTTTAAGGTAGCTTTTCTCTTTATAACACAGGAAGGACTTTAGAAATCCATTAACTGTATGACATTGTTTATATTATAGTGGTAATATTATCCAGCAAATTGATGTAGTAAATGTCTCAAATCTTCAGTAAATTAGGCTAGGAGGCTGACATGTCTCCTGTA
Source organism: Pelusios castaneus (assembly GCA_007922175.1). Lineage (NCBI taxonomy): Eukaryota > Metazoa > Chordata > Testudines > Pelomedusidae > Pelusios > Pelusios castaneus. Next base: position 6,526,664 of record ML685884.1, on the reverse strand, counting down.
ATGTCAGCTGAATCTCAGAAAATTAAGCTATTGTCTGTGGCTGGAAATAATGGGTCATCAGGATATTTTGAACTGATGTTTGTAAAGCACTCTGAAGATCTGCATACATGCCAAGCAAAAGGTTCAGCTGGTATTTTTGGAGTGACTAACAAACAACATCCTTATTCTGTGATGCCATTCATACTGTGGTTTCCAATAAGATTTCTGATATCTGTGTTGTCATAGAATGATGTGGAGGAGTGTTGGACAGTTGATGTTTACATATTCACATTTTCTATTAACAGGATTTTTTAAAATCTATGGTTCATTCACCAAAATATGAAATGAGTGCTTTGTTTGGCTTTTTAGAATTTCAGAAACTGTGGAGGAGCATTCCTGTGGATTCTATGGATGAGGAGAAAATAGAAGAGTATCTGAAACGACAGGGTATTTCTTCTATGCAGGAAGCTGGACCAAAGAAAATAGTAAGAGTTATAAATCACCATCTTTCAAACAAGCTCTTCTCAGCTCCCACAAAATTAGTTCCAATGGGAAAGAATCAGTTAAATTGGATTGTACTTATGCATAATTACTATGTGTAACTCTTGCTTATGTGGGGCTGGACCTAAAGATTTCTACCACAGCACTGTGACCTACAGCTTTGTTTTTAGAACTTTTACGAGTTCATATTTGGGTTGGTGTCATCCACAATGCACCAAAGAGGAGGGGGGACAGTAGAAAGCAACGGCAAATTTACAAATAGCTTTTTCTAAAAGCTGTACCCTCCAGTAGTGGGACAGTGAAATCAGTTAAAATGGTGAGGAAAGGGTTTTTTCCCCCCAGATAACTAACAAGTCTTGATACAAAGTATGTAGTCAACCGCACCACAAAGGCTGGGGATCGCATACCAGTGTTTTGTTGAGAGATCAAAATATAGCTATGACCTTTCCAAAAAGGCAGTCTTATCCTTAAAATAGGCTGTTGTCATTGATTCATATAATGTGTACTATAACTCTCTTTTCCTACCTTGGATCTCAGACTCTCAGCTTTTCTGTGGAATGGTTCTTTAATGTGATAGTGAAGAAAGTATTTGTCTCTGATTTTTGTTCATCTCCACACTAGATATTTTGGTTCCTCTCAACAAATAGCTGTTGCCACAGGTTCATACCAGTCCCTCGGTGTGTTAAATGTAAGATCGTAGGGAATTATTAGTGTTGTCATTGGCAACATCTTGTGTAGTTTTGCAGAGCATAGTTAATATTTTCTATGCCATGCACAGTATATTTTGTATAGACATATTGACTCTACTGTGGTGCTCAAGATGAAGAGGGGGAAATTCTATATACTCAATACACTTACTGTTGTGTATTTAAAATAAGTGACATTTTTTAAAATTTGAGAAGGACCATGTTACTGTTGCTTATATCTAGAGATAACTGTTTTCTGCACTGGCGCACTGTTTTACCACAACATTTTGAACTTGAGTGAATAATGTGGAATTGTGTATGGATGTCAAACATTTGTATACCTGGACAACAGCCTTGTGATTACTGTTCACCTCTCAATTTAGGCTCCTATTCAGAGGAGGAAGAAACCTGCTTCCCAGAAGAAACGGCGATTTAAGACTCACAATGACCACTTGGCTGGGGTACTGAAGGATTACTCTGATGTTGTTCCTGGCAAGCAGTGAAGTTTGGTTCTGGAGCAAACACGCATTTATACAGGCTGGAGTTCAATGTTTGCTTGAAGACTGATTGACTGTAAATAGTAATGTGGTGTGTCCCTCATCCCTGCAACTGTCAAGATGAAACAATTCTGTTAAAGAGCAAATACAGATTACCAAATGTAGAGTTTTACTTTAATTTAATTAGCTAAGGGGAATTGTAAGAGATATAAATGGACAGCCTCTTGCCACTGGGGGTAAAATGTGCGCAGCATATAAAGCTAGAGTTCCTAGTAAATGCTTTGCTGTGCTTCTCAATGATTTAGAGGAGATTTTTCTTGTACTGCTTTTGTGTGGACTTGCCAGTAGAAGTGACTACAATCTTCATTTTATTTGTTCCAAGAAAACATATAACATCATTGCAGAAGCATTTGTTTTAAAGAGACAAATGCATGCAGAGCTTATATATTTCTTTTTTGCTTTGGCGTTGAGCTTTAATGAAAGTTGATGTCTGAGGCTTTGGCATGGAAATACACCACCAGAATTCCCACAAGGCTGCATGCTAGAAATGTGGCTGCAACCTCACAGTGCTAATCCGAATTGCCCTCAGGACGTTGCTGATGACCTTACTGTAGTGGATGCACATGTGTTGGACAATTCTGTGTTATGGGTTAAAAGACTCAAACAATAAAAATGAAAATGTAATACTAAAAGGGGTGGGTTTTTTAAAAAAATAAACCATTTAAAGCTGGTGTCAGTACATTTCTTCTTCAGAGACAAACTGAATAAAGGGACAGCCAGCACCTTTTGTGACATCACATTTACCTTCACACGTTGAAGCATTCAAGTTTTTGAGTTAAAAGGTCCAAAGTATTAGTTCACTTTTCAATTTCTTTTTGTTCTGAGTTGATACTTTTTACTTCTTGGGAAAAAAAAAAACAAAAACACCTGAAATGTAAACTACCTGGAGCATACACAAGATTCTATAAGTTTGTGTTGACTCATGTGACACTTACAAATGGGATATAGACAGTTTAACTAACTTATAATGAATGGAAGGGCAATCTACACTAGTCTCTTTTATGAAATCACAAGTGAGCAACAGATGACCAGCACCTTAGGGGATAATAGTTTCTCTTCTCAAAGTTAAACAGTAAGGATTACAGTTGTGGTGGACTGATTTAAATCAAAGCAGTTTAAATCACTGATGTAAACTAGCAAGCAGTAAACCATAATTTAACTATCAGTTTCAACTGTGTTTTTCATTTATACTTTTTAGTTATTTTTCTAAAGAAAGGTTGCTTATAATTAAACACAGCCATTGCACTAAATGTGGTGCTGCTTCTTGCTAACCAGAGGATACACTGTATCCATAGGCATTTATTAAAGCAGTTATATCGTTTAACTTACATTTATTCAGATTCTCAATATTTGATTATTAGAGAAAGGTGATTGATGCATTCCTTATTTACTAGATGATGATTAATTGTTAGTAGTGATTTGTGTCATGTTTGGATGGTAATTCAGATTAAATTAAAATGCACAAAAACATTTTAATTTTTTTATTACATAAAACTACATTAAAAGTCCTGGATACATAGGAAAAGTATGATCAAAGTTTATCAAAATGTAATGTATTTAAAACTACCCGATTTATTAAATGAAAGACGTATTAGCTGTAGTTGGTCAATTAAACGGATTGTTTCTGATTAGCAGATCCTTCAAGATTTTAGAACTAGTAGATCTCATCCTCTCACATCTAGTTTTTTTACATATATTGAAAGAGGAAAACAAGCTTTCTTGCTTTTTCAATTCCCAATTGGATGGTTACTTTCCCATGTTCAATGGTTTAACTTTCTTCAAAATTTAGCAAACATACTGCTTAATATTAGGTTTTATATTTATTTTAAATTATTGTCATATAAGAAGTTTAGGTTTAACATGTTTCAGATTTAATTTTAAATAGGCTAATCTAAAAACCCTAATTTCAATAAACTTTCTCCTTTAATTAAAAAAAGCATTAATTTTTATCCACCCTGATGACAGTGATATTCCGCTGCCAATGAGAGAGTGAGTGTGTGTGTTTATAATGTATGATATAATATTTATACTTCACTGCAGGCATACTTTGAAAAATCATGCTACCATTTTAAACATTGAAAAGAACATATGTAATTGCATATATCAGTCCCATCCAGTTTAGGAAGTTGCTAAATGGTAGTAAGAGTTGTCTTTTTCTGTTTTGTAAGATTCTGCTACTCCATCAGACTTCAAAGACTAGTTAGTTTTTCTATCTGTTCCAAGTCTCACAGGCAGCCTAAGCCGTCTTCTGGTAGCCTTATGTTAGTGGTTTGCAAACTGTGGGTTATGACTAGGGTCATCGTGGCCTCAGCGTAGGGGGTAGTGGTGATCTTGAGTCTGCAAAGTATTTTAGTCTACAGGTGTGACCTCACCTGCACTGCAAATGTATGATGGGTGGAGGAGGCCATTTTAATCTACAAAATGGGGTCTTCGGAAACAAAAAATCTGAAAATAGTCAAACAGGCAAAAAGTTTGGGAACCACTGCCTTCAGTACTTCTAGCAAATTGCTTTATAGTACCCTGCTGTGTGATAGGGACTACAGGCACATTTCTCTAGCCAGCTGCTTCTGCTCTGAAACACAGGTGTAGCAAGGTGTGTAGCCCTGTGAGTTAGTTGTTTGCCACATTCACATGTTAGGATTCCTTTTAATGATCACTGGTATCATTTCTCAGTAACCACAGCTCCAATGAACCCTCCAGCTTTAGGAGGACCCCAAGTGGTTCTGCAAAGCATGGCAGGGCTGGTCTCTTGAGCTCCAGAGCCATCCATTAATGTCCATTTCCCTCTGGTGGAGTAAAGGGACAGGAACCCTAAAATCTCACGTCTGCAGCCAAATAATGACTGCTGTGGGCCCTGCAAGGTGCCACATAGCATACAGATGCGAGACCTCCCTGCCCCCAGCAGAGGGCACTGGGCCATGGCCCTGCCACAGACATTTCCTGCAGACACATCAGCTGTCAGGGCTGCCCTGCCCACACACCATTATCTCAATCAGCTCCCCTGTGCAGTGCTGAGGGGATGATGAAGGAAGCATATAATTGGTGGAAGGCGGACAGACCCCAGGGCTAATAAGAAGGGCCAATGCTCTCGGTCAGCCTGACTGACAGAGCAGGCTGGCCAATGAGGGAGTCAGGAGCTCGGAGTCCACAGAGCAGGGCTGAGCTAAGGAGAGAGTGGCCAGAGTCTGAGGCCGGAACTGGGTGCGGTGAATGAGGGGGGCCCTGGGTGGGGGAAGCAGCCTGAGTCCCTGGTGTCATCCCCACTCACCCCCCTTTAATCCTCCCCAAATCAGAGGGCTATGATCTGTGCTGTGTGGCCAGGCCCATCCCCTGTGGGAGCCCCCAGCCATGGGCCTGCTTGTGGTTACAGCATGGTGGACAGAGGTAAGCCTCTCCTCCCCCCCCCCCCCCCCCCCCCCCCGCAAGTCTCCTGCATCTACCTTCTTCCCTGGAGGGCTGGCAAGGCGTGTGCCTCTGGCAAATCATCCAGCGTATACAGTAAGTGTCTGTCATCTCATTCAGCCTCCTCCCTTCCTCTCCTGTGGTGCGGGGAGTAAGACAGGATCCAATAGCGTGAAGGACAGACATCCCATCACCTCTTTTTGTAAGGCCACATCTCAGAAATCTTAGAACAGCCAAGTGGTCCTGAATCTCAGTTTTATTTTCTGGACTGCAAAGGAACCCAACAATCCCAAAAGGTGTGCTCATTCATAAAGAGAGCTAAGGCTTTTGCAAGAGACACAGTGATGAGGGTTCCTAGGAGAACAGTGAGGGCAAAAAACCTTACTGACTTTAAGATTGGGCTCGATAAATTTATGGAGGGGCTGGTATGATGAAGCTGCCTATAATGGCATATAGCTGATCTGTGACTGCTAGCAGCAGATATCTCCAGTGGTTGGTGATAGGACAGTAAATGTGGATGGCTGAGAGTTACAGGGAATTCTTTCCGCGTTGCCTTGTCCACATGTTCAGGGTCTAACTGATCGCTCTATTTGGGTTCGGGAAGGAATTTTCCCTTGAGTGAGACCCTGGAGGTTTTCGCCATCCTCAGCAGCAAGGGGTATGGGGCACTTGCAGGTTTAAACTAGTGTAAGTGTTGGATTCTCTATAACTTTAAATCTTTAAATCATGATTTGATTCAGAAACTCAGAGGTTAGAAGTGTATCGCAGGAGTAGGTGGGTGATGCAATGTACAGGAGGTCAGACTAGATGATCATTATAGTCCCTTCTGACCTTAACATCTATGAGGCTGCTAAATTTAGAATGTGTCTTGTTGCTTTTCATCCAGATCCAGAGGGCAACTGTACTTATCCAGAAAGTGCTGGAAGTAACAATCTGAGTCAGTTTTAGATGATGAGGGCAGATTGTTAATCCTTAAAGTCTCCACAAATGTATCAGCACTAATCATTATTATGTTTGGGCCTAACCTCAATGATCCTGAAACTTTTCATAGGTGTTTGGGGTTTTTTTGTTTTGTTTTTTAAATTAAATTATATGGAGCCATAACTCTACAGTGATTGCTCTGTGTATTAATGGAGTCCTTTTGGACAGATCTCCCTTCAGGGTTATAAGCCAACCAAAAATGGAATGGTCCTGGAATTGCATTTAAAGCCTATGTATTGTGGCTCACACATCCAAACGTAGGGACTTTTTATACTTCTTTTCTGTTACGTGGGTCCTATTCTTGTGTAGATTTCTCTTTGATCTCCAAAGACGTGGTAAATTCTGTGACTGATTCCTCTGCTGTTAAATTTGCTGTCTCTGATCATGCCTCATCTAACTCTTCAAGTAGCAGTAGAGCTGGCAAGAAACAACTATGTAGATGGAGATTTAATCCTTTGCTTTTTGTAGATCCCCATTTAAAAATATTATTTAAACAGATATTGCCCTTTTTCTGCAGGCCAGTGGTTTTTAACCTTTTTACATTTGCAGACCTCTAAACATTTCTAAATGGAGGTGCAGACCCCTTTGGAAATCTTATACATAGTCTGCAGACCCCCAGAAGTCTACAGACCACTGTTTGAAAACCACTGCTGTAGACAAACTAACCTACAATGTCTTCTAACAGACTGTTGCAGGAGATGCTCAAGGCTTATTTGAGAGGTAGAATTACTAGTTTTGCATCTGCCAAGAGGAGGGAATGTGGAGAAGATACAATCGCCCATGGGGGGCGGCGGTGAAAGGTAGGAGCTTGATTTGTCCTTTTTCTAATGCTAAAGTGACATTATGACCTGAGACCTCAATGGAGTGGCAGTACTTAATTAAAATATTTGTTAACCTATCAATTTAGTCTGGATGCCTTAGGACTGCCGGGGGATAGAGCTACTAGGAACCTTGGAAATGCTTCATAAACTCCCCAGGCCCATGTCCTCTATGTATACTTGAACAAAAAGGAGCTCTGTTGGCATGAAGTTCTTTGTGACAGCGTGGGAAGGGAAATGATCAAAGCCCTTGAAAGTATCCCAGTGGCAGAGACTATTAGATAATATTAAAAATGTCTCTGTGGAACTCAGAAAATGCATGATGCACTGAAAGATTAGATTCAAAATGTATTGGGCACCACAGGGGTTACACAAGATTCAAGATCTCATCCTTTGATGTTTGTTGGTTTTATAACAAAGGGAAAGGAATCCTAATGCCTGTGCTCTGGGACTGTCCAATAGTCAGGTAGTTGTGGAAGGAGGTGGCCCCAAGAGTTAAAATAGTGCTTGGCTTCAACAGCCAGAACTCAGCCTAAAATTAGATCCTGGGCTATGTACCTGCTGAACTGGGTTAACTCTGCCACAGAGTTGTTGGCTCGTGAAGGCTGCAGTGATCACCAATTGCAGGCAGGATTTTACAAAAATAGAAGGGTAGGTTTCTGTCCAGGATAGCGCAGTGGTGGTTGTACCTGTCTAAATTAGCAAAGAAAGAAAGAATGTGCTTATTATCATAGACAGCAATTATATGAATGCAAAGAAATTTGGTTTCAATTTCTAGATACCTTTGGATACAAAGTGGATGTGGTTCAGAGAATAGCAGATCGCCAAATCCCTTTCTTCCCCCCTGGATCTCTTCTCCCATACACACTTGGGTTGCCACTTTCCCTACTGTGCCTTTTCATATATGTCTTCTAGTTTATGAATGTTGCTTCTTCTGAGGTACGTTATGTCTTCATAGTATTGTCTGGCTTTGTATTGTTTGGTCTTTCAGCTTTGAGGAGTTGTAAGATGGTGTAATTGCAGAATTCTGTTGAAGCATGTGGTATTTATAACTACATACAAGCTGGAAGTCACTTACTTTTTGGTACTTTTTATTCTCTGTTTCTTTATGAAAAGCAATAACAATCACAAAAATGAAAAATCCCTTCTAGTTTATTTAAGTGTGCAGGAAACTTTGTAAGTTACAAAATTAGCTTTGTTTTGTTTCTTAAATGATAGAAATGTTGATGATGATAAAAATCAAGATTTTCTTGGCTGCTTGCAAAGGTGCAAGTCCTGTAAAGTCATTTCTCCTTATCAATCAAGAGAGCAGCCTGGGAGAGGAGAAGTGACTAGATGCTCTTTCTTGCTGGTGAAAATGATTGTGTCCATGTCAAGCTGCAATGTGGCTCTTGTCTTGGGGACAGATTCTGGTCTGTCTGAGGGCTCGGTGGAAAGGGTAGATCAGAGGGGTAGTCTCCCAGTTGCAGGAGCTAGCAGAAAGGGCATCTGATGAGAAGGCAAAACTGCAAGTAGATGTTGCTAGGTGTGTAGGGAGAAGCTGAGAAATGCCATAGACAAAGGTTCAAAGAGGCAATATACCTGCAACTTGAAGTGTAAAATGAAAGCAAAGCCAAGGAAAGTACAGGCAGAAATGAAACAAAGCAAAGACAAAGGGCTAGTTCAGGTAATATGTGAGGGGTTAACAACATTTCCCTATCTACTTTCTCCGCATAGTTCATGATTTTATAGATCTCTGTCCCCCTTTATTCATCTCTTTTCGAAGATCTTTTTAATCTCTCCTCATATGGAAGCTGTTCCAAACTCCTAACCAGTTTTGTTGCCCTTCTCTGTAGCTTTTCCATTTGTAATATATCTTTTCTGAGATGTGGAAACCAGAACCATACAGTATTTGTGGATTCATATAGTGGCATTATGATCATTTGTTTTATCTGTCCCTTTCCTAATGGTTCTTAACATGGTTAGCTTTTTTGACTGCTGTTGCACATTTAGAGGAACTATCCAAGATGACTCCAAGATTTCTTTCTTGAGTAGTAACAGCTGATTTAGATCCCATCATTTTATAATTATGTTCTTTACTATAGTTGCAACCACTTTGCCTAGTACTGAAGTTAGGTTTACCAGCCTGTAAATTGCCAGGATCACCTTTGAGCCTTTTTTAAAAAAATGTTGACACATTAGCTATCCATCAGCTGCTACAGGGGCTATCCCTGTGGTACCGGGGGCTGATGTAACTTAGTGCTTACATACCACAGTTATACCTTTCTCTGCTAGATTGAAGAGCCTGTTATATTTTTCCCCATGTAGATACATATAGACTGTAATCAGAGTCATCCCTAAGCTTTCTCTTTGCTATATAAAATAGACTGAGCTCTTGGTGTATGTCTACATGGCAATACGAGACTTGTAACTGGCCCTGTTCAGCTCACTCAGGCTTGTGGGGCACAGGGTTCAGAGCTATAATGTTGCTGTATAGCTAGCTGGGCTCTGAAACCCGATGAGGGGAGCAGGAATGCCTACATTGTTCTTCCCCAGCCTCTGTGTATTCTAGGATTTTTCTCATGGTACATTGTGTGGTCCTGAGCAGGAGCCATGGAAATTCTAGGACATGGGGGTCAAACTAATCAAGTCCCGTGATTTCTCTCTTATCATCCCATAATTTATCTGGCTTGTGGGAGCCAGCACTGTTTTCAAACTACTGTCAAACAGCCTGGAGAGTACACTGCTGAATGCCATGATCCAAGCAGTCACCAACCCAGACAGATATTTCTGTCACTCAGCTGGAAGGCTTTGACTGCCTTGGGAGATGCTGTGGTGCCATGGTTAAAAGAGACGGAAGAGGAAATCGAGTTGTTATTTGTGCAGTAACTTTTCTTGGAGCACCTTCACTCAGTGGAGCACTACTTCTGGGCGTGGCCAGCTAACAGCGACTGGTGGAATAGGGTGGTGATGCTGGGCTGACCAGCAGCGAAGGCTGTGCAGTGCAAAGCGTGCCATGTAGCTGCAGCATAGGGAACGCTTCCCCCAGAAGCATCTGACTATCACCATCTTGAAGCTCACCACCCTGATTGCTGCTGGTTGGTGGCTGAGCTGTTTGGTGTTGCTAGATAGACTGGGCTGTTTTCATGTGGGTGTGTATTGCTGTCAGAAAGGTGCTGAGACGTCCGTGCAGGATTTGCCTGGCTGGGGTCTCAAATTGTTTAGGGGCCAGTGATCAGATCCATTTGCCTATTCTTTGCCACTCATACTAGCCTCAGAATTCACCAAAAGCAAGGGATATAGCTCCATGTCTGTCACCGTCCTCATTAATAATATGCCAGTCATTTATTTCTCCCAATCTCTGGGCATGTTTTTAGATTCCACCATGATTTCAGCGAAAAAGAATGGTTGAGGCACCTTTTTCCCAGCTACCAGCCCCCTCTGAAGATCCATAAGAGCAGGGTTTTCTTGCTATATATTTGCATGGATTCAGCTCACATACATTCTTTATGTCATGAATAAGTGGAGTCTGCAAACTGCTCCTCAGCAGGAGCAGTGGCTGAGTGATGTACTAGTACTTAAGAGCATAGCTCACTTTCCCCATTCAGTGTTCCCAAGTGATGCCTCCTGCCTACTAAATTTGTGTAGGGGTGTAAAATTTTTTGGAAAGAAACTGCGGTCTTTTGAGATGAGAGTTAAATAGACGGGAAATGTAATATCTCTGACTTACCTGGGGCATTAAAACGTGAGATCTGTGGACCAATTCCCTCAAAATTGCTGCAGTGGAAGAATTCTTCCATTGCCTCCCTTCTTTCTGCAACTGATCGGGAGGGCAGGGAACAGCAGGATTTTGCATGGTTGAATAAGAACACTGACATAAGGCAGTTTGTAACGCATCTGATCTATAATTCATCATAGTCATTCCAGGCTCCTAGAGAACGGAGAAGAGAAAGGCAAGCACGCCTGGACCAACTGTGTAAAGAATACCCATTTGGCTGCAGCAGGCCTGTGCCTGTCACTTCCTTTATGTGCAGGCAGATGGTGGTCAGACACAGGGGGCTGCTGGGCTCTTGATACTGCTCATGAGGAGGGACTGGAAACTAACGATGATTAGAGGAAGTAATGGCAATGACATCTCATTATTTCCTGCTTTGTTGCTCATATTCAAGTTGCTGCTAATGTTCCAGCCTAGAATTCAAGAGTGTGCTGTTCCTGGGAGACTGCTATCACCAGCACCCATGTCCTGGGGAGGGGCACCTATGCTGGAGGGGGGAAATAGTTAGTGTTTACCCGGTAACTTTGTTTAACTAGCAAAAGGCTCCTGCTAAGGCTGTTCCACCCATCCCACAGGGTGCATCTACACTTACAAGTTAGGTTGACTTAAGGAGGCTCAAGTCAACCTAAACTACTCCGCATCCACACTAGGCTTTCATTAAGTCGACTTAAGGAAAAGTTAAATTGACTTAATAACACCTTGTTTTAGGTCGACTTAAGCCAGCATGGACGGGGATTAGCACCTAAATCAACCATATTAAGTTGACTTAAAGTGTTAAGTCGACTTAATAAGGTCGAAAAGGGGCTATGTCTACACTAGAAGAGTTAAGTTGACTTTTGGTAAGTCGTCTTAATAAGGTCGACTTTAAGCCCCCTGCAGTGGGAGAGGGCTGAGTGCCCAACCCTGAAAATCTCTTTCCCCGCCTCCCAACCTAACACTTAGACTCTATCTACATGACTTCTCAGGCCTGTCTGTGACCAGTTAGTGACACGTTTGGCTCCAGTCATGGTTTTCATCCACACCCAACCCAGTTAGTCACAGTGAGGGGGAATTAACTCCTGGAACAGGGGACCTAAGAATACTGTGGAACCAACATCAGTTGGCATCTGTATGTCCAGGCTGGGGGCATCTCTTTCTAAACCATCTGCACTATAGCCTGTGCAAGGCAGGAGATCAGATTAGATGGGCATGATGGTCTTTTGTGGCCTCCAAGCCTATGAATTCATATTCTTCCCTTCCCATGTTTGTCCCACATTTGTCTCACTCATTTCGTCCATGGCTTTTCATTGTTGATGGGACCCATAACCGTGTCCGTCTGATCACTTTGGTTGGTCCTTCTTCCTTTCCGCTCTCAGGGTAGTAGGTCAGCCTAGGCCTGTACTGCTCTGTGTGCCTAGCCACTGGGTTCTCTGTTCCCTGTTGAGGTCCCATGTGGCTTCTACCCACAGTATCCCAACATTCACATGACCTACTTGAAGTAGCTTCAGAAGAATGGCTGGCACACTGCTGGGGTAGGATGGAAGGAGTGTCACAAAGGGGGCATCTACACTTACAAATTAAGTCGACTTAAGGAGGCTCAAGTCGACTTAAACTACTCCGCATCCACACTGGGCTTTCCTTAAGTCGACTTACTAACACCTCGTTTTACATTCACTTACTGCTTAAGTTGACCTTATTAAGTCAACTTAAGTCGGTGTGGATGCGGAGTAGCCCTAAGTTGGCCTCCAGACTCCCTCTGAGAGTTCCTGGCACAGGAAGCCAGCACTGGCCAACCACAGGGCAGGACACAGCCCTGCCCACCCTGCTTCTCAGAGCTGCCCAGTCCTGCTGTCAGCAAGCATGGCTGAGCAGAGCAGCCAGCGCCGCAAGCAGGCCTCATCCTGGAGCCACCAGGAAATCCTGGCCCTGCTGGCCATTTGGGGGGACGAGGCAGTGACCTCCCGGTTGTGTGGCAGCCACCGCAACTAGGATGTGTATGTCTCCATCTCCCAGGCCCTGACTGCCAAGGGCCACACCCGGGACACCCAGCAGCTCTGGGTGAAAATCAAGGACCTCGAATAGGGCTACCAGAAGGCCTGGGAGGAGATGGTCCGGACGGGGGCAGCCCCCACCACCAGCTGCCGCTACTACCAGCAGCTGGATGCCTTCCTGGGGCAGGAGAGCGACAGCCTCCCGGCCCACCCTCCCTCGACGACGACCAGGAGGAGGGCTCGGTGGACAAGACTGTGGTGCTGGAGGAAGCGGAGACCAGCCAGCAGCAGGGCACCCCACCAGCCCGGAGCTCATCCCTGCCCGGACGGCGGACACCGCCACCGAGGAGGAGGAGCAGGTTCCCCCTGCTGAAGAAGACCCAGGCGAGGGGACAGTGTGCCAGACACCTGCTGCACCTGCTGGTGAGTGCTCCCTCCCTCCCTCCTTGCGGGCAGGGCTGCGCATGCCTGTGGGGCAGGGACTGCAAGGGGACATGGCCCAGGGACAGGCAGGGTGGGGGGGTGGGGGCGTAGGGGGCCTCCCACAGGGGCTGGGGGCTGTGTGGTGGGGGGGCGGAGCTGAGCGGTGCAGTGGTGTGTCTGGAGATGGGGTGAGGGGACTGTAGGTGGGAGCACAAAGGCCAGACAGCATCCCCCAACATCGCTGGCACATGGCCTCAGCAGAGACCGCTGAGCAGGGCTGCCTGCAGCTCACCACTGTGGGCACCGCACCCGACCTGGGCAGCAGAGAATGCCGGCATGTGCCAAGGGGACAGGGATTGGGAAGCAGGGGGATGGTCTGGGGACAGCCGCTGCTGTCAGGCTGCACACCGCACAGGTAATGGGAGGAACTCTGTTCTTTGCTTCTCCCCAGCAGACCCTGCGCCCTTGACACACTGATCTCCCAGGGCCCCACCAGCCCCGACCAGGAGGAGGAGGGCACCGCGCTCGTGGGATGAGCTCCTCAAGGACCTGATCTGCATCAGTGAGTGGACCAAGGCACGCCTGACGGCCCAGCAGGAGCAAGAGGATCCCCACCGGAGGGTTGAGCAGGGGCTGCTTGAGCAAATGCTCGACGTTATGGAGCGGCAGACCCAGTCTTTGGAGCGCCTGTTCCCTTGGGGCCCTGCCCTGTGCTCCAGAAGCAGCCCCCTTTGCTGGCAGGCCAGGACATGGGGCGGATGTCTACAGGCCTGGGACCCGCCTTCCGGAGGCTGCTAGCACCAGCCACTCCCCCTGACCCTTTTCTCTCCCCCCAACCCTCTTTACTCCACAGCCGAAGAAGCCTTACCACTAGCTGGCGGGTGTTGCGCAGCTGCCTGGCAAAGCGCAGAAGAGGCTGGTCCATGACCTGCTCGGGCTCCATGTCGCCAGGCACAATGGGAAGGGGCTGAGCCCACTTCCTGTTTTAAAGGAGTGGCCGGGGGAGGGGGGAAGCTTCTCTGCTTCCACGCTGACACACTTCCCACAATGCACCCCTCCAAGTCGACTTAAGAGTCTAGTGTAGACTCTCTAAGTCGACTTAATAAAGTCGCCTTAAGTGTAAACATAGCCAAACTCAGTACAGAAAAGAAAGTCAGCTTTCTTGTGATCATCTGCCCTTACTAAACTGGGCAGCCCCTCATGTGGCATTTTTACATAAGTAAGTGGAATACTAGGCTTAGAAGTTCCTTTATGAAAAATAGCCTGGTTATTCTCAGCAGTCACAACCAACATTTCTGTAGCTGAAAAACATTCTTGTGTTTTTGATGCGCAAGCCAGAATAGCATCTCTCACTGCCGTGACTGCTGGCCCTGCAGCTATTAGCAATGCCGGCGTCTAGGCCAGTGTATTAAGCAGCCAGAACCATGCGAAGCCTGAGGGAGAAGATCTCTTGAATAAGGAACTTTCCCTTTTACCTAGCTAATTTTCTCTCTTTGACTGCACTTCAGAGTGTGCATTGTCCAAGGCATTACATCTCTTCTCCTGTCTCCGTTGTGCGTGTTCTTTCCATTTATTTTTTTTTCCAGCACTAAGCTGTTAATCAAGGACACTGCAGAGATAAACCCCCAGTCTGTGTTAATGTTTAGTGCCTCAATGTTAACAAGTATTTCAGGGTACAGCTAATGGCTGCAGGATCTTATTAGAGTGTTTCAAAACTCCGGTTATGACCAGGAAGCACCCAGTTGTGTTTAACCCTTAAAGGGCCTGCCACAGTAACATGCTTAAGGGCATGTAGTTACCCGCAGGCTGTACCTTTACAGGTTTGAGTGCTCAGTGGCCCCGCAAGGGGTCGATATAGGGCAGTGGTGGTTGTGCTCTGGTGGAGCTGAGTTGGGATGGGGTGTATGCAGGCTGTCTTTGCCTGCATGTGGTTTTTTTAATATTACATTCATTAAACCATCCCTGCTCTCGTAATTCTTCTGCCACTGCCTCCTCTCCACCCTGGCAACATCCTCAGTGGGACGCTGTCATTTCCAGGGCCTTCCCCCACCTTTCTGACAGGTTGTACAGCCGCTACCTCCTCCTCCCATCGGTGGGGTCCCCCCATGACTCTATTCTGTGCTCTCCTCACTGGACATTCGGTCTATAGTAAAGGAATTTGCTCCTGTTCTCCCAGCTGTGGCCCTGGAACTGGAGTTCTATACCCATGTCATGTCCCTGCGTGCCTCTGGCGGGGCGGGGCGCCCCCCCCCCCCCCCCCCCCCCCCCGTACGCCCCTGCCAATGAGTATATTGTTCTCATTTACAAGTATTCCAACCCATCCCATTTAGACCAGTGGGTTTTTACCTGGCAGAGTCCAGTATTGGCCCAGGAAGTCTAGTTTTCTACCACATCCTTGCATGTACAAATACCACGCAGTGATAATACACTGAAGGAGCGTGAGTGAGTGCTGGGCATTTCAATAGTCCCATGATGGATTTGCTGGTCGTTTATTACCACCTCTGCTTGCAGCAACACATAGAAATGTTGGGATGTGTTTTATTAAATATGGGCCAAATGAGCTCTTGTAACACCCGCTGGTTTCAGTATGCTATCTGCCAAAAAATTTCTTCTGAATTTGTTTTGAAAAGAAAATGGTGACTCTGCTGTTCACCCTGGGGATTCTTTAGTGTCATCTTTGTCATCCTTCAATCTCAAAAGACCATGGGTATGTGCTCTGGTTTTATGGCAGCTGCATTTGTGAAGAGACACACTCAAGAGACACAAGCTCTGTCTCATCTGACACATTTTAACATGCTGTTTCAAACAGTTGGGCTCTGCCTTCTGCGAGCGCTTTCCTCTGCTAAGCTGTAGTACATCCTCATGTAGCTTTGGAGACCTTTAGTGAGCTCTTGTTTCCAAAGGCTGTGGTCCCGAGCGTGGTTATTCATTCCCATGTCCATTTCTTGAGGTCTTTATCACACACATCCTTGAAATGAAATTTTGGGTGCCCATCAGATCTTTTCCTAGACCCCAGTTTGCTGTAACGGATGTCCTTTGGGATTCACCCATCATTCATTTGGCACATATGCCCAAGCAGCTATCTCTTTGGTGGAAGCTGGTGCGGCATATAGTGATACAGGGATTGTCAGCCACTATACTGAACCGATTCTGGTGCAGATTTACAGCCAGAGTTTGAAAAGTGCTCAGCACCTGGCTTCTTTTGGGGGCAGCTGGGGTGGAAAGGGGGTCCCTAAGAATGCCATGAAAAGAAGCCACCTGGAGTGGCTCCTCTTGAAGGTGTGCCTGGGAACTCCCGCCCCAGCCACAAATGGCTGGGGGTCGGGGATCCCCAGGCATACCTCAGTTTCTTTCCGTGGCAAATCCCCTCTCCCCCGCACTCCAGCTATGGCTGCTGCTGAAATTTCAGGAAATTACCTTTTTTTTTTTTTGGCAGCATGGGCCGCTGACACCAGCTGAGGGGCGGGGAGAAGGGGTCAGCATGTGCTGACCCCCTAATCTAGTAGCTGCCCAGGTACTGAAGTCAGGCTAACTTGTCTATAGTTCCCAGGTTCCTCCATTTCTCTCTTTTTAAAGATGGGCACTACATTAGTCCTTCAGTCTGCCAGGACCTCTGCATGAATTTGCTATTATTACCAGTGGCACTGAGAATTTTTCAACTAATTCTTTCAGCACTCTGGTTGAATAGCACCAGGCTCTGCTGACCTGAATTAATTCAACTTGGTCAGAAGATCTGACATGTTCTTTACTTATCCTGAGCTGTAACCCTTTCCATTTATCGTTTGTGGTAACTTTGTCAGTTGTCTAGTAACGTGTTATTTTTTTGTGAGAAGACTGAAGCAAAGAGGCTCTGTCTTCCTGTCATCTCCCGAGATTAGCTCATGTTCTACATTAGGCAGCGGACCACACTGTCCTTGATCTTTTTTCCCTGACATATTTGAAGAACTCCTTCTTGTTGTCTCTAACTTTCCTTCCCAGCGGTAACTTCGTCTTTGCCTTAACTTTCCTAATTTTGGCCCTACATGCTCATACTATTTGCATGTATACTTTGTGCTTTTTTGCCTCTCTAAGTGCAAAAGGGACCATTGTGAGCAGTAGGTCAGACCTCCTGTACAGAATGTGCCAGAGAAGAGTGCTCGGGGCTGGGAGACCTTTGCATATACAGTCCAAACTCACAGTGCCTCCTCTCGCCTCTTTTTTTACCCCCCCAGGCACTGAGAAACATGTATGCTACTTGCCACTGGCTGGAACTGGCCTGACAACAGGGGTGAGCTACTGAAATAATAGTGCGCCACACTTGACAGTCACCTACAGTGCTAACATTTTTTAATTGGTTTTTCTGGTATCAGGGCCGTCTGATTCAGTATTTATTTTAGACCCAGTATGCCAATGTAGCGCCTATCAGAGCTTCTTGCAGGACTGGGACTCTAGCCTCCCTCACATGTGAGGTTCCCAGACGTGTGTGAAATGGTCATCCTGCCCTAAGAAAGATAGTATGTCAAACTGCACGTGTAAGTTATAATTATTGTTTTATTTTTTAAAAATGACAATAGAAAAGTACCTTTAAACGTATTTCAAAAAAGCAGAGTAGACAATGTGGAAGTTTCTTTCTTCTGTTGCCCAAAACAATACAGAAAATCAGTTCTCTGAAGAGCCACTCTATTTGTTAGAATGTTGGTACGCACCTGTTTAGATTTATTTAAACATTTGTTGTAGAATTTAATTTATTCTCAAGTTATCCTTGTTCGTTTTTTAAAAAGGTAGACTTGATATTTTTCTGTCTTATCCTTTCAACTACCATTGAGATCTTAGAATTGAAGATTCTTAACATCTGCATTTCCACAAAAAAATTGTGTTGTCATAAAAACGTTCGTGCCACTACGTGTTGAGCACAGTATGAACAAAACTATGGGGAAACTTGTGAGCATAATTTCACCACACTTGTTAATAATCAGGTCTTTCTTGAATGCAGTCTGCAGCACAGCATTATTATGGGTGAGTGGATGGGGACATAGTCATCTTTAAGGTTAAGGAGCCGTCAATTCTTTTACAAGAAAACAAAGACTAATTTTTATATTGTATTCCTACAGAGAGTGAAAAGCAATAGGGGGAAAGGACCGTGCTGTTTAAACTATGCTTCTTGCTGCTGGTACAGTATTCTCAGTAAACATAAATATTGCTTCAAGACAATGACTATAATAAAGAATCAGAGTTAAGCAGAAAACAGCAAAGCCTCCTTTCTAGGCTTCACTTTGCATTGAAAATACCAGTGTATTTTATAGCATGGAGTTGGACAGGCATAAACTGTTCATTAAGGCCTCAATTCAACAACACACTTAAGTATAACTGTAAGCATGGATTTAAGTTCCATTGACTTCAGCTAGACTTAAGCATACTCCTTGAGTGCATTGCTGAATTGGGGTCAGTTTTTTCCCATTACTTCAGTTTACATTGCCAATAAAGATTTCAAGCAGTGACTTGAACCAGTCCTTTCTGTCCCTGGAGAGATACCACGTGACCCAGCAACGTAACTGCATGAGGTAAATACAGAGAGGGTTCTCATTAATAACAGTCTCAACTTGCTGCGTGCATAGCTTTTCTCTGCACAGCTCTGGATTATGCTAAAGCCTTACACAGCAAGTTGTAACTATAGCCCTAAGGTAGAAAAACTATACAAGTTGTTTTCTGATTGTCCTGCCTCATAAAATATGGTACACTTGGGAATAAACCCTAACACTGAAAATATCCTCATATCGGCTATGTCTACACTAGAAAAGTTAAGTTGACTTTGTTAAGTCGACTTTAATAAGGTCAACTGTAAATTGACTTAAAGTCGACCTTATTAAAGTCGACTTAACAAAGTGGACTAAGTTGACTTAGCTTTAAGTCAACTTAGTCCACTTTGTTAAGTCGACTTAAACACCCTTAATAAAGTCGACTTAAGGGTTACTCCATGTCCACACCGTCCTTAGGTCGACTTAAGGAGTCGACTTAAGGGTTAAGTTGACTTAATGAGTGGTAGTAACAAAGTCGATTTAAGCTTTCATTAAGTCGACTTAAGGAATTTCTTAAGTCAACTTAATGAAAGCCTAGTGTGGATGTGGCTTAATTTAAGTCGACTTAAGCCTCCTTAAGTTGACTTAAATTGCCAGTGTAGACATAGCCATCTGTAGTTCAGCACATTTTAACTCAGCCCAGGCTGAGCACAATGCCTATAAAACCTAGCAATACAATTATTTAAATCTGAACAAGATTTAAAAACATGTCTTGAACATGCAGATTACTAGAGAGAGAGGAAAAAAAGAGAGTCTTACTTACAGGCATTGAAAAGTCAAGAACAAAAATTGTGATCTAAACTGGTGATCATTATACGCACGTTTGGTATAAAAATACTTGCTCTCTTCTTGCTTTTATAATTTGCTTTTTTATGTTTTTGTTTGAAAATCCCTTTCAAACCATACAACGGCTGTCTGACCATGCTTTCATGAGTAACACTCTCTTCCTTACAATTATACAGTGTAAAAAAGGAAAACATCGTTATTTCATATGCTTTTTTTCTACTACGAGAGCAGATGTGTGATAGAGGCTGTGGCGAAGTCTTGAAGGAATCAAAACGTGTGTGAGGTTTTTCAAGCCTGCAACAATGGAAAGGAACTTGCATTAGAAAAACATCTGAGATCTTAGAATGTAGGAGATTAAAAGTAGCTGGATTTAAAGCATGCTTTTGATGCTGTCACATGCAATAATGTGTGTCTAGAGCTGTCAAACACATCTAATGAACGAGCTCTCAAGGCACCTGCAACAGGGAGGATCTATTTAATTGAGAGCTACTACCACATATAGGCTATGTCTGCACTAGAAAAGTTAAGTCGACTTTGTTAAGTTGACTTAATAAGGTCGACTTAGGCACTAAGCCCCATCCACACTTGCCTTATGTCGACTTAAGGAGTTGATTTAAGAGCTTAAGTCAACCCACAACTAGGTGTTAGTAAGTCGACTTAAGCTTTCCTTAAGGAAGTGCTTAAGTCGACTTAACAAAAGCCCAGTGTGGACGTGGCTTTGTTAGGTCGACTTAAGCCTCCTTAAGTCGACCTAACTTGCCAGTGTAGACGCACCCATAGACTTTCCGGCCAGAAGGGACCATTATAGGAACATAACGGCCATGTGGGGTGAGACCAATTGTATACCTAGCCCAGTACCCTGTCTTCCGATAGTGGCCAATGCCAGATGCTTCAGACGGAATGAACAGGACAGGGCAAATACTGAATGATCCATCCCTTGTGGGATCTCAGGCCTTGTACACACGATCAGTTTATCACGCATTAAAAATCATTACCGTGCGATAGCAACAACGGCGTACACACGTGCAATAGGGCTGTTGCGCGTTAACTACTTGTTGTAGCACAATACAAAAACCACCTTGACGAGAGTGGTAACAGCTAACGCGGAACAGCTGTTGCGCCTTTGAGCTCGTGTGTACGCTTACCGCGCAATGATGGGCCTCCAGAAGTGTCCCAGCATTCCAAAGTCGTCCTCTCTGGTCTTCCCCCCACCCGCTCTGTGGCCGTGACGAAACAGTCCCAGCCCTGATCAGATTCCCGGGATTTTCGAATTTCTCGT
Source organism: Pelusios castaneus (assembly GCA_007922175.1). NCBI lineage: Eukaryota > Metazoa > Chordata > Testudines > Pelomedusidae > Pelusios > Pelusios castaneus. Next base: position 6,505,973 of record ML685884.1, on the reverse strand, counting down.
CTGTTTCACTTCCTGTTCTCTTCCTCGTGGAGTGCAGCTCCAATCATCAGTAGCAATGGCGGCCCGTCGTGGAAGACGCGCACCCCTTTGGAGCACGGCAGAGGTGCTGGACCTGATCAGCATCTGGGGAGAGTCCGCTGTGCAGGCGCAGCTACGTGGCAGCAGGCGAAATTTTGATACATTTGGCATAATTTCTCAGGCCATGTCAGAGAGAGGGCATGATAGAGACACTGTGCAGTGCAGATCAAAGGTGAAGGAGCTAAGAATAAGCTATCACCGAGCGAAGGAGGCAAACCGCCGTACAGGATCAGCGCCTGCTAAATACAGGTACTATAAGGAGATCGAAGCCATCCTCAGTGGGGACCCGACAACCACTGCCAAGAGTCCTGTGGACACATCGGTCCCCCCTCATCCAGTGAATGCCAGACCCGAGCAGGATGAGGACGTTGTCGAGGAGGAGGAGGAGTTGGAGGATGACACGGAGGAAAGCGCAACAGCGTGTAGCCAGGAGCTCTTCTGCACCCCCGCTGAGACGTCCACCCAAGGCTTGAATTGCAGTGTGTCCTCTGACGCGGCAGAGGGGGGTTCCGGTAAGTTTCTCCTTCGTGCAGCTATGGCTCCTTTTAAAATATCGTTGTCCGGGGTGGGGGTGCTTGCTGGTCCCCGCTGTGCACGCTCTTTACTCTGCATTCATTAGACGTGCATCAACACAAGCAGTGATTGTAAAATAATCATCTGCATTTAGGTCAGTAAAGGTTTCCTCGATGTACCTCCAGAGCCTACTACTCAGGTTAGATGGGAGAGCGTTTGTGTCTACGCTCCCAAAGACGGATACTCTGCCTCGCCAGCTGCAAAGCACAGCCCTGGGAACCATGGCAGCACACAGTGCAGCAGCATACATCTGCCAGGTGATGTGGTCCCAGGGAGTGTCCTGATGAGCCATTGAGGACATAAAGAATACAACCATTGTATCCTTAATGGCTCATCAGTTTACTCCCTGGGACCATATCACCTGGCAGATTCCTTAACATTAAGGAGACAATGGTTGTTCACACCCTCCCGTCTAAGACATTTGTCCAGAATGACACAAGTTAAAGTATGGATATAACATCAAATTCTTAACTTCTAATCAAAATAGAATTCCTAGACATAAACTATATAATAATTCCCAGCAAATTACTACCTTTCTATTGATACCAAACATGACATAGTTCCTATGGATTATAGCATTTATGAGATATCCATAGAAAATAATATCATAAATGCTTCCCTAAATCCAGACAGTGTCACACTGTGCCCACATGCCCTGCCCTGCCCTTTGGGGGGCATGCCAGGCTCCCCCTGTGCCCCCCCCAGCAGGGAGGGCATTGGTGTAGTCCTGGGTAGCCCTAAGTCGACTTAGGGCTACCCCAGGGCTACACTGGCTTAATTCGACTTTAGAAAGTCGAATTAAGCCTTAGGTCGAGTAGAAAGATGGTTTAATAAAGTCGACTTAATTTTCATTAAGTCGACTTTATTTTCCTTAAGTCGACTTAAGCAAAGTGTAGTGTAGATGCAGGGCACATTAAGTCGACTTAAGCCAAGCTTAAGTCGACTTAATTTACCAGTGTAGATGCAGCCTAAGAACTTATCTAATTCTTCTTTGAACTCAGTTATAGTTTCTGCCTTCACAATAGCTCCTGGTAGTTGAGTTCCATGGATTGGCTCTGTGTTGTGGGAAGAAGTATTTCCTTATGTTTGTCTTAAGCTGGGTATTTATTTATTAATTTCATTGGGTAACCGGCCCATGGTTCTTCTGTTGTGTTATCTACCCTTTCACATTTCTTCACATCAGGCATGATTTTACAGACCTCTTTCATTCATTCATATATATACACATATATATATCTAATCTATACCTCTATATCTATATATATCCTTCTTAGTTCTCTCTTTTACAAGCTGAATATTCCCAGTCTTTTTACTCTCTCCTCATATGGAAGATGCTCCATAACACTGATCATGTTTGTTGCGTTTCCAATTCTAATATATTTGAGAAGAGGCACCTAGAACCCCATGCTGTATTTAAAGAGTGGGCATACCATCGATTTATATAATAGCAGTATGATATTTTCTAATTATGAATCCCTTACTTAATGGTTCCTAACATCCTGTTAGCTTTTTTAACTGCTGCTGCACATTGAGCAGGTATTTTCAGAGAATTATCCACAATGACCCAAGATCTCTTTGTTGAGTGGTAACTGCTAAAGAGCCCATCATTCTGTATGTATAACTGAGATTATTTCTGATGTGCATTATTTTGCATTTATCAAAATTCAATTTCATCTGGCATTCTGTTGCCTGATCACCCAGTTTTGTGAGATCCCTTCATTACTCTTTGCAGTCTGCTTTGAATTTAAGAATCACAAGGAATTTAATATTGTCTGTTAACTTAGCCACCTCCCTGTTTACCCCTTTCCCTAGATCATTTATGTGTCTGTTGAACAGCATAGGTTCCAGTACAGACCTGTGCAGGACCCCCCCTATTTACCTCTCCACTGTGAAAACTGACCCATATATTCCTCCCCTTTTTTCCTGTCCCTTGAACAGATACTGATCGATGAGAGGACCTTCCCTCATGACGACTTACTTCGCTTAAGAACCTTTGGTGGCAGTCCTTGGCAAAGGCCTTCTGAAAGTCAAAGTTCACTGTAGGCATTGGATTGCCTTTGTTCATATGTTTCTTGATCGCCCTAAAAAATTTCTAATAGAGTGGAGAGGCATGATTTTCCTTTACTAAAGCTGTGTTGACTTTTCCCCAACAATCTGTGTTCATCTATGTGTCTGATAAGTCTGTTCTTTACTGTCATTTCAACCAATTTACCTGATCCTGAAGTTAGACTTACTGGCTTTTTATTGCCAGGATTGCCTCTGGATCTTTTTTTAAATGTTGGCATTACATTAGCTATCCTCCAGCATCAGTTAAGAAACAGATTTAAGTTATAAGTGACACACGCTAGTTAGTAGTTTTGCAATCTCATATCTGTGTTCCTTCAGAACTCTTGGGTGAATGTCATCTAGTTTCCATAACTTAGCACTGTTTCATTTATTAATTTATTCTAAACCTCCTCTATTAACACTTAAATCTAGGACAGTTCCTCAGAGTTGTCACTTAAATAGAGTGGCTCAGGTGTGGGAAGCTCCCTTACATTCTCTGCAGTAAAAAAATCATTTCATTTCTTTGAAGTGGTCATGTCTTCCTTGAGTTCTCCTTTGGCACTTTGGCCCCCACTAATTGTTCGGCAAGCTTCCTGCTTTTGATGTACTTTAAAACAATTGTTGGTGGGCTTTTGTCTTTTGCTACTTGTTCTTCAAATTCTTTTTCGCCCTGCCTGATTATATTCTGATACTTGATGTGCCAGAGTTTATGCTCTTTTCTATTTTTCTCAAGATGCCTTTCTATTTTAAAGGATGCCTTTTTGCCTCCAACTGCCTCTTTTACTCTACTGTTTAGCCTTGGAGGCATTTTTTGGGTCCTTTTACTATTATTTTTTTATTTAGGGATATACATTTAGTTTGTGCCTTTATTGTGGTGTTTTTTAAAAGGTTCCATGTAGCTTTCAGGCATTTCACTCTTGTGACTGTTCCTTTTTCCTGTTTAACTAGTGTAGCATCTTTGGTACTTTCCCTCCCACGAGTATGTTTACATTTATTACATAATGGTTGCTGTTGGTGCGTGGTTCCACCATATTCCCCTCTTGGACCCGATCCTGCACCACTTAGGACTCAATCAATAATTGCCTCTTCACTTATTTCAAGGGTCCAGGACTAGTTGCTCTAAGGAACAGTCATTATTGGCATGTAGAAATTTTATCTCCACACACTCTCATGTGGTGGCATGTATCCAGTCAATACAGGATAGTTGAAATCATCCTGCATTGCTGACGGGTTTTTTTTTTTGGTTTTTTTTTTTG
>ML685884.1:6379168-6494070 GCA_007922175.1 Pelusios castaneus | reverse complement strand
CTGGTGCCGGAGTGTCTCTGAGGGGGCACACCTGGCTGGTTCTGGAGTGTCTCTGAGGTGGCACACCTGGCTGGTACCAGGGTATTTCTGACGTGTAGGGTGTCTTTGAAGTAGCTTGTCTGGCTGATGTTGGCATCTTTCTGAGGCCATGGGGAATCGGAGGTGGCGTGGCTAGCTGGCAGTAACTATCTCTGAGGTATTTTTCTCTCTCTGTGATGGTACACTTGGCTGGTGCTGAGATCTCTCTTCTATTTATTTGTTTATATCTTAGGGTATGTTTGCACAGCACCTGAGAAAGTGTTTCCCAATGTGGATGGGCAGACCTCTACTAGCTCTGCTCGAGGTCGCGCACTAAAAAGCATTTTAGTCGTGTTGGTCTTTCTGTGCTAGGAAGAATGCACCCTTACAGACATACTTTTAGGTTTAAAAATTAAAGCCAAGCTTTTTTACAATGATTAGTGATTTTGGGGTCCAATTCATGACAGCTTGTGGTGCTTGTTCTTCAAGTGCCAGGGCACAGGTTTCCAGCACAGCCAGTCAGACCCAGCCTTGGAAATCAGGCCCTTCTGCAGGCTCTCAGGTTGGGCACGGAGAGGCACTAGCTGCTTACAAATATCTTGCCCTAAATGGCTATAGCCCATCAGTGTCTTCACGTCTCCCCATTGCTGCTGCTCCCATAGGCTGCAGAGCAGTGGCCTGCTCAGGTCTAAGTCCGACCTGACCCAAGCTCCAGCCCAAGAGGGTCAAATCATATTCTAATCCCCACTTCCCCCTGAACCTGAGTCAGTGCCGGAAGCACCTCCTGCCCGTGGGGCTGGCATGGCGGTGGTTGCAGCTGTGTGCCCTGCTCCTGACAGCCGCTGCCCCCTGCTGACTGTGTGCACTGCAGACAATGATGCTGTGACTCATTGGCACGCTCACTGCAGAGTGCACCCAGCATAGTGAGGTGACTGCAGCCGGCAGGAGTGGGGCAAACAGCCACCACCATACCACTGTCCAGGTAGGACAAGGAGAGCCGGCCGGACTGAAGCCCAAGAGGGTCCAGTTGTTTTTCACCCATCCCAATGCAGGTAGTCAGGTCCTCCTGTCGGGTTCGGGCCAGGCTGCAGCTTGAGCCCAGAGTGGCTAGGCACTGGCCTACTTGGACAGGTCAGTGGGGCTTGGGGCCCTAGACCATCACTGTCTCAGAAAAAGGTCGGAGCCCACTGATGGGGCAGAATGTGCTAGACACTAGTGAAGAGCTGTGGCTGAGCAGACACTGTAGGGTTCTCACCCTGCCAACCTGGCCCCTTTGCTCAGCACTGATCCCTCAGCCAGGAAGTGTGGAGGTGCTTGGTTTGACTTTGGCAGCTGTGAAGTGTAGCTAGATGTTAGTAGCATTCGCTGGTCTCCCTTAAGAAGTGTCTCCCCGGGTGTTATTTGTGACAGTCACATTTATTGAGCTTTATATATAAAATGCACAGCTAGCAATGATAGGATCAGGGAGGCGGTGTGGCCATAGTTCGTATCGCTGGGAAGACAGTACTCCACAGCAGCTAGTAGTTGGGAGTCACCTTGACGTTTGTATGGTGGGAAGGTGGTTGAGCCCTTTTATCTGAGTTGCACATCAAGAATCACAAGGGGTGCGTCTACACTGACAACTTAGGTCGACTTAAGGACGCTTAAGTTGACCTACACAAAGCTGCGTCCACACTGGGATTTTATTAAGTCGACTTAATAACACCACCTCTGAAGGTCGACTTAAGCCATAAGCCAACTTCTTAAGTCGACTTAACACCAGTGTGGACGGGCAATAGCGCTAAGTCAACCTTATTAAGTCAACTTAAAGCCAGTGTGGACGGCCATGTCTACTGTCAAAAGTAAACCTTCTTAAGTTGATTTAAGTTGACTTAAAGTTGACCTTGTTAAGTCAACTTAACAGAGTTGATTTAACTTTACAAGTGTAGACATAGCCAAAGAGCTTCAATTAAAGTGCTGTGAAAGTGGGGGAAGCCTGGGAAAGACTGGCTAGCTGCACTGGGGTTACTAGCCGAATGGTTTTACTTTTTGTTTTAATTTCTCTGGTTTATTTATTCACAAATGGCTGCTATATTTACAGAATTTATCTTTTCTTCCAAGACTGATTGCATCAAAAGAGTACATTTGTATGATAAAATAAATCCCCCTTCCCCTTGTGCTATAGTAATCTGTGCTTAGTCACCACATGTGTTTTTTGTTTATGAATCCTGACCTTCATCTGTTGCCAAGGGAGTTTTCATTAACTTTTAATAAGACATTTTTGTTGTATTTGGACATGGATGTTGTAAAGAATAAGGATGGATCTATGCATTGCAGGGAGAATGGAGCCTGCTTCCTTTCTTCTTCGTGGAGAATCTCTGCAAGCTGTATTCTTTATGCAATTTCAGATTGAGAGATTCTAAAACCAGAAGGGAGCATTGTGATCATCTTGTGTAACCTCCTGTTGGAGGTTACAGGCCAGAAGGTTTCACACAGTGATCACTGCATCCAGCCTATAACTTCATTTGAGCTAGGGCATAGATTTTAGAGATAAAGATGTCATGTGATAGAGAATTCACTATGTTCCTCGGTAGTTTGTTTCAGTAGTTAATCACCCTCACTGCTAAACATTTGCACCTTATTTCAAGTCCGAGCTGTACAGCTTCAAATTCCAGCCACTGGTTCTTCTTTTGACTTTGTCTGTAGGTTAGAGCCTTCCGCTCTCAGAAATCTCCTCCACATCTGTATTGTAGACCATAAAAATCACTTCTCAACCTTCCTTGAATGAACTAAAAAAGCCAGAGCTACTTTAATCTTTCTCTGCAAAGCAGGTTTTCCAGACTGCAAATCATTGCTGTAGCTCTTTTCTGAACCCACGTGGATTTTCAACATACTTTTTGCAGCGTGGGACACAGTGAACAGTATTGGTCTCTCTGGGTGCGTCTACACTGGCATCTCAGGTCAATTTAAGGAGGCTTAAGTCGACCTAAACAAAGCCATGTCCATACTGGGCTTTTATTAAGTTGACTTAAGAGCTTCCTTAAGTCGGCTTAATAAAAGCTTAAGTCGACTTAATAACACCTAGTTTTAGGTTGACTTAAGGCTTAAGTCAATTTAAGCCAGTGTGGACACCCTAAGTCGACTTATTCCATAAGTCGACCTAGGACGGGGTGACAAGGGAGCCCCGCATGGCTCTCTGGCAGAAGTGAGCTGTGTGGTGGCTCCCTTCTGCCAGGGAGCCACGCAAAGCTCCCTTGTCCCAGGGGGAGCCCCTGTTCCCTTCTCCCCAGGACCTGTGGCTTCCCGGCAGGGAAGCCGTGGTCCTGGGGAGAAGGGAGCCTCGTAGGATTCCCCAGCCAGGGATCCAGTGGGGAAGGAATCCCCCACTGCTCCCAGGCTCCAGCGGGATTCCTTCCCCGCTGGAGCCCTGGCTGGGGAGCCCTGCATGGCCCCCTTCTCCCCGGGAAGCCGCGCAGGGCTCCCTTGTCCCCGAGAGCCCCAACTCCCCCTGGGGGACAAGGGAGCCATGGCTCCCCAGGACAAGGGAGCCGCGTGGGGCTCCGTGGACTGGGCTGCAGCAGCGAGGGAAATCCCCACTGCCCCGGCTGGGGTTCCAGCACCAAGGGATTCCCCCACCACCCCAGCCGGGGCAGCAGGGGAATCCCTTGCTGCTGGAGCGGGGGCAGGGTGCCCAGTACCAGCTGGTGTGACAGGTGCTCCAACAAAGCTGGGCTGGAAATGGCAGAGCTAACAAGCTGCCTGTTCAGTTTGGTTATTTCAGCTGCAATCACTTGGGGCTCTTTTCTTGAGGATGTGTGAAAGAAACACAAAGCAATGGTGAACAGAAATGACCCCAACAGCAGAGCCCTCTGGTGCTCTGTTAAGCAAGACATGCATCTGATGGAGAGATTCACTGTCAATTTGTAGGGGAAAAAACCTCACAAGCTTTCCTTGAGCTTGAGGTCAGACTGGACCTGCAGCTCCTTCTGGCTTTCCACTCTACAGCGCTATGGCATTTTCTGCTTGTCTGTCTTTGATGTGATTCTTCTCAGTGGGCTCCATGCGTACCACAGAGCAGAATGCTCCTTTTCGCCTTCACACATCTTGTCCTCCTATGTACAGCACCCTCTCTTGCAGACAGTGGTATCCCCTCCTGGCTCTCTGCTCCTGAGGGGAAGCCTCGTACTGAACAGATGGCATCACAGCCACTCCACTCGCACTGTGCAGTGACTTCCTCCAAGCCCTGAGCTCTGTTACCCACTCCTAATGCCAGTTGCAGGCACTGAGTTGCTTCATCAGACAGTGACGACAAGGGAGAGGAATATAGGAACTCTCCCTGTGAAGCTAAGAGAGAATCTACTATGTGAATTATCCATCTTTGCACTCAAGTAATGGCATGAGAATGACGGGATGCACACAATCAGCCATAGACTGGAAAAGGACTGGGGATTTGTTATGAGATCCCCATATCCCTCCCATGCCTGTGGACCCTGCACAGCCAGGAGCAGTGATGTAAATTCTGCTATGGCAAGACACGCCTTCCCCAGCTGCCCGCCACGACTGTTATAAGGAGCATTGCCTCTGGATGGTGCTGAGGAAGTTAAGCCAATGCTGAGGCATATACTTACACAGTATTCAGCAGAACTGACGGGACTTCCAGCCCTGAGAAGTAGCCTCTGAGGGAGGGAGCCAGCGCATCTGAAAAGACAAGAGAGGCAGAAGAGACACATGAGCTAGAATGCGCCATGTCTTCAGGTCCTGCAGAAACCCCATCCTGGGTCTCTGCGAAGAGAGGACAAGAGCTGGGCCATGTTCTGGGCTTACCCAAAGTGCCAGACAGGCCTAATTCAGACCTCAGTTCTGGGAGGTTCAGAGAAGTAGATCCAACATTATGACACGAATCTGTTTCAACTTGCAACCCTGTGGCAATGCACAACTGGTTTAACAGAAGGGTCAAAGGAAAGACTTATGCTGATGGTGCCTGCTGCCAGAGCACACCTGGAGAAACAGATTTGGGGCACATCTTTGCCTCTGGCTGAGCTGTGCATCACAAGTTGGAGCTGCGGCTTAAAGCTCATCTTTGTGCTCACTCCCCTCTTTCTGCTGCCACTATGTGCTACGTGGGCTGACCTGACCCAAATACATTGTCACCAAAGGGATCCAAACCTAAGCCATAGCTTAGTGTTCCAGCCATGTCTCCTTTCCTTCGAACATGCCCTTCTTTCTGCCACACCAGCAGATGAAAGGAAATAGCGGTGCCTCTGCTGGCTCTACAACAGAGGACCATTACACTGGCTGATCCTCCTGGTGCCAGTCACACTGGCTCTAGGCGTAAAAGCTGAAATTGAGCATAAGCATAGCTGGAGGATCCTGCATTGATTCCCAGATACGCTGCACCACCCTGTCTGAAAATGCTGTGCTGATCTGGCAAGTGACTCTGAGAATGTGCTCAGTTGGTAAGCAAAAAGGTGTCTCCTCTAAAATCCAGCTCTGCAGTCTCAACTCAAGCTCAGTCAGCCAGGCAGGGCTCAATTTTTCTCATGCCTGATCACTAGTGGTATACATTCTGCAGGCCAAAGCTTCCCTCGTTGGCACTCACCAACCCCATGATCTTGGGGAATAACTCACTGCAGCCCCGTAACAACTCCTTCCCTATGGCACAAGGAGGCACAGACTCGCTCACTTGCTCTTAGCTGTTGACTCTGCAGGGCAAATGGGACTAACAGCCGTGAAAGCTTCTCCTCAATGACTACAGCCAACAGCTGGGACCCTGGCTCTGAAAATGGAGGAGGTGCCATTTTATACAGCGCAGAACTGCATTCTACCAAATACCTGTGGCGGCAAGCTTGAGGAATTGTTAGCAACAGAGCAGTTACTAAGATAGCAGCGTCCCCTCCAATACTGAAAGGATGGCTTCTCCCTCTGTCACCGCACCAGTCCATGAGTTTAGTTAGTAAAGCCATTCTGAGGGAATACAGCCTATTTCCAGTGGCACACACAGCATCCATCTTTATTAAAGTTACGGATGCAGAAGGCAGGAACACATCCTGAAAACTCCGCTATGGAGAAGGTACTCGGCTTGGCCCCAAATGTAGTCTTTCCTCTCACAAATGTGGCGTAGAGCCCTCTCTGAAATGCACATTCTGCATTAGGGCGTGACTCTGCCATGTGACCCCTTGACGTGTGAGGAGCCCCTCTGATGGCACTGGGCCTGCTGCTGTATAACTGCTAATCAGCATGAGGGTGGCACAAGCAAGCCTTGAAATACTTTTTCTGCCTCGTTGTCATTGTTTACCTGCTCTCAGCGTCCCAGGCCAAGATGCGCAGAACATGCCCAGCCAGCAACAAGGCTGTTACAGAGAAATCGGGCAATTTTCACTTGGCTGGTCAGTAGTGGCCTGTCCAGCTATCTAGAAACTTACATTTCCTGATGATGCCTTTTGTGCAGCCAGCATAAGTGCCTCGTTATGAGCAAGGCTGAAAGGAAAGAGCCACTCATACTGCCACTGGGGAGGCCTCGTGAGGGGAATTGCTGGGCAGGACTGGAGAGGTATGTGCAGGAGGAGTCAAAGCAAGAGACAAAATCCAAATCTCCTTGCACAGTTTGCACAATTTACCTCCATTCAAATGTTCCACAAGTCTATGGCCAAATCCTAGCACTGAAGGCAGATTAAATAAATAAATGTTTATTTATATATAATCTTCACCTTCTAATTATAAAGCTTGAAATCAAACCCAGTTCTCCTGGCTCTGGATTTCGTTTCAAATGAAGACCAGGATTGTCCGGTTAGATTGGCCCTTTTACATGGAAAATTTGGAAGTTTCTTATAGTATCAGTTTGAAGTTTAGTGAAATCAGATGATATTAATCAAGTTTTCAGTTCATCTGAGGCCAGAAATGTATTGTGAAATGCAGGCACTCCAATGCATGTGAATAGAAAGAGGTGCACATGGAGACCGTTGCTCTGTGCATCCATAATGCACATCATCTTATATCATTAATAGCCAATGAGAAAGCTCTGCCTGAGCCCTGAAATTTCAGACCTGAAAGCACAGTTGTGTGCAAATAATTCTCATTTAGCTACCTACTGTGCCATCATACTAATTGAATATGCAACAGCCAGTTATATGTTTAACAGTGAAGGGGAGTGCCCTGGGGTCTGCCACAGCTAGAAGTGTGTCCTGATCAGAGCGAGCAAAGAGTCAGGGGGGCTTTTTGGTGTAAATCCACATTAATTCTTTACAAAAGAGCAGCAAGAGGGCCTGCCAGACACCACTTGCCCTACACCAAGGGTGGCCGTCTTCTCCCAGGCCAGGCAACCAGCCTCAAGGGAGGTGGGAGATTTTAACCGGGGTTAGCCATGACCTAGGTGAGCCCTCTACCCCCCATGGCACAGAATGTTCTCAGCAGCCTCAAGAGAACAGGATCAGGTTCCCACTCAAGGAGTGGGATTTGAACCAGCAACCACAGCCCAGGACCCAAACCACAGGAGCTGTTTAGCACCCAATTCCCATTTAGGCGTGGAATGACAGTGGCCCACCATCAAGAGGAAACATTGAGGGATCCAGCACCTTGGAATAGAGCCTAGCCCAGGATTTAGGCCAAGGTCTAATCCCATCTCAGTAAGCATAAAGAGGACTCACCCACCAGCAGCTTACCCGAGCCACCAGACCACGCAGGGATCCTTTGTGGGGCTCTTTGGCCCAACGGCTCTGTAATGCAAGTGGAACCGCTTCAACAGAAAAGAGCAAGGGAGCCTATGCGTAAGGATCTTAGCCCAGCATTTAGGCCAGTCACCAAAGATGTAAGAAATCAAGCTTCTGCTCCCTTCTCAGGGAGAGCAAAGGAAGGCAGGGGATTCAACCCCCCCAGGCATCCACATGACAACTACTAGTCTACTGCAAGCCACCTGCCTGAAGCCATGGCCAGTGGTTAGGTCATGAAAGTGTTACAGTGTCTACCAAAAAGATTAAGGACCCCACCAAGATGCTCAAGCAGTGCTGGTCCAAGGGTTTTTGGCACCCTAGCTGAACTATGACTTTAGCGCTGTGCCCTCTCCTTCTCCCCCCTCCTACTCCCCGCCCATGTTATAAGAGATAATATATTGATTTTTTTTTTTTAAGTAGTGAAAAAAAATCACTGCTATCTAATTTTGTGCACCAGGCAACCGCCTAGTTCACCTATATGTTTGGGCCAGCCTGACTCCCACCAACCTTAACAGGCTCTTTCCCCTCATGCTGAAATATTCCTTGAAATATCCTTGATATATAACAGGAACAAGTGTGTAAAAGAGAAAAGAAACACCTACCCCTTACTTACTTAATGGTTTGCTGCCTTTGAGTCCATGAATTCAAAGAGCAGAGCTGGCATTGCCTTCCTGGGCTAGGCGGTAAAGGAGGGTATCGCTACTGCCGTGGGGTGGGTGTGTGGGGTGCTCAAGACCAGGTAGATGTATGTGTGACTGCTGTCAGGGTCGGCTGCAGCAGATGGAGATTGGTGCGTCCTGGGGCTTGGCTAACAGTGCCTGAGGGGACCCAAAATGATTAAGAGAGTGTCGTGTTTTACAGAGAGGAAGGAATGAACGAATGAAGAGGTGAAGGCAAGGAGGCAGAAGACAGCCTGATTCCCACAGTGCCACTGGCTGGCAGCTCACTCCGCTCCTGGAGCTGTGCTGTGTCATGGCTCCCGGCTACACCTCTGCACACACACTTCCGTGCAGTCACCCTGCTCACGTCATTACCTGTCTGCCGTAATGCTCCATACTAATACAGGACACTAGAACAGGGCAGCGGGCTCTGCTTAGACCAGGCTGGCCCAGCTCTGAGCAAACAGGAGCTAGATCACATGCCCGCAGCAGGTCAGGTGAACCACCACAGAAACAAGATAATGCCATTCTCCCCAGCTGTGGCTACCTGCACCTGGCCATTCCTCACTGGAAGCCAGAGCTGCATCTGTGCTGGGGTGCCTTGCCATGTCCCTGCGTTAAATGCTGATGCCTGAACTGTAACTCACTCCACGGTTCCTGTCTTAGGAAGAAGCCAGGAGATCGGTCTCCCCATGGTGCTGCCCAGTGACTTACTGCCAACCTGTGCGGGTGAGCTATTCCACGAGACACAGTGCAGCACTCTCAGCCCCGGGGAGAGCAGGTTTAAGCAACCTTTCCATCATCCTGAGCATGTGCTGCTCTGGAGAGTGGAGAGGACTTGGCCCACCACAGACAGGCCTGGGGCCGGGCTGACTGTGGCAGTCTCCACTCACTGGGATATGGGCTGCAGCACTGCGTCCGGGCTAAATCAGGCCTAATGCTGCCCCAAGCGTGCCACCTACACCACTGCTTGTACAACGTCCCTCTGCACATTGCCTGGCAGTGGGGGATCCTCTCCCCCAGATGTGGGGCTGTTAGGGGCTCTTTATGCCACTCTGGCCGTTTCAACCAGAGAAGCGTCGGTCTGAGAGTCTGGAAAGGACCTGTGGTACCGGAAATAACTCCATCCAAGGCTCCAGAATCATGACAATCACTTACTTGGTACAATTCAATTGAGGGAAATACTGTATGGACACATGGGCCATGATCTGCCCTCAAATGTGTACCGCTCATCTCCAATTCTGTCTGTCCCTGACCTCAGTAAGTACTGAAATCCATCACTTCACTTATATTCCTGTTTGCCTGAACTTGGCTAAGCCACACATTATCTGATCTGCCTTCTCCCATGGGCCACACTCATTATCTGATCTGCCTTCTCCCATGGGCATGCCAGAAACAAGAACTTTTTCATTCCATATATATGAATTTACTAAAAACTGTCCAATTCTTCCTCTACCATCACCTCTCTTGAATCACTGAGGGCTCAAGGAAGCATGATTGCTGGCTTTTACAGTACTAATCTGTACTTTTGAAACTCTTACACTGTTAAACACTAGGAAATCTCTTGACCATTATCCCTGCAAACCTGTAGTTCCGCAGCGCTTTTGTGCTTTCATTAAGCTAAATAGAAATTTATCTCTGGGATTTCTTCATAAAATAGCTAAAGTTATGACACTTACATCTCTAAGAATTCCAAGCATTTGCACAAATTGAAATGTAACAGCAGCTGGATAGTTTTTAACAGCACATGGCAAATTAACCATTAAAGATAGAAGGAGGCAATGAATTTCACATGTAAATTACACTCTGCAGATAATTTTAAGTAGGCAGAATGCCTAATTACGCAAATTAAAGCATGATCAGAGACAACTTATCATGGGCAAAGGGCCATGTGATCTAATGACAAGAAATGACCATGACTCTCAGGTTCACATCTTACTAGAAAGATTAACCACAGAATGGCCCCAGCGCGAGGTTGGTTCACAGCTGACTGAGAGAGGGCTTCTGCACTCGGTCACCAGTGCCATGACTGTCCAGAAGCCCGTAGTTGTCTGTAGTCAGGTTCCTACTCAAGGAATGCCCTGACCTAGCCACACCTATGCTGTGAGAGCTCACTCAATTACAGCCCCACATAGTTCTGCAAAGATCAGCTAATTCTGTACAAGATCTAATCCTGACACTGTTCACTCCATTTCCCAGAACTGTGCAAAAATAAAAGCTTGAGCGAAATCATCAGATTTAGAATGGCTGATAATGTAGAAATAAAGTTCTGTCAGACACAGTTTATTACTCAAGTTAGATGTGAACAGGATGAACATTAAATGATTCTTTATCTTGCACTTGCAAACTTGTTGGGGAAGGGAAAGCCATATAGATATGTACATTTCCTTGTAATTCACCAACAAAGTCAGTTTTCTGATGTTTTCTCTGTCTCAGGCACATTGCAGGTGCTGTCTGTCAAAAGCTATTTGATAAAACAAGTACTGTCTGCATGAATATTATCATCTTTCCTCCTTTAAATACTGGACTCTGAAAACCCCGACTTCCATCCAAATCTGAAGTTTGTTTTTAAAGCAAAGCAGTTTGCCCAACGTGAAGTTCAAGTAATGTTGGACTCAGCTCTCTCCAACAGAGGGTTAGTTTCCATCTCTATTAAATGGCCTCCAGAGTTTAACTCTTAGGCTATGTCTACACGTGTTAATTTAAGTCGACTTTAACTAAGTCGACTTAGTGTGTCCACACTTAAAAATAAAGTCGACTTAAAGGGGAACTTAAAATGTCGACCTAGAGCCTCCACACTGGACGCCTAGGTCGACTTCTAGGGGCTTAGGGGGACCTAAGGGAGGTCCACAGGGGCAAGGGGGGGCACCCCTTGCCCAATGCCAGTCAGAGCAGGAGACAGAAAATCAGGGATTCATGTGCACCAGGAATGTGTGCTGTGAGCCACTGTCAAGTCACTTACTCACTGGGATTCATTTTCTCAGTCTGTAAAAGGAGTAGAATTCTGTTCTGCTTCATGGGAGTTAATTAATTAACCAATCAAGGTTTAGAAAGCATTTTCAGATCCCTAGCTAACAGACAATACAGCTCTCAACTGTTCTCCCAGTTCGCTTAAATAAGAAAGTTAAATGTGTTAAATAGTATAGTACTGAGACCCATTGAACAAATGCTGCTAATTCTACTTTGGGGCTAGATTTCGCTCATTCAAACTGCACACTGTGAACTGTTACTTGTAAAACAATGGGCTGAGCCTGCTATTATTGATCTGCATGGGACTGAGACAAAAGTCTTTAAAGATACTATGAATTTATCTAGAAAAACAAAGATGTTATAAGATAACCTAAAGCTCCCACTGGCAGATACCAGAGCCGGATGTCGCTAGGCAACACATACTTAACACAGGGCAGAAGCAGTCAGATGTCCTGTCCCAACATGTTCTCACTGTGGGTCAGATATGGCTTTGTGCCCTACGAAATGGCTGTCAGTGTGTCAGAGGTGGCCATTATTGCAGGAAAACCCCTCTCTGTGGCAAATCTGGAAACTTTTCACCCTCTTGCTAACCCTTTCCCCGCTGAAGTAGGGCTAGCTATGTAAGAACTGTGTGCAGAGCTCTCTGGACTCTCACCACCTCTCCGGCATGCTGCCTTCAAACCCCAATTGGTTCACTAGTGGCAAATTGTTGGATTACATGAGACACTGATTGTCATTTGCCCATTTTACTGAGCCACAGCTATTGTGGTCTGACTGGTGTGCTCCACTAGGTGAGGCCCCCCATGCTGGAGTCGTGAAGGTGTCCTCAAACAGAGAAGCGTTAGCATAGCTGGCATCAGGGAATCCCTGGCTGGTGCATGGCAAAAGCCAGCACTGTTAGCCCCTCATTTTCATGATTATAATGTTCACGGATATCTTCTGTTTACATTAAAAGTAAGTAACAATGCACTTCTCTTGGAAAATCATTGGCATAGATTACTAATAGCCATCTAGAGACGTCTCCTGAGCACATGTAGAGCAAGCTGTTTGGCACAGTAACAATTTAATTTTCAGTTTCTTTCCCCACCACTAGATCCCAAACACTAGAGCAGAACAGGGGCTGAAGCCTGCAGGCTTAGTGAGAGTCCCAGAAGCACAAAAAAGCACCTGCAACTATTACCCTCCATGCTGGTTCAGTCACCTGTGGGCTGAGACCTTGAATGCTACTCTTACAGATAAGTAACCACCTTCTCCAAACAGAGCCGTACACTGGAAAGGCTGACTAGTTAGGGAGTGTTCAGACCTGGGGATTGGGGCAGGCCCGTCTGTTCCTAGATAAGTGGACACATCTGACATGAAAGAAGCAAGAAGTAATAGTATGGTCCCAGGAATTGAATGGGATGATGGAGGGTTACAGAAGGTACAACACGCTGCACAGATTCATAGCTAGAGCATAAGGCCAGTGTGGTCATCTACTCCGATCCCCACCATAGCGCAGGCCACATGACCCACCCAGGGATTCCTGCACCCAGCCCACTCAGCGTGTGGCAAGCTAGAGTGGATCTGTTAGATAGATACCCACAATACTGATTCCAATTCCATTTCCACTCCATCACACCCTGGGTAAGTTGTTCCAGAGGTTAATTGTCAGGCAGTCACCAAACACTGCCTAGTCCCATTTCTACCTGAACCATCCAAAACTCCCATAACAATCTTGGACTCTCTCCAGGGTTGGGAACCACTAAGTGCCACTTCCGTGAGGCTCCCTTCCCCAACCTCGCTCAGGGAGTGGAAGTGTGAAGGCCAGGTCTCGGACCATGATTTTCTACCCAAAGAATAACTCACACGACCACTCCCAGTGAGCAGTGGTTTACTCTAATGACATTTCCATACAAAGGAGTGGGGCTGTCCCCTGAGAAGGGATAGCTCCGTGTTAGTACAGGTGGCAGAACTGGGCTCAGAGTATCTAGAGCTACTCTGCTTAGATTTGGCTCCAGTGTTTGAGGGATGCTCTCTGATCCAGGTTGTGGTTCAAGCCCAAGGGGATTATGTGGCCCAGTTTGCAGGGCTTGGGTCTACATCCCTGATGGTTTACTCTGGTTTTGGTGAACCCCAGCAGAATGATCCTCTGCAGGAGCCACTGGCCAGCTAGACAGTCTGGCAGCCAGACAGGCACATACATCCCATCAACCAAATAACATGTTGCTTCTATAGTTGCACCCCCCACCCCGCACTAGTTCTTGGCCCATCTCTCCCCCGCCCCCCCATCTCACCCACACCATGCTGCAGGTGGCGAGGCCACGGGCAGCTTAGCCAGCACCTACTGATGGGAGGGAGGGGGAGAGAGAGGAGGGAGGAACCAAGGCTGAGCTAAAACTCCCAAAGAAATGAAGGAGACCAGAACTGGTAGGAGAAGGAGGAGCAAGTGGAGAGAAAAAGGAAACGAGGAAGAAATAAGGCAGGATTCTGAGCAAGGGGCTTTTCAGGACCTACGGGGAGGTGGGCCTGCAGCTGTGAGTAAAAGCTATTGTGAAGGTGGGGAGGGAAGCTGAGGGGAGTCACACGGATGACGCCTGCCATGGACTGGTACCACACTGCACGGTGGTGGGGGCAGGGCTGTCACTTGGGTGAGGCGGTTGATAAGGAAGGAGTGGCTTCCCTTTCTCTGGCACGGAAAGCCTTCCTTGTGCCCATCTCTTCCGGTAACAGGGTCTGCTGAGACTTACCCGTCCCATCAGCACTCACTGGGCGTTGCTTTCAGGAATGACTGAGTTGTTCGCAATTAGCCCAATGCGCCCAGCCAAGCGTGCTCAGCCTGCTGGCAGCCCAAGGCCACAGTGAGTGCTCATCATCCATATTTAATTATTCCTTTTGCTTGTTAATTTTTAACTACAGTACTCCTGCTATCAAGGGCCATTAGTGGTCCCAACTGCAGGGTTCAATGAGCAGAAAAGTGCTTGTGACAGAGCCTACATTATTTGGTGTTCCTGCCTTCCATTTTGCTGTGCTTTTGGGGACTGCAGACAGCTTCACTGTCAGCTGTGAATAAAACATAGCCCTCCATTTGGAGTTAACTTCCTTTTTCATCCCTGTCACAGTCACTTTGCTTCAAGCTGAACTTCATGATCTCACCCGAGTTCCCAAGTTTCCATGAACGATCTGAGTTTCTGTATGGAACATCCCTGCATTGCTTCCCGCACCCCTTTCTGACAGCAGACCTGGCGCTGGCAAACCAGCTGCATGGAGGTCAAGTATTTCTGCCCCTCCAGAGCCATGGCCTGCTAAGATACTGAGTGAGTTAGCAAGAGGTTGGGTTGCCCCAAGTGGCAGCTCATGCTTACTGTCAGCCCTGGCCTGTGCCCCTGGGGTCTGCCATGCCCTTCTAGTTCAGGTCTGTCTCTTGAGACGCTGCAGGATAAGGGCCAGACTTCCCAAAAGCACGCCAAGCCACAAGGACAAATACTGGGAGCTTGCTGGCGTAGGGTTCTTTTGGAAAACTGGCCCAAACCAATCAGCTGAGTGCTCTGGGAAGAATGTATCCTGCCCCAGCTCTTTAGGCCAGATCCAGGCCAACAGACCCTGGGAAGGAGTGCAGTCTACCACACAGATCCCATGCTGTGGAGCGCCCAGAGCCATGTCTGTACAACAGAGCTACCTTAAGGACAGTTAACTCTAGTCCAGGGGTCGGCAACCCCCAGCACTGCTCCCCCATTGCTCCCCCACTGACCCACAAACCAGCCTGGCCCCGCCCCTTTTGGCCTTGCCCCCGGCACCTGCTGAGGGTGCGGTGGGCGGGGCTGGCACAGGAGCCAGCAAAGGTTGCTGACCCCTGCTCTAGTCAGCCTGTTTGTAGCTAGCATGGCGCCTGGGCTATGTCTACACTTGTAAAGTGGCTACATTTTAAGTCGACTTAAGTCGACCTTGTTAAGTCGACTTAACAGTAGACATAGCCATCCACACTGGCCTTACGTCGACTTAAGAAGTCGACCTTCAGAAGAGGTGTTATGAAGTCGACTTAAGGAAGTGCTTAAGTCGTTATAATAAAAGCCCAGTGTGGATGCGGCTTTGTGGAGGTCGACTTAAGCGTCCTTAAGTCGACCTAAGTTGCCAGTGTACACGCACCCCACGTGCCTGCACAAAGCCTTCGCCCATGTGCTCAGTGGGTTTAGGGTTGTGCCCCACATCCATGCTAGTGCTCACAGCCTGCATCTCTGAAGCCTGATTCTTGCGGTGGTCTGTCCTGCTCACTGTCACAAAGCATTCCTGGCTAGATCCCCTCATCTGGCAAGTGTACTCACAAGCTGGGCACACTCAGCAGGGACGTAAAAAAAAGGAAGACGATGTGGGAGGTTGTTTTAACAGAAACAGCTGGGAGGTGGTGAAGAACAGAGGACACATGGAAGGAAAAGATTTCCATTCTAGCCTCTTGGGTGGTTACAAACTGGGAGGAGGGGAGTGGGAGAACTGAATAAAAAAATGTATCAGAATTAAGGCGGGAAAGGTGAGGTTGCGTTACCCCTAGTTTGGCACTAACTGGAAAACGTGTGCAGGAGCTGCACTGGGTGATCCATGGCCTGTGTGAGGAGGCAGTCAGACTAGTATCAGAATGGCTCAGATGTGGGACACAAGATCCAATGGATGCTGGTCCCTGTGGGCTCAAAGCTCATTTCTGGGACAGATCTCATTGCGCACATAATTCACCTGTTGAGAGAAAACAAACCACACATGACAGACGTCAGTCATGTTGGTCAATGTGCTAATGGAAGTTGCTCAAATACCATGGTGACCCTACCCCTAGTTCTTGTGTTATGAGAAGCAGTAAATAACACTTCCTTATGATTTTACAGACCCCCATTTCCCTTTCCCTCTCCGCCCCAGCTGTATCTTTTCCAAGTAGGAAAGTCCCAATCTTACTAATCTCTCCTCATATGGAAGATTTTCCATACCCCTAATCATTTTGCTGCCCTTTCCAGTATTTTTTCCAATTCCAGTCTATTTTTGGAGATGGGGTGACCAGATATGCATGCTGGGGGTGGCTCAATGGATGATGCCCTGTTCTGTTCATTCCCTCTGAACCTCCTGACATTGGCCATTGTTGTAAGACAGGCTACTGGCCTAGAGGAACCACTGATCTGGCCCAGTACGGCTGTTCTTATTTTCAGTATTCAAGATGTGGGTATACCATGGGTTTATACCAAGCCACTATGATATTTTCTCTTATTATGTATCCCTTTCCTAATAGTTCCTAGCATCCTGTCAGGTTTTTTAACTGCCCCTGCACACTGAGTGGATGTTTTCAGAGAACTATCCACAAGGAATCCAAGATCTTTTTCTTGAGTAGTAACGGCTAATTCAGACCAGTATGTGCAGTTGGGATGATGTTTTCCAATGTACATTACTTTGCATTTATCAACACTGAATTTCATCTGCTGTTGTGTGGCCCAGTCACCCAGGTTTCTTATGCCAGGCTAAGCCCTTGCCTGCACCAAACATGACTGCTCACCTGAACCCAGAGTATTTCTGGGACTCTTGCAAATCCTAGTCTCTTTAAAATAAACAAGGAGTCTGGTGGCACTTCAAAAGACTAACACATTTATTTATCACAATGTGAGATTTTCTCCCACGAAAGCTCATATGATAAATAAAGTTGTTAGTCTTTAAAAATGCCACAGGACTCCTTGTTAGTTTTGCTGAACTAGACTAACACAGCTCCCCTTTGGATCTATCTCCTTACTCACACCAATATCCCCTCCTTATAGCACAGCTGGGCAGCAGCTGCAAAACTGTACCCCGAACACCCTGGGTTACGCTGGGTGGATGATCCTTCCCCCTACTTCTGTCCGCAGTCCCAGCAGAACAACCAAGGCGCCTGAGCTCCTCCAAGGGTGACCTGATGTCCTGATTTTATAGGGAGCAGCCTGATACTTGGGGCTTTTTGTTATACAGGCACCTTTTATCCCCCGCCCTGATTTTTCACACTTGCTGTCTGGTCATCATACTCCTCTCTCAGCACTGGAGGTGGCACCTGGCCTGGAAGCATGGTGGGACAGGTGAAGGAAGTATTATTTGTCAGACATCTTTCACCAGCAAACACCATCATGGCACTACGTGCAGTTCCAGCACATTGGTCTGTCCACGTGAGCGCGACAGACTGGCAGTGTCAGCTGCTCCTGCATTAGAAGGATCCTCCACAGATCACTGCCATCTGGGCTCAGCACCCAATGCCCAACTCCAGATGATGCAGCCTGGATATAGTCCTGGGAATCATACTGACATGGCCGGACACAGGTGGGCACTGGGCACCCCTCATAGGCCAGTTCCTATGATCTGATGAGCCCCCATTCCCTACTCAGCAGAATGCAGTGCTCCTGGGCTGGGAACTGAGCTGAGGCACACCAGAGCAGAGAGGCTGGGACTATGCTGCTGTGGGAGCAAGGAGTGGCTTTCAAGGAGAGCCATGGTTTTACCTAATCTGCGAGACATGTCTACAGTATAGTTGTAGTGTGGTCTGGGGAGAGTAGAAATTCTGTCCATACAGCTTTGTCAATCCCCACTGCTCACTGTGCTCTGCTTCCCACGCCACCAGTGAGGCCGGGGGAATCATCAACCTCTATTACTGCCCGTTCTTCTTTTCATGCATGAAACCACCCCCATCCCTGACCTAACAGCTGAGGCCTTACCACTTCTTCTGGAGCCCCAGATCTCTGATATGCCAGTGCACAAGTGTGCTGCCGACCTCTGACTAGAATTACCACTGACCTTACAGATGGCCAACTCCCAACACACACACACACACACCATGCCAATTGTCTTCCAGATAATGAGCCGCAAGTGCTAGTTTAGGCCACACGGAACGTATATACTGGGGGTACACAGCTACAAGGTTCTACGATAGCTGGTAGATTCTCAAACTGCCTCCTGAATCCTTTGGGTGAATGAAAGTGAAAGTATGAAGGAAGAGAGCAGTGTGTAGGATTCATCAGGCAGTGTGTGCTGTCATCTCAGTAAGTCTGTCCCCACTTTTCCCCTGAGGAGGTATCAGCTTGATTGAGGTGAGATCATTAATCTTCTGAAGGAGTGTCTGTTAGCTGGACAGGGGTTAGTTGTACAGTGTGCGCTGGGGGACCAGCTTTGAAAGGACTGGTGGTAAAGTGAGCGAAGTTGTGGCTGGTTGGGATAAATTACCTGGGCATGCAGTGAAGCAGGATAGGTGAAAGCAGGAGGAGGTAGAGCAGGTGCTAACTCCGCTGGGTACAGAGGGTACGGCGCCCACACTTCAGGGCTACTGGGATAAAGTGCAGGCACTGTGAGCTCATCTGCAAGAAAAGAATAAGGAGAGTTCATGGTTACAAAACAGCAATGTTCAAATCAACAGAACACGAGAATTTGTGTCATATCAATGGCAAAACGGCCCTGATCAACACCTCCTGCAACTGCTACTAAGGGCCAGAGGGAAGAGCCAAAATTCTGCTTTGGAGGGTATCAGAGCCGAGATCCACTGTGAGCACAGCAAGGCTGTGTGCTGATGAGAAGGGGCAGTGGTGGGAGAGTAGGGAATGGGATGACAGATAGCTGAAGAGACTTCTCCTCTAACGAACTTTTCTCTGAACGGGCTACTGTGGACGGATCAGGGCTCCCACAAAGGGGCTCGTTCACCAGAGTATTTAGCCCTTTCAGAACCGAGTGGGATGTGTTTCATTGTCACAGTGTCTCAAGGAGAGAAGCTTAGATATTAATCGCATGGAGCATTTCCCTTGGGATGGAGACTGTTAGCCATGGTACAGTCTGAGCCACAGACGTGCCTTGCTGGGCCAGGCCACTGCACCATCTGGTGAAGAAAGGCACTAAGCAGTGCAAGAGACACACAGCCATTGTCACCCAGTCCACACTGGACTTGCCCCTTCCTGCCCCAGGGCATCCACCCACTCCACCGTGGGGCTCCTGCCAAGGAGGCACAACGCTGGCTCTGTGCATGGTGCACCGACCCCTTGAGCTAGGAAATCAAATCATTGCAGATACTGGGATTTACAGAAGGGCCAAGGATGTGTTCTGCTGACTAGTAGGAAAGGGGCCTGATGGTGTTGTTGCTTTGGGAGTTAGTCAGGAACAGCTGTGGCTGTGGAAACGGAGTGCCCAGACTATGTCCTGATTGGCTGGTTTGGCCTTTTGTGGTTGTCATAGCCATTTATCAGCTGGGGCCTGATCACCACGAGAAATTCCTCTGCCCATTACATCATATGGAGATGAGGAACTATAAATGGAAGTAGTAAAGCTTCACCCCTCCATGCATCACAAAGACGGCAGGGTTTAAAGGCCAGCGCTTGTAACCTCACAGCCAGGCACAGTACAACAGCCACCAAACTCCTAGCCTGTTGAGTGCCATGTCTCCACAGCGGGCAGGGACATATTCTGACACACCCTCAGCAGTAAGAAGGAGAAGAGAAAGGGGTGAGGGAAGGTGCAGAAGAAGGCAGGTGGGCGACAAAGAGGAGGCTGGCAGCTAGTGGCCATCTGACCATGTCTCTATCTCTTAATAGCCTCATCAATAAATGGGGTCTCTACACCCGGGCACATATTAGTGCAGCCAGGGAAACAAAGGACAGCAGACCAGACTCAGATGGTTAGGACTGGAAGAGTTACAAAGGGATATCAGTAAACAGGGTGACTGGACAACAAAATGGCAGATGAAATTCAATGTTGATAAATGCATAGTAACATGTTGGAAAAAATCCAACTGAACATGCAAAATGATGGTGTCTAAATTAGCTGTTATCACTCAAGTCTTGAAGTCACTGTCGATAGTTCTCTGAAAACATCCACTTCCTGTGCAGTGGCAGGCAAATGTTAGGGACCATTAGGAAAGGGCTAGTAAGAAAACAGCAAATACAATAATGCAACTGTATAAACCCCTAGGATTCTCACACCTTGAATACACTGTGATCACCCTATCTGAAAGATATTTTAGAATTGGAACAGATACAGAGAAGGGCAACAAAAATGATTAGGGGCATGAAATAGCTTCCATTTGAGGAGCCATAAAGATTGGAACTTTGCATCTTAGAAAAGAGGCAACTACGGAGGGATATGGCAGAGGTCTATAAAATCATGACAGGTATGGAGAACATGAATAAGGAAGTCTTATTTATCTCTTCACATAACAGAAAAACCTGGGGTCACCTGATGAACTTAACAGGCAGCAATTTTAAAACAAACATAAGGAAGTAATTCTTCACACAACAGACACTGTCACAGCCTGTGGAGCTCACTGCCAGGGGATGTTGTGAGGGTTAAAACTATATCTGGATTAAAAATAGAATTAGGAGGATAGGTCCATCAACGACTTTACGCCAAGATGGTCAAGGGTGCAATTCCAATGGAGCTTTGGATGTCCCTATACCTCTGACTGCCAGAAGCTGGATAATGGGTGGATTATTCTATAATTGCCCTGTTCTGTTCATTCCCTTTGAAGCATCTGGCATTGGCCACTGTCAGAAGCCAGGATACTGGGCTAGATGGACCATTGGTCTGACCTACCATGGCCACTCTTATGTTCCTGTGAGAATCCTACAGGTATAGGTAGTGCCTCATTTCCATGTTTGTGGGCCTGAATTGGATTACATTTATTTGTAAAGGTAGGGTTTTTTTGTGAATTTCCTTAGTTTTGTAAAATTATTTAAAAGGTCGTATGTAACTACTACTCCAGAAACGGAAGGAGCATGCTACCATGTGATTTTTCTAATTGTTTGAAGGCAGATAGACACCCATAAACTATAGTTTAACTGTTAACACTTAAGGACAGATTCACCAGGGCACCAGCCTGGCACAGTGAAGTTGGAATGCACTAAGTCACCACAGCTGAGATTACAGATGCTTTGCATCACTAAAGCTGCCAAGGCACACTGGTGAATCTAGTCCTAATTTGCAACTGACATTGTTAAGGGCTGGATTTGGGGGACAGAAGTAGCTTAGTGGCCGAGTCTCCCGCTTTGCTTATGTCTCAGTGCAAAGCAGAGGCGAGGCAGCAGTCTCTGAGGAATCTTTCAGGCACTGGGCCAGTCGGTAGCCATGGAAAAGCAGTGACAGCTGGATCAAATAATCTACCACTGAAGATTCTGGACATCCATCCAGGCTCCATTCTTTCACTGAGGCATTACAGCCAACAGAGCTGCAGAGGACGAACGATGACTGGTTGAGTTACCAAAATGGCCTCCCAGAAGAATTTTCCTGAGCTGTTCAGCTGACCGTGTTTGTAGCTGGTATAATAATAGCAATTAGAGACAACTATAGCCTGTGCGCATGATCATCAGTCACTGTGGCTACTGTCTGCAGAGAGTTTGAAGACTGTGTTACTGTAGTGTTAAGATCATTTAGGGCAAAGAAAAGTCTGGCAGATGCTACATTTCTTCAAGGGCCCAGTTTTTAATTAATTTTAATCCACATGAAATTCTCCTCAGCTGTGTGAATCTCACCAGCCCTAGGCCCTCCTTCGACATGCCCTACACTTTCCCCATCCATAGGCACCATGGCAGCTACAGGGGCCTTGCCAGCCTCAGACCCTCCCTGGACACATGGGCCTCATTAGCCTTAGGGAGTGACAGCTTAGGGTTTTTCTCAGCATTCAAAGGGTATTTCAGATGAGATGTGGCGTGAGGCAGCCTGGATCCCAAGCCCTCCTTGTTCAGTCCTGATATCGTCCCTGACATTTTATACTCCGCAGGAAGCAGTATCTCTTCAAGGAGCCACAGGAGTTGACAAGTTTGTAACCCACTCTTCCCAGTCCCAACACCACAGTATTTCTGACAGAGAGAAGACCTAGGAAGCAGCTGGCAGGTAGTATTCAGACACAGCAGGCACTGTCAGGGATGGGAGGGCCAGCTTCACAGCTGGTGTCAATCAGACAAATCACTGACATGGGTGGATTGATGCTGATTTACACCACTGAGGTTCTGGGACACAATAGGAGCAGGCAAGGAAGGCTCAACACCAGATCCTTGAAGGGTGTTCTGCCTTACTGCATACCTGAAAGGGTTATCAGACCTGGAAAATTGCTGCAACTGCTACATAATTCCCTTGTTTTAGAAGCTGTCTGTTGTAATTTACTCTTTTCCTAGGATTAGTTGTGAGCCTTCAGTTCACTGATCTGTGTTTTCTGTAAAGACTCACAGGAACTACACAGCTGTGAATGATTTACTAATGTCATAAATTATTTGTAGGGTAACAACAGTGGGAAAAGGTGCTTACCCAAAAAGATAAATAACTAGGGAAGCTGATACCAAGTTTAAGCTTCTGATTAAATTGCAGAATTTATTACTCCCCAGGCCTGCATTACTTACGCCTACTGAAGTTTATTCGAGGCTTACTTACAGCTAATGCTTAGGACCTGATTCATTCATGAGGATTTTTCCATGAAGAAAAGCATTCAATTTTTCTGCCCGGGGAAGCTGATTGGAAATCACAAGGGAGTGTGGTTCCACACTGAAGATGGTGCTGTTAAGGTAGTAAATTCTTCTCTCTCAGAAACCAATTTTCTTTCAACATTAAAAAAAAAGCTTAAAAAAATGACGTCACGGTTAGCTGCTTTTTTTGTGATAGCAGTGTACTGCAACCTTCAAGGACTGCTTACTTGCCTTCCAACACTAACATGGGATGCTGCTCCTTGGATTACAGTGCAGCACTCTGAAGACATTAGGGGCCAAGGCCCAGCAGCATTTTGGAAAGTTTTCTTCCCATTTTCAAAGAGTCCTAACTAGATTCTTCAGTTCCTGGAAAGGGCTAGTTATACATTGTGTCCCCACAAGAGAATTCCATGCTGGCTAGTTTGAAAAGGCTCCTACTTTTTAACATGATCGTGTACCTCTCTCTCATCTCAGATACACTCAGAAATATTCCTGTGCGGTAAGGATGCAGAAGGTGAGACTTCTTTTGTTTTACACCTGTGCAGGAAAGTTAAAATGGAAGCAATGATAGAGCAGCAGTACAAAAACCCAATTCCAAGTAACGAGCTGGGTTGGAGTTACCCATAACTATATGATGGAGAGTGTTTTGAGAAAGAGGGAGAGGACCATCTAGCATAAATGGGCTGAGTCAGAAACAACAAATCTCAATGATCAAAGGAAGGCAGAAAGTTATGAGAAATTCCATTCTCATTTTTTAAATTAAAAAAAACAAACCATAAAAAAGGAAAAACAAATAGGTGTGTGAGTTCAGGGACACACACAGACTCTGCAGGGAGCTGCCTACTTCCCTGCATTTACCAGCACAGCAGCCAGAACAGGATGAGTGAAAGAAGCTGTTACAAACCCGTCACTTTTGGAAGCTCGCCCATTCACGAAATGCTATTTTCCAGGTGAAACATGCCCTTCGTAACACTTTTCCCTAATACACCCATTCGGCTCCCAGAACAGCATGTGCACAGCTTTGTTTGTATGTTATCGTGGCTCAAGTCTAAATGGCTATGTCTACACTTGCACTTTTAAGTTGACTTAACTAAATCAACTTAAAGTCGACTTAGTTAAGTCGACTTAGTGTGTCTACACTTAAAATTAAAGTCGACTTAAAGGGGAACATACAAAGTCGACCTAGAGCATCCACAGTGGATGCTCTAGGTCAACTTTGTGGGGTTAGGGGGACCTTGGGCAGGTCCACGGTGGTGGGGGGGCACCCCTTGTGTGCAATGGGGCAAAGGGGGACAGGGACCCTGGCAGGGCAGAGCCCTGTGTGTGATGCTGTCTGGATTTAGGGAAGCATTTATGAGATTATTTTCAATGGATATCTCATAAATCCATAGGAACTATGTCATGTTTGGTATCAATAGAAAGATAGTAATTTGCTGGGAATGATTATATAGTTTATGTCTAGGAATTCTATTTCGATTAGAAGTTAGGAATTTGGTGTTCTATCTATACTTTAACTTATGTTATTTTATTGAAATACCTGAGAGAGGCGGGTGTGTAAAACCATTGTGTCCTTAATGTTTAGGAATTTTCCAGGTAGAATGGTCCCAGGGAGTAAACTGATGAGCCATTAAGGACACAATGCTTGTATTCCTTATGTCCTTAATGGCTCATCAGGTTACTCCCTGGGACCATTCTACCTGAAAAATTCGTAAACATTAAGGAGACAATGGTTGGTGACATCCTGTCTGGGGCGTTCCCACAGAATCATACAAGTTAAAGTATAGATATAACACCAAATTCCTAACTTCTAACCGAAATAGAATCCCTAGACATAAACTATATAATCATTCCCAGGAAATTACTACCTTTCTATTGATACCAAACATGACATAGTTCCTATGGATTATAGCATTTATGATATATGAATAGAAAATAATATCATAAATGCTTCCCTAAATCCAGATAGTGTCACACCCTGCCCACATGCCCTGCCCTTTGGGGAGCATGCCAGGCTCCCTCTGGGCCCCCCCTGGCAGGGAGGGCATTGGTGTAGTCCTGGGGTAGCCCTAAGTCAACTTAGGGCTACCTCAGGGCTACACTGGCTTAATTTGACTTTAAAAAGTCGAATTAAGCCTTAAGTCTAATGAAAAGGTGGTTTAATAAAGTCGACTTAATCTTCATTAAATTGACTTTATTTTCCTTAAGTTGACTTAAGCAAGCTGCTTAAGTCGACTTAAGGAAACTATAATGTAGACGCAGGGTAAATTAAGTCGATTTAAGCAAGCTTAAGTCGACTTAATTTACCAGTGTAGACGCAGTCAATGTGGCCAGCTTCCTAGGGTATTAGCACTATGCAATGGAGATGCATTTAGAGCCTGGCAGAGGGTTAGTGCTATAGGTAGCAGCCCACATTCGCAGTGGGGCTCACTTGGATTGGGGCTTATTTCTGGGTGGTTGCACATCTGCTTAAAAGACAAGATGAAGAAAACCCTGAAGGGTCATTATCAGAGCCTTTTGTTCAAAGCCACCTAACTTCCCCCACGCTGTCCCCCTTCTTTCCAATTTTTCCTTCCACTAGATTGTGCTGTCTGAACAATGGTGCTAGCCAGTCAACTGCAGTTCAGAGCTGTTCTTCCGCTAGAAATCAGTGACACCTCTGACGTTTATCCTCACAACTGACAAGTCTTGTACAGCTCCCTGTGACTTATGGAGTTAATTTGCATATTATGATAAACTTCAGCTTAAAGAAGTGGCTTTAGTGTGGATGAAAGGTATTGCTTTGCCAGGTCTGGTCACTGAAGGCAATGCTAACTTCCCCCACATACTGCCCCTCACTCTGTCTCATTCTGATCTGTGAGGGTCAAAGGGGCCATTCATTCTCCATGACCTCTCTCTGAGTCTCCCTATTAGTGCAGACTCAGCTCATCTAGGGGCCACCATCCATCCATCCAATAGGAAAGACTTAAGGGCTGCTGATCGGGGCTGGATTCAGACTGGTTACCTGCAGGTGAAAGGGCTTATTATTCAAGTAATTCAGCACGGGCGACGTGCAGGAAATAAGGTAAAGAACGACTGGCAGAATGGTGCAGACAAAAAGCGAGCTTCTCCCACTAACACAGTTAGCGCCTCTCAGGAAGGTGTTGTTACAAAGCCAAAGGAAGAGTCTCTCCCGTTAGCTAAGAGCGTCTTCACTGGAAGCACTACGGCTGTGCCAGTTCAAGGGGATCGTGTAGCCCTGCCCTAAGGGCTCGTCTACACTACAGACCTGTGTCAGTATAATCATGTCACTTGGCGGTGTGAAAAGACCCACCCCTGAGTGACGTAGTTACACCGCCCCCATGTAGGCAGTGCTTTGGGGCGGGGAGAGTTCCCACTTTCCAGGGAGGTGGTTTAACACCACCCACGGCAGAGCGCTCACCCATCTACTTAGAGCATCTCCATTTAAGCACCACAGCAGCATTTCAGCGTAGACTTGCCCGGGACTGAGCAAAACACAATCTTCTGGAAACCAGGAAATGCAGCATTAAGTTTCCCCACCCAACCCTAACTCTGCCCTCTTTCAGCACTGCTCCACTACAGCCCGTTAACACACACACCTTTATTCTCTCAGTCCCCCAGTTCAGTGTCCAGTTAGCTACTCTGGTACTGCGCCTATCACTTTTCCCTCAGCTATGAAAGTT
The DNA here is from genome assembly GCA_007922175.1 of Pelusios castaneus. Lineage (NCBI taxonomy): Eukaryota > Metazoa > Chordata > Testudines > Pelomedusidae > Pelusios > Pelusios castaneus. The sequence goes on along the minus strand of ML685884.1, from coordinate 6,467,662 downwards.
CCTGTGCTGTGTACACCAAACCTCCGCACTATATTTCTTTGGAAACACCATATTCAAGTAGCCCCTCCTCCATCCTTCCTGCCCCAAGCACCCCAGGGACCACTAAAACATAAAATACCTCAACCAATCCAAGGTTTGCCTGCCACCCATCCAGACTGCCCACCCCTCCACAGCCTCAGCCCTTCTCCCTATCCCCTCCATCCGTGTCTGCTCCCCACAGAGTCTTCTGCCTCCAGCCCCTCTCCATCCAACGTAACACTGTTGGCTGGATGGGCTGCTGACTATTCTGCCATGGTCACAGTCAATACAGGATTGTAAACCAGACAACGTGTAGCAAGCAACATGAGTTATTACATATTTCCTGCACAGGAGTCCTGATGAGACCATTTTGACCCCCCAAGAAACCCAAACTAAACAAAAAAACCAACACAGCAGCTCTTTTGAAAACAGCTAAGTTTTCAGGGCATATATATCTAGACCCCTGGCTCAAATGCCCCCAGATGTGGTTTGCTAACCTACTCTGCACTCCCAGAATGCATACAAAACTCCAAGAAAATCTGCGCAAACATGCAAACTTGGAAGCACTAAGAAGTGTCCTTTAAACAGGAAGAAAGGAAAGGGCTTCTCTTCACACCCATCTCAGCTGAATGAGAACACCCAGTGGAGATGGATACACTCTGAAAAATTGCTCTGAGACCTGTGAACTCACTGGCTGTGCCCGCCCCCCTCCTGAGTGTTTTAGAGCCTCATGTTCTCAGCTCTCCACCCAAAGGGGCAGCACTTCTCCAGATCCTGGCTCACACGGAGGGCAGCAAGGGGGTCTTAGACCCTCCCCAAAAGACAAGCCACCCCCTAAAACTGGCTGACATAAAGGGATGGGGGTCCAATTCATGGCACTCATGGGGGCAGCAAGAGGGGCTCAGACACTTGTACAGGGTATATCCCAGCTCATATTAGGGGGCATGGATACCCCAAGAAAAGCAAGAACCCCCTCTTCTGATATGGGCACACATGTAGCAGGAGAGAAAGAGGGGCTAACAGGTGCCCCTGCTCCTAATCTTCCCTTGCCACTCACCCTCTTATTCCCCTTCCCACTGTCCCACACCCTCCACTTCCCCTAACCCCTAAGGTTTCCTCACCTGAACCCTAAACTCTCTCCTCTCCCCTTCCATCCATCCCCATTTATCTCCCACCTCATCCCCTTCCTCTTGCTGCAGTCCCAAATGCCTTACTCTATTCTCCCACCCTTCTGCCCCCTGATTATATCTCATGTCTAATCTTTCCCCCTCAAAGACTTTGAATTTATTCCCTGAAAACAGGGGTCTGCAACCTGTGGCTCTGGAGCCGCATGAATCTCTTTGGCTGCTCCTTGAGGCTCCAAGGTCCGTCCCGTCCCCGTCCCCGTCTCCAGGGACATTGTGGGAGGCTCACTCCTGGTTCCAGGCTCCCGCCACCGGGGGACCCTGCGGCAGGCACCCTGACTCCCTGCACCAGAAGGCTACACCTGTTGCGGCTCTCAAAATACTGGGTTATTGAAGGAATTTTTTTAAATGGCTCTTGTTATTTTTTGGATTGCCAAAAACCAAAATTGCTAGTCATGACTCAGGAATGGTCTACACACCCATGAGTGCCATGTTGGCAGGAGAAGTCCATGTTTCAATTGCCTTGTTTCAGAGAAGTGGCCATGTGGGAGCAATGTGGTCTGGTTCCCTTACCCGGGTACTATCAAAATACATCAGCATTTTTAGCAGATGGTGAATACCGTGATCACTGCAAGTAGAATTATGCCATAATAGCAGCCCTGTCCGTCTGTCTGTCATGTCACGTTCAACTTTCAGGCTCTTTTAGGTTTCAAATCCACGTGAACAGAGCTCAGCCACGATACCAGTGCACTTGGCCTGCTGTTACATTCCTGTACAAACGTGCTGTGATAACCAGAGACCACCTAACAGCAACCATCATCCACTCCTCTAATGAGTAAGCAGTATGTGTGTTTGTGGTGAGGACACTAACTGGGTCATAGCCTGGGTGGTAGCTGGAAAAGAGACGTGGGTGAGGCTACACTAAAGCAGGATCCAGGAAGCAGCAGTCTGGAGGAAGCAGGTGGGTCTGTGAGCAGAGAGTTTTTAGGCACAGCTGCTCAATGGCATAAATGTCTCACTCTACTAAGAAGGAAGCACCTGATCATTCATGTCTCACCCCAAAGTGCCTAGGCCCTTTGTAGACAGAGCGTAGTTAGTTCACGGAGGGCAGGAATAGCCCCCCTCAATCAGGATATCAGTGATTGCCTGCTTTAATGCATGTTTTATCTACTCCATGTTCCCCACCTGCAGGGTGACCTGATTCCATTTCCCCTACCATTTATAAGGCTGCTGTGTGCACTCAGGGCAATTTCACTGGCACTTCTAAAATGTCTCTTTCATTTTTCATGCATCCCAGCTATAAGAAGGCTCAAGTTCTATGAACAACTCCCCAGAGTAGCAGCCTCTGCTTGCCGTTTTCAGGGCCACTTATTTTACTGTATTTAATTACGGCTGGAGTGGCCCAAGCCCTAATTCAGCCATGTCTGGCCACACTGCTCAGAACAGCTTTGACTGCTGTGAGCCCCACCACAGGTCCGCTGCCTGTGAGCCAGTGGGCAGGGAAATGCATGAGGGGGCAGATGCACAGTTTTGCATCACCTATCCCCCACCCACACCCCGCCACAATAGCTAACAGATCTTGGTATATATGCCAAGGAAATGAAGTATCACCATGAAAGAATGAGTAATCTTGCTGCCCCTCTGCTCAGAAGGACACAGGGGTAGAATTTTTCTACATCCCAGTTGCTTCTTGGATCTCTTCCTCTGGGCAGCATGGCTACACTAAAGCTCAACCTAGACCTTTAAAAACATAGGGCTGGGCTCATAAAGAAGTGAAGAAAACTGATGCTTTGCAGGTATTTTAGGGGAGGCTTCTGGGTGCCCACAAATACTTTCCTCATTTGCCATGCCATGGAGGGAACTCATGGAAAAGAGTTTCATGGGAATGATCCCTAGTGAGCCCTGAGCACGGTCCTGAGCCAGGTGATTAGGAGGAAGCACAAAGCCTACAAGGAGTGGAAGATGGGAAGGATCATCAAGGAAAGCTACCTCTTGGAGATTAGAACATGTAGAGATAAAGTGAGAAAGGCGAAAAGTCAAGCAGAGCTGGATCTTGTGAAGGGAATTAAAACCAATAGTAAAAGGTTCTCAAGAAGGAAGAAGTGGAACCACTAAACACTGTGGATGGGGTGGAGGTCAAATATAATCTAGACATGGCTGAATATCTAAATAAATATTTTGCCTCTGTTTTTAATGAGGGTGATGACGAGCTTGCAGATAAAGGTAGGGTAGCTAACGGGAATGAGGATATGGAAGTGGAAACTGCCATATCTGAGGTAGAAGCCAAACTCGAGCTGCTTGATGGGATTAAATTGGGGGGCCTGGATAATCTCCATCCAAGGGTATTAAAGGAACGGACACAAGAAATTGCCTGCCCATTTGCAAGGATTTTTAATGAATCTGTAACCTCGGGGGTTGACTGGAGAATTGCTAATATAGTTCCTATTTTCAAGAAAAGGATAAAAGTGATCCAGGTAACTACAGGCCTGTTAGTTTGACCTCGGTAGTATGCAAGGTCTTGGAAAAAATTTTGAAAGAGAAAGTACTTAAGGATATTGAGTTTAACAATAACTGTGATAAAATACAACATGGCTTTACAAAAGGTAGATTGTGCCAGACCAACTTGATCTCCTTTTTTGAAAGGATAACAGATTTTTTAGATAAAGGGAATGCAGTGGACCTAATTTACTTAGATTTCAGCAAGGCATTTGATACAGTTCCACATAGAGAATTATTAGTTAAGTTGCAAAAGATGGGGTTAATATGAATATAGTAAGGTGGATAAGGAACTGGTCAAAAGGGAGACTACAGCGGGTCATGCTGAAGGGTGAATTGTCAAGCTGCAGGGAGGTTACTAGTGTAGTTCCTCAAGGATCTGTCTTGGGAGCCATCTTATTTAACCTTTTTGTTACTGACCGTGGCACAAAAAGTGGGAATGTACTAATTATGTCTGTGGATGAAATCAAGTTGGGAGGTGTTGCCAATACAGAGGAGGATCGGGATATCATACAGAAAGATCTTTAAAAAAGATTAATTTAAATTGGAACAGGTGCAGAGAAGGGCTACAAGGAATGGAAAATCTGCCTTATGAAAGGAGATTCAAGGAGCTTGGCTTGTTTAGCCTAAGCAAAAGAAGGTTGAGGGGAGATATGATTGCTCTCTATAAATACATCAGAGGGATAAATGCCAGGGAGGGAGAAGAGTTATTTGAATACAGCACCAGTGTGAATACAAGAACAAATGTTTACAAACTGTCCATCAGGAGATTTAGGCTTGAAATTAGATGCAGGTTTCTAACCATCAGAGGAGAAAAGTTCTTGAATAGCCTTCCGAGGGGAGCTGTGGGGGCAAAAAACAAAACTTCAAAACTGAGCTTGATAAATTTATGGAAGGATGGTGTGATTGTCTAGTTCGGTATTTGACTGATCTTTGACTACTGATGGTGGATATCCCAGTGGCCTAAGAGGGGAGAGTACATGGGGTGGGTTCTGAGTTATTACAGAGAATTGTTTCTTGGGTGACTGACTGGTGAGACTTGCCCACATGCTCAGTGTTTAACTGATCGCCATATTTGGGGTCAGGAAGGAATTTTCCCCCAGGGCAGATTGGCTGGGGCTCTGGGTTTTTTTTTGCCTTCTTCTGTAGCATTGGGAATGGCTCACTTGCTGGTGGATTCTCTGTATCTTAAAGTCTTTAAATCATGATTGGAGGACTTTAACAACAGTCATTGGTTAGAGGCTTATTGCAGGAGTGGGCGGGCGAGGTTTTGTGGCCTGAATTGTGCAGGAGGTCACACTAATGATCATGCTAGTCCCTTCTGACCTATGAATCTATGCCCCAACCATCTTGGCTAATAACTATTAAAGGACCTATACTCCAAGAACTGACCCCACTTACACTTTCAGCCTTCACAACATCCCCTGGCAGTGAGATCTACAGCTTGACTTTGCATTATGTGAAACAGTACTTCTCCTTAGGTTTGTTTTGAACCTGCTCCCTGTTAATTTAATTGTGTGACTCCCAGTTCTTCTTGTTATAAGGAATAAATAATACTTACTTAGCACTTTCTCCACACTTGTCATGATTTATAAACCTCCACCATATACCTCCTTAGTTGTCTGTTTTCTAAGCTAAACAATTTCATCTTTATAAAATCTCCTCATATGGAACCTGTTCAGTGCCCTTAATAATTTTTGTCATCCTCTGTACTTTTTTCCCCACTTGTAACATATGTTTTGTAAGATAAGGTGACTAGAACTGCATGCAGAATTCAAGGTGTAGGCATACTATAGATTTATATAGTGGCATTATGTTATTCTCTGTCTTATTTTATATTTCTTTCCTAAGGTTCCTAACATTTGACTGCTGCTGCAAAATGAGCAGATACTTTCAGAGAAGTATCCTCAGCGACGCTGAGATCTGTTTTTGAGTAGTTTAATTTAGACCCCACCATTTTGTATGTATGGTTGGGATTATATTTTCCAATGTGTATTACTCTGCATTCTTTGACATTTTATTTCGTCTGCTGTTTTCTTGCTCAGTCATCCTGTTTAGTGAAATCCTTTTGTAACTCAACAGTCAACTTTAGACTATTCTTTGGACTTTTCTACACTATTCTGTGAAATTTTGTATGGTCTGCAAACCTTACTGCAAACCACCTTATTGTTTATGCCTTTGTCCAATCATTTAGGAATATGTGGAAGAGCACTCATCCTGGTACAGATATTTGAGAGCCTCCACTATGTACCTCTCTCCATTGTGAAAACTGACCCTTTATTGCTAATCTTTGTTTTCTTTTAACCAGTGACTGATCCAGGAGAGGACCTCCTCTCTTACCCCATGACTGCTTACAAACCTTTGGTGAGGGATCTTGTCAAAGACTTTCTGAATGCCCAAGTTCACTATATCCACTGGATCACCCCTGTGCACATTGTTGACCTCTCAAAGAATTCTAATAGATCGGTGAGGAACGATTGCCCTTTATAAAAGCCTTATTGACTCTTCCCCGACAAATCATGTTCATCCACGTGTCTGACAAGTCTGTTCTTTACTATCATTACAGCCAAGTTGCCAGCTACTGACGTTAGGCTTACTGGCCTGTCATTGCCAGTATCATCACCTCAGGAGCCTTTTAAAAAGTTGGCATTACATTAGCTCTCCTCTAGGGACAGGCTGATACAGAGGCTGATTGAAGCGGTAGGTTATAAACCACAGTTAGTAGCTCTGGAAATTCATATTTCAGTTCCTTCAGAGCTCTTCAGTTAATGCCATCTGGACCTGCTGACTTACTACTGTTTAGTTTATCAATTCATTCCAAAACTTGCTCTATTGACACCTCAATCTCTGCAGTTCACCCCATTTCCTCCTCCCTCTCCAGGCTGGGGTTTATGGGAAGCAAACATTCTCCTCAGTTGACAGCTTGTGTTTATTAAGAGACCAGTCAGGACCGAGAGTCCCATGCAGTTAAGAGGGGAAGGGTGGTCCGATGGTTCTGGTGCTGGCCTGAAGCTTAGATTCATTCTCTGCTCTATAATCTATCTCTGTGTGACCTGGGAAGTCCCTGAGTCTCTCTGGGTGCGTCTACACTGGCAAGTTAGGTTGACTTAAGGATGCTTAAGTTGACCTGAACAAAGCCACGTCCACACTGGGTTTTTATTAAGTCGACTTAAGCATTTCCTTAAGTCGGCTTAATAACACCACATCTTTAGGTCGACTTAAGCCTTAAGTCGACTCCTTGAGTTGACTTAAGGCCAGTGTAGATGGGGATAAGCACTAAATCGACTTTATTAAGTCAATTTAAAGACAGTATAATGGATATCTCTGCTGTTAAGTCAACTTAACAAGGTCGGCTTAAAGCGTAGCCAATTTGTTAAGTCACTTAACTTTTCAAGTGTAGACATAGCCTCTGTGCCTAGGTCCCCCCACATGCCCAAGAAGGATCATAGCACTGCCTGGCCTTACAGGACATAGGAGGGTACATACATTCCAGATTGTGAGTGGTCTGGTTACCCTGGTGATGTGGCCAGATATATACAGTAGAGCAGACAAACAATTATGCTAGAGATTTGGAGGTGCTGCAGCAGCCTGAAAAATATGACCCATTTGTCTTAGCTCTCCAGTAATTGGAACAATTGGACACAGATTTTAATAGCTTCCCTGACTTCCTCCTTCCTGCCAGAATCTGTCAGATACTCCCTCAGACCGGTGGGGGCTGCCTGCCACGCATCCCCCTCCCTCGTTGGTACTGTCCCTAACGTTTTCACTGTACCTAGCTATGTCCCTTGTCTTGTTCCAGGTCATTTTCCCTCCCCCACTCCTCACTGCAAGCAGAAACAGTTACAGCAATACCTTTCCCGTCAGAAAACAAACAAAGGAGCAAGACTTGCCTGGGATGCCATTTAATGCCACTGACTGGAGATTAAGAGTTTATACTGTTGACTTTAAAGTAAGATAAACAGTGAAAACTTGGCAAGTGCTAACATAAACGACTCTCTCTCCTGCCACTCATTCCCAAGGCTAGTGCTCATTCCTGGGGGAAGGCACATGCCAGTTACAGGGCAGCCTAACCTTTCCAAGGGGGCTTTAACTTGACTCAGAGCCCGAGGGACTCCCGTGACTGAATGGAAGACAGAACAGTTCCTAGCTGCATAGCATGGCCAGGGTGAGTAGAAGCTGAAAACACTTCCAGGGTTCTCACTCCTGATGAATGAGGCATAACTCAGCTGTGGGGCTTTCTTCACTTTCCGTCAAAATCAGAGTTAGGAGAGAAAACAAAGGGCTGGGTTTTTCCACCATAGGCTGAACCTGAGCCCTGTGCCGAGCCAGCATGTGGCCATGGTGATATCTGGGCCCCCTTCCATCCTGCATGGATGGTCGGTGCTGCCCTCTGCACAGAGAGAAAGTCACTCACTGGGCTGCAAACACACCTGTCTGCCCATACAGCTACAAATATTTGGGTTAGCTTGAAAGGTCACCTGTCTGCCCATACAGCTACAGGTCAATGGCATCGCTAAAACCAGACACTAGAATGTCAGATTAGAGAGTACCCACAGGCACCATGTCCACTACGGAACTAGCCAGCGACTCACTGCCTTTATCAGTGCCAACCCCTGTGGACCTGGGACTGAAAACTGTAACGATGAGCACAGATGGAGCTGTGTTGTTTTCGGCATCCTCGCAGGGCTACGTGATTAGCTCAAGCTGTATTTGACATCATAGTGAAAATCTCTTCCTTCCATCTGTGCTAGAGGTTACACTGTTCTCCACACTGATTTGGAGGGATGCAATGCAACAACTGGTCATTTCCTACAGCAGGGATAGACTCATAGATTATCTCTACACTGGCAAGGTAGTTTGAATTAAGGGCTTCCTTAATTGGAACTAATAAGTTCGAATAGGGTATTCAAACTAAGGGGTTAATTCGAACTAACTAGTTCGAATTAACCAATGTGGCCATGGTAATTTGAACTAATTTCTTAATTCGAATTAACCAGCCATTGAAATGAATGGGGATCGCTAATTCGAACTAAGCAAGTGCTTGCTTAGTTCGAACTAACGTTTCAGTGTGGCCATGCTAGTTCAAATTAAGCTAATTCAAACTAACTAAAATTAGTTTGAATTAGTTAGTTCAAACTAACTAATTCGAACTAATTTTAGCAATTGTAGACATAGCCATAGACTTTAAGGTCAGAAGTCTAGTCTGACCTCCTGCAAAATGCAGGCCTCAAAACCTCACCCACCCACTCCAGCAATAGGCCACTAACCTATGATTTAAGGACTTTAAGATACAGAGAATTCACCGGTAGATGAGCCATGCCCCATGCTACAGAGAAAGCGAAAAACCCCCAGAGCCCAGGCCAATCAGCCCTGGGGGAAAATTCCTTCCCGACCCCAAATATAGCGATCAGTTAAACCCTGAGCACGTGGGCAAGTCTCAACAGCCAGTTACCCAAGAAACAATTCTCTGTAATAACTCAGAACCCACCCCTCTTAGGCCACTTGTATATCCACCATCTATAGCCAAAGATCAGTCGATTTCTAAAATAGGCTATCTGATCATACCATCCCCTCCATAAGCTTAACAAGCTCAGTTCTGAGAGCAGTTATAGTTTTTGCCCCCACAACTCCCCTTGGAAGGCTTTTCCAAAACTTTACTTCTCTAATGGTTAGAAACCTGCATCTAATTTCAAGCCTAAATTTCTTGATGGACAGTTTATAACCATTTGTTCTAGTGTCCACACTGGTGCTGTACTCAAATAATTCCTCTCCCTCCCTGATATTAATCCCTCTGATGTATTTGTAGAGAGCAATCATATCCCCCCTCAGCCTTCTTTTGGTTAGGCTAAACAAGCCAGGCTTCTTGAGTCTCCACTCAGAGGGCAGGTTTTCCACTCCACAGACCACCCTTGTAGCCCTTCTCTGCACCTGTTCCAATCTGAATTCAATGCTGGGCAGTGTCTAACATCAACACACTCAAACCAAACTGTTCTGCTAAAATTAATGGGCTCTTTGATCGGGGCCAGGATACAGGCCCTCGTAGATGCTATGATGTAATCTCTTGGTCATTCATATGTAACTGAGTTGATTATGACTTACTATAACTATAAGAACACATCACATGATCCATTGTCTAGAGCTAATACAACCGCATTTGCTCCAATCCCTCAGGTAGAGACAAACACCTTCAGGATCTCTATCAAATGTTCTTAAAACGACAATACCCACCTGGGGAAGTGAAGAAACAGATCGACACCCAGATGGGTACCCAGAAGTTACCTACTAGAGGGCAAGCCCCAAAAGGAAAACAACAGAACGTCACTGGTCATTACCTACAGCCCCAAAGTCAAACTTCTCCAACACATCATTAAGGATCTACAGCCTATCCTTCAAGACAATTCCACACTCTCTGGAGCCTTGGCCTCTCCTCGCTTACAGACAGCCCCCCCAAACTTAAGTAGATACTCACCAGCAACTTCACACCATACAACAGAAACACTAAGGCAGGTACTTATCCCTGCAACAAGCCCCACTGCCAAACTCTGCCTACATATCTACTCTAGTGACACTATCATAGGACCTAACTAAATCAGCCACTCCATCAAGGGCTCATTCACCTGCTCATCTACCAATGTGATATATGCCATCATGTGCCAGTAATACACATCTGCTGTATACATTGCCAAACTGGACTTTCTCTAAACAAAAGAATAATTGGACACAAATCAGACATCAAGAATGCCAACATTAAAAAACTAGGAGGGAAACATTTCACTCTACCTGGACATTTTGTAAAAACCATGCTAATTACAGTACTTCAGCGCACAAGCACGTGCGCACACACACACACGCAAAACCCACCAACCTTTAAAAACCAATTGCAACATGAAACTGCAGAATTGGAATTCACATGCAAACTAGATACCTTCACACTGGGCTTGAATAGATTTCTAAAATGGCTAAGTCACTACAAAAGGTGATTTCTCCTCTATTACCCTTTTCAGCTCTTGCTTCCCTACTTCAACACTGTTTGAAACACAACAGCTTGCTTACCTTACAGAGACAGACTGTCAGTCTCTCCCCCTGGAACTGTCTGAATTGACCTTGTGTCCCACCCGTCTCTGTATGTGTATATTTACAGCTAACATGCTACATTTTCCATTTTATTCATCTGATGATGTGGGATTATGCCCACGAAAGTGCATGCGATAAATAAATTTGTTAATCTTTAAAAGTGCCACAGGACTCCTTGTTTGTTGTGCTGAAGTAGACCAACACGGCTACCCCTTTGGAACTCTGCATCACTATCGGGACTCATTTACACACTTTAAGGAAATGAAAAGGAATGATAAGACATCTGCACATGTTCTTGATAAGATTTGTATTTAAAACACCATAGAAATGTCACTGAAACTTTTTTGAAAAAAGGAAATTCCGAAATGTACTAAACAGGCTTGGAAAGCTGAACTATATTTCCAGCCAGCTCTCTATACAGCTCACTGCTGCCAACGTTTGGCTACACAGTCTGTGTTTGAACCCGTGGATTTCACATGGGGCCTTTTCATAGTTACATGCTATGGGGCAGGTGCATCTGCTCCAGCTGGCTGCTGGATGCAGGAATCTGGGTGAGGTTCTCCTGTCTTTGCTACACAGGTGCTCAGACTCATTTGGCATAATGATCCTTCCTGGCATTCACATCTATGGATATTCCAGGAACACTGCACCACCACATGCTGCTCTCAAAACTGACCTTTCAAGCTAACCCAAATATTTATTTAACTTGCTTTTCCCACCCACAGATGGTTGTTTCAGTGTGTTGCAGATGAAACACCCCAGCAATCATTCTTCAGGCCTTGCTGACTTGCATTCTTCAGACCCAAACTAAAATCTTGGGTTCACATGCCCTCCATCATCAGGGATAGAGAATGAGGGCAAAGGGAACTGAATCCAGCACCTGGCTGGGCAATGCCTAAGCCCTAGATTGAAAACCTCACATCTCCCAAATGTTCATTCTTTATAAAAACGGGTGTTTGGGAGGAAAGAATGGGAATACAAATTGCAAATCTGAACTGTCTGGCTCCATCTTTGCTCAACCCACTGTTTTCACCAACGATTTGCAATCCCTTTTGAAAAATAAGTTGTGTTCATGGAACTAGCAGCATATCTCATTTTCCAGTCTTTCCCCCACAGTCCCTACAGCATTATTCATTTTGTAGGTTTTGCACAAAGGAAGTCTAACCACCTGATAGTTCCTTTGTAAAAAATGAGGTGTTACATAAAAATTAATCATGCTAATCTTTTGTTTTTTATTCAGTCTCTCTCCGTAATGTAGCCCCAATACTGAGCATTTCTTTGTTGTTGCAAGCAAATTCCATTTGTTTTCCACACAAGCTGCTCCTTAAAATATGCTCTACTTGAGAGGAAGCGATGAAGCTTAGACATTGGTTTCTTTTTACATAATTTAATACTCCTGTAAGCTAATTTTAATTTCTTTCTAAAAGATTTGGCTTTACTGCCAATTTAAAAAGTAACCAAGTACTTTCAGGCAATATAAATTTGCAGTAGGTTTTTAACCATTGCTTGCTTGATCACAGAAGTACTACAGAACCGTTGGTTGGGCCTGGTAAACTGTGCCGCACTGTATGCCCCATAATCACCCTTACCGTGTAATTGTGTGTCATTCCTGTTCACCCTTAGAGTTTTGTGATTGGATATTGTTTAATGCAAAGTGAGTCAAGTAAGAGGTTTTTGAGATGCTCCTGGAATATTGAACATTACTGTTATAGTAATCTGTTTGGTGCTATGTCATGTGTATGGTTAGGAGGCTTTGCTACATAATATTCCCAAATATGGGTCCTGGCTTGAGACAGATCTATCTACACAGCTGAGGAGCAATTTGCACCCCATTAGGACTTGTTTAGAACAATCCAGCTCAGCATCCCAGGAATAAAGGACAGGCCCAGATGTCAACAAATGAATCCAAAAAGGACCATAGTGAGGCTATGTACAAACGATAAACTTGTCCCGCAATAAGTTATTGTGGGACAAGAAAAGCGCTATAAATATAGCGCTTTTGTATGTACATACGTGCTGCTTCTATCGCAAAGGAGCATTCACCCGTGTGAATTCACCTGTCCCACCAGGCACTGCCCACAGCCAGCCCCCAACCCAGCCCCTGGGCTTCGGGTGGCGGTGGAGACTGCGGCGCTTAAGTGCCGCAGTCCCTGCCACCATCTGAACCCCGAGACTGAGCTAGGGGGCTGGCCTGAACAGCCGGTTAGGGCCAGCCCCCTAGCTCAGTCCAGGGGAGCCGCCAAATCTGGCAGCTCCCATAATATGTCAATTTCACTGCTCAGCCAGAGCAGTGAAATTGACATATTTGACAGCTCCAATGTCCCAGAGTGCCCTCGATTGGCACTCTGGGACATTTCCGGAGGCTGTCTACCACAGAAAAAGCATACACATGAGCATTACTGCGGAACAGCTGTTCCGCAGTAATGCTTACCACTTTTGTTTGAGTGGTTTTACTGTTGCGCGGCAAGATGGTGTTGCCGCGCAACAAGAAAAATGAACGTGTGTACACAGTCAGCTTTATGCGCGATAAGGAGCCTTATCGCGCAATAAAGTGATCGTGTGTACATAGCCTGACTCAGAGCATGGGTGGAACCACACACAAGACACTGTTTGTCACCTGACCCTGAAAGGGGTGGCAAAGACCCAGAGGGGAAAAGGAAAATCTCTCCATCTACAAACACCGCCAAGCAATTGAAGTGCTGATCACAGGGAGAAGGGCTGGAGGAGACCAGTCAGCCCTCAGTGAGAATCATCTGACTTTGTAACGGTGCTGAAAGGGTTACACTCAATTTAAAATGTGACTTGCCTTTTATTTTCTCTTGATCAAATCTGAGCTGATTTACTGTAATTTATAATGACTTAAAACCTTCTTTACTTAATAAATGCATTTGTTTGTTTTATCTGAAGCAGTGCGTCTTGTTTAAGGTGTGTTAAGAGCCTCCAGTTGAAGTGACAAGAGTGGTGTATATCAATGTCTTTGGTAAACCAATGAACAAATGAGTTCATGGGCTATGTCTACACTTGTTAATTTAGGTCGACTTAGCTAAGTCGACTTAGCATGTCCACATTTAAATTTTAAGTTGACTTAAAGGGGACCCTAGAAAATTGACCTAGAGCGTCCACACTGGACGCCTAGATTGACTTCTAGTGGCTAGGTGGACCTGGGACAGGTCCACAGTGGCAGGGGTGCACCCCTTCCTAAGTGCCAGGGGGCTCAGCCTTTGCCCCATTTGTACCAAAAGGGAGACAGGGACCCAGGCAGGGCATAGGGGCAGGGTGGGCAGGGCTCTGGGGGCAGAGAAGGCAGTGGGGAAGCCCTGGAGTTCCCTAAGTCGACTTAAAGTCAACTTAGGGCTACTCCACGTCTATACTGGCTTAAGTCGACTTTCTAGAGTTGACTTAAGCAGCAAGTCAACTTAAAACTAGGTTTTATAAAGTCAACTTAATTTTTCCTTAAGTCGATTTAAGCAGCTGCTTAAGTCCACTCAAGGAAAATGTAGTGTAGACGCAGAGTAAATTAAGTTGACTTAATTTACAAGTGTAGACGCACCCATGGTGTCCAGCACTGAACATTGCAAGTCAGTGATTGCTGGAGTTATACGAGACTGGGGGTGTTGATTGAGGTCATACCAGTGCATGATCCCAAGCGTGGCTTGCTAGAGGCATTCACTCACTGAGTGGGGAGCAACTTTACATGCTATAGACTGTGTCTGACCTGCTCAGAAGTGGGAGTTCTCACAGCAAAGCAGAGTAAGGGAAGGCTTGGGGTGACACAGTGATTCACCAGTCCAGAGTGCAGAAGGGAACGTCGCATAAACATATTGCTGGTTTTTCAGAAAAAGTAAGTTTGTGACATCCTTTTCTCCCACTCTGATTACCAGGTGAAAAGGACTCTAAGGATAATGTCCCAGAAGTCAAACACTTTAATGCTGTTAATGTGAAATTCACCCCATGCAGAAGGCACACATAAGGCTTGGCCTGTTTGTGCAGCAGCCAGCATAGTGGGCACTGTTAGTGCCAATAGCAGTAAATCAATATTGATTTATGGATAAATTCTTCCCTCTGATACATCCAGAGCTCAAACTGTGCTGCTATGTGGCAGTACAGCACCTTGGAACTCCTTGCAAATTGCCTTCTCATTCTGTAGCGTCAGAGATTCTTGCCTGAGTCTGCAGAGAGCCTGGAACAGTTGTTCTCAGTTGCAAACTGCCCCATTCAACTTGAGTGTTAATTCAGATGCTAGAAATGCTAATAGTGGCACTGGTAACAATTTCCCGGATCTTTGCAGCATGTGAAAAAGGACATGTCACATCACACACCTGTGCACAATCTGTTTCGTGCATGCACTATTTTGGAGCCAGAACTGGTTGGCCTGGGGGAAACCCTCACTTATTTGCTTCCCCAAATCAAAAAGGAACCAGGCCCTGTACCAAGGGAGAACCAAGTAAATCTGGATCATCCCTGACAGGGATGATTTGTCCAACCTGTTCTTAAGATCTCAAGTGAGGGAAATTCCACAATCTCCCTTGAAAAGCGATGCCACAGCTTACCTACCATTATAGTTAGAAACCTTTTCCTAATATCTAACTCAAATCTTCCTTGCTGCAAATTAAGCCTCTTACTTCTTCTGCCTTCAGTGGGTATGGAGACCAACTGATCACCATCCTCTTAAAAACAGACTGTACTGGAAGACTGTTATCAGGTCCCCACTCAATCTTCTTTTCCCAAGACAAAACATGCCCAGAGTTCTAACCTTTCCTCACAGGTCAGGTTTACTAAACCTTTTGTCATTTTTGTTGAGCTCCTTTGGACTTTCTCCACAGTTTGTCCCCATTCTTCCTAGTATGTGGTGCTCAGAACTGGACACAGTACTTCAGCTGAGCAGAATGAGACAATTACCTCCCATGCTTTACATCATAGAATCATAGAATAATAGGGATGAAAGGGACCTCACGAGGTCATCTAGTCCAACCCGCTGCTAAAAGCAGGACCACTCCCACTAAATCACCCCAGCCAGGGTTTTGTCTAACTGGCCCTTAAATATCTCCAAAGATGGAGATTCTACCACCTCCCTAGGTAACTCATTCCAATGCTTCACTACCATCCTAGTGAGAAAGTTTTTCCTAATATCCAACCTTGACCTCCCCAGCTGTAATTTGAAACCATTGCTCCTTGTTCTGTCCTCTGTTACCATCGAGAACAGCCTAGCTCCCTCCTCTTTGGAGCAACCCTTCAAGTAGTTGAAGGTTGCTATCAAATCTCCCTTCAGTCTTCTCTTCTGTAGACTAAATAAGCCTAGTTCCTTCAGTCTCTCCTCATAAGTCATGTTCCCCAGCCCCCTAACCATTTTTGTTGCCCTCCGCTGGACTCTTTCTAATTTGTCCACATCCTTTCTGTAGTGGGGAGCCCAAAACTGGACACAGTATTCCAGATGCGGCCTGACCAGTGTCGAATAGAGGGGAATTATCACATCCCTCCATCTGCTGGCAATACTCCTACTGATGCAGCCTAATATGCCATTGGCCTTTTTGGCAACAAAGGCACACTGTTGGCTCATATTCATCTTCCCGTCCACCATAACCCCCAGGTCCTTTCTACAGTGCTGCTACTTAGCCGATCGGTCCCCAGCCTGTAGCAGTGCATGGGATTTTTCCGTCCTAAGTGCAGGACTTTGCACTTGTCTTTGTTGAACCTCATGAAGTTTCTTTCACCCCAGTGATCCAATTTGTCCAAGTCTCCCTGGATCCTGTCTCTGCCCTCCAGAGTAACTACCATTCCCCCCAGCTTAGTGTCATCCGCGAACTTACTAAGCACGCAGTCTATCCATCATCAAGATCATTAATGAAGATGTTGAACAGAACTGGCCGCAGGACCGACCCCTGGGATACTCCACTCGTTACCGGATGCCAACTAGACATTGAGCCATTGATTCCTACCCGCTGAGCCCGTTGATCTAGCCAGTTTTCTATCCACCTTACAGTCCACTCGTCCAACCCATACTTCCTTAACTTGCCGACAAGAATGCTGTGGGAAACTGTACCAAAAGCCTTGCTAAAGTCGAGGTATATCACGTCAATGGCTCTCCCCACATCCACAAATCCAGTCATCTCATCATAGAAGGAAATCAGGTTGGTCAGGCAAGATTTGCCCTTGGTGGATCCATGTTGACTGTTCCTGATCACTCTATTTTCCTCCAAGCGTTTCAAGATGGATTCTTTGAGGACCTGCTCCATGATTTTCCCAGGGATTGAGGTGATGCTGACCGGTCTGTAGTTCCCCAGATCCTCCTTTTTCCCTTTCTTGAAGATAGGTACTATATTTGCCTTTTTCCAATCCTCCGGGACCTCCTCCATTTGCCACGAGTTCTCAAAGATAATGGCCAGTGGCTCTGCAATCACTTCAGCCAACTCCCTCAGCACCCTATATACAACATTTCTTTTAATACCCTTCATAATGATGTTAGCTTTCTAACAACTGCATTGCATTGTTGGCTCATATTCCATTTTTGATCCACTGTAAACTCCAGATCCTTTTCAGCAGCATTATTGCCCAGCTCATTATTCCCTCTATGGTAAATGGGCATTTGATTTTTCCTTCTTAAGTGCTGTACTAGTCACTCATTTTGACTGAATTTCATCTTGTTGAATTCAGACGAGTTCTCTCATTTGTGAAAGTAATTTTGAATTCTTATCTAGTCCTCTAAAGCACTTGCAACCCAGCTTGGGTCATCTGCAACTTTTATAAGCATACTCTCCACTCCATTATTCAAGTCATTAATGAAAATGTTGAACCAGACACAGGCCAGAGCTTGCAAGACCCTACTAAATGCCTCCACCCCAAATTTTACAGCAAACCATTGATATTACTCTTTGAGAGTGCTTTTCACCCAGTTGTGCATAGTTACTCCATCTGAACCACATTATGGGTGCATCTACACTGGCAACTTAGGTCGACTTAAGGAGGCTTAAGTTGACTTAAACAAAGCCGTGTCCACACCAGGCTTTTATTAAGTCGACTTTATAACAACTCCTTTTAGGTCGACTTAAGCCGTAAGTCGACTTAAAGCCAGTGTGGACAGGGACTAGTGCCTAAGTCGACCTTATTAAGTTGACTTAAAGCATTAAGTCAATTTAATAAGGTTGACAAGGGGCTATGTCTACACTAGAAAAATTAAGTCGACATTACTAAGTTGACTTAACAAAGTTGGCTTAACTTTTCTAGTGTAGACATAGCCTATGAGACTCTCAAAAGACTTACTAACATCAAGATATATCACATCTACTGCTCCGGTGCATCCATAATCAAGTAGCCCTGTCAGGGAAGATTAAGTTGGTCTGACATGATTTGCTCTTCACAGATGCATGCTGGCTCTTCCTTATAACCCTATTATCCTCTAGGTGCTTATGAGTTGATTGTTAACTAATTTGTTCCAGTATCTGTCCAGGTATCTGACTTGTGTATAAGTCTTTCAGTCCTCTTTGTCCCCTTTTTAAAGGCAGGTGCTGTGTTTGCCCTTCTCCAGTCCTCTAGGACCTTACTTGCCCTCCAAGAGTTCTTGAAAAGAATCTCTAGTCCTAGTGGTTCTGAGGTTGCTTCAGTAAGTAACTGGGGGGAATTTCATCAGGCCCTGTGGATTTGAATACATCTAACTTATCTAAATATTCTTTATCCTGTTCTTTCTTTATTCTAGCTTGTGTTCCTTTCCCCTTGGTGTTAATATGAAGGGTGTTAAGTATCTGGGTACAATTAGCCTTTTCTTAGTGAAGACTGAAGCAAATTAGACATTAAGCACCTCACGCTTCTTGTACCATCTTTTATTAGTGCTCCTGCCCTGCTAAGTAGAGGACCTGCACTTTCTTACATCTTTCCCTTGCTCCAAAGATATTCTAGAACCTCGTCTCGTTGCCTTTTATGTCCTTTGCTAGCTGTTTCTCATTTTGTGCCTTAGCCTTTCCCATTTTGTCCATCCATGCCTTGCTGTTCTTTTGTACTCAACCTTACAATTTGTCCATATTTCCACTCTTTGTAGCATTCCTTTTTGATTTTCAGACCATTAAAGAGCTCCTGATGGAGCCATATTGGTCTCTTATTATTCTTTCTGTCTTTTGCATCAGAATAATTTGCTGTTGTGCCTTTAATATGGTCTCTTAGAGAAACTGCTAGCTTTCCTGCATTTCTTTTTCCCTTGGATTTTCTTCCCATAGGACCTTACCTACCATTCTCTGAATTTATTAGTCTGCTTTTTAGTCCGTCGCCCTCCGCCTTCAGATCTGCTACCAATTCCTCCATTTGTCAGAATCAATTCTAAAATGGCTGTCCCTTTGGTTACTTCCTCCATCTTCTTAAACAAGAAGCTGTCCCCAAAATATTCCAAGAATTTTTTGGAGATTTTGTGTTTTGCCATATGACTTTTTCAACAGATAGCTGGAAAGTTGAAGTTCCCATCATTACCATGTAACCTCACTGCACTTATTGGAATCTTGGTCAGCTTGGTTGCTGTGAGCATGTTTGAGAAGGACACTGTTGAAGGTGGTCTTTAATTAAATGCTGTGCTGCTCGTTACACCCCAGCACTAATAGTGATACAGACAGAAAATTGTTTCCTTTGTGAATAGTAGCCCCCTGCAGCTTGATCCTTTACAAACATATGAGCACATCTGATCATTACTAAGGAGAAGGGAGGTTTCCAAAGGCATGGAGGCAATGGGCGTTGAGCCCCAAGCTATCCTTCGTGCCTTTGAAAATTTCCCCTACAGTTTATGATACACTAAGAACACTGCAGCTCTTTCAGAGCCCACATAGGCTATGTCTACACTTGTAAATTTAGGTCGACTTTAGCTAAGTCGACTTAACTAAGTCGACTTAAAGTCGACTTAGTTAAGTCGACTTAGCATGTCTACACCTACATTTTAAGTTGACTTAGGGGGGAACTTACGAAGTCGACCTAGAGCGTCCACACTGAATGCCTAGGTCGACTTCTAGGGACTAGGGGGACCTTGGGCAGGTCCACAGTGGCAGGAGGGGCACCCCTTGCCCTGTGCCAGGGGGCTCAGCCTTTGCCCCATTGTACCTGGATACAATGGGGCAAAGGGGGACAGGGACCCTGGCAGCCCTGCCCTTTGGGGGGGCATGCCAGGCTCCCCCTGTGCCATCCCCCTGGCAGGGAGGGCAGTGGGGGAGTCCTGGAGTAGCCCTAAGTCGACATAGGGCTACTCCAGGTCTACACGGGCTTAAGTCGACTTTAAAAAGTCGACTTAAGCCTAAAGTCGAATTAAAAGTGGTTTAATAAAGTCGACTTAATTTTTATTAAGTCGACTTTATTTTCCTTAAGTCGACTTAAGCAGCTTGCTTAAGTCGATTTAAGGAAACTGTAGTGTAGACGCAGAGTAAATTAAGTCGACTTAAGCAAGCTTAAGTCGACTTAATTTACAAGTGCAGATGCACCCAAAGAGCCCCAACCACTACTCCAGGAAGGTCAGCGGCCAAAACGAGTTGTGGATCCTGTGTAGGTTAGAGACGATTGGCAAACCTGCTGCAAGCCACACAGACCCCGCAATGGCAATGCCCCTGCAGCTCTGTGTCTTTGTGGAGCTGAAGCAAACCAAAAGTGAAGCTAAGCTGGGCTGGGGCAGGATGGTGGCAGCCATGGAGAATTCAACTAGCCCTGTCTCTTTGCTACCCACACCAACCCCAGGGGGATATCACACCAAGATTCCTATCCCTGAGCTGCCCCAGCTACATAAACCACCATCCCAGGTCTCTGAGTCTCCTCCAAGAATGCCTTCTCTGGGGGGGGAAGGGAAGCAGAAGCTGATGAGGGGAGGCTGGTGGCTGAGACTCCTCCTCTGAGACTCTGAGTGCTGGGAAGAAGCCAGAGAGGGCCCTCCTGCTGCCTGGCCCAGCAGCTCACCAGGTCTTCTATGGCCCTGGGAATGAGGATGGGAATGAGGGTGGGAGGAGGAGGAGAGTGCTGAACAAGACGGGGCAAATCAATTGCCCGACTATTCTGCTGCTTCCCCCAAATGCCAACCAGAGAATGACAGCTGCAATGTGGACATTTGTTTGGTTCCACATTAGAACAAACCCCAAGCTTTGCGATGGTTTTCACAAAAACGGAATCACGTCAGTGTCCGTTTCTAGATCAAAGCCTGGCCCTGGGCTGGGTGGTGGGAGAGCCTGGTTCAAGTTCCCAGGGATGAAAACCTCTGCTCTGAGTCCAGCAGTGCAGGGACTTGAAGCTGCCTCTCCCACACCCCAAGGAAAGCCTTGTCCGCTAGGTCACAGAGTCCCCATCTCACACATTCTCTTCCCTTGAGGAAAACTTCATCAAAACTAACATGTCTCTGTACAGTATTCTAGTTCCACTCATTATACCAAACTAAAGCCGGAGGGAAATACATTGCCAGCTCCCTGATGAAAGAACTGCTTTGCGCCTAAAATTCTGCCTATGGTAAAAAGATCTCTCTATGGGATAATGGTTGGTATCCCGCATGCTGATTGGAGCT
Source organism: Pelusios castaneus (assembly GCA_007922175.1). Lineage (NCBI taxonomy): Eukaryota > Metazoa > Chordata > Testudines > Pelomedusidae > Pelusios > Pelusios castaneus. The sequence continues at coordinate 6,446,446 of ML685884.1, read as the reverse complement.
CCTAGCTCCCTGCCCCCAATACCAAAGCAAAGGGGCCACCTTCAGAGGAATGAAAAGGATCATCTTTACTATGGCTATCCATGACCTCAATGACCAGGAACGTACCGACGTCATGAGTGTCAAAATGATGGGGCCGATTCCCTGGGGCACTCTGTAGGTGGCACAGAGGGCACTTGCTGTCACCACATCAGAGTGTGTGGTGCTCATTTTTCACAGGTCTCAGGGACTGCAGAAGATGCTGGGGAAAGCTAGCGGGAGTCAGGAAAGGCCTGCCACTAATGTTGGACATGATACCGAATTGGATGGTCAGTTCAAGCACCCTGCCCTCAGAAAGAAAACAGAGGTGGTTTCCAACACAGATTCATAGATTCCAAGACCAGAAAGGACCACTGTGATGATCTAATCTGACCTCCTGTATAGAGGCCAGAGGACTTCCCCAAAATAATTCCCAATTCAGATCTTTTAGAAAAACATCCAATCTTGATTTAAAAATTGTCATTGATGAAGAATCCACCATAGCCCTTGATAAATTGTTTCTGTAGTTAACTACTCTTTATGTTAAAAATTTATGCCATATTTCTAGTCTGAATTTGTCTAGCTCCAACTTCCAGCCAGTGGATCATGTACATTACACTTTTCTCTGAGTCTATTATTAAATACTTGTTCCCCATGTAGGTACTTACATAGACTACGATCAAGTCACCCCTCAACTTTCACTTTGTAAACAGACTGAGCTCCTTGAATCTGTGGCTATAAGACATGTTTTTTGAGCCTTTAATCATTTTTGTGGCTCGTCTTTGAACCATCTCCAATTTATCAACAGCCTCCTTGAATCGTGGAGAGCGCAGCTGGACACAACATTCCACCAACAGTCGCACCAGTGCCAAACGCAGAGGTAAAATAACCTCTCTACTCCTACCTGAGACCCCCCTTGCTCCTGCATCCAAGGATCGCATTAGTCCTTTTGGCCAGTGTTGCACCAGGAGCTCATGTTTACCTGATTATCCACCATGACACAAATTGTTGTCAGAGTTACTATCCCAGGATAGGAGTTCCCAATCCTTTACATATGGTCCATGTTCTTTGTTCCTAGGTTTACACGTTGACATTTACATCATTCAGTGTCTACTATCACGTAAACCTTTAGTCTCTGCTTCCAGAAGTGACTGTGCATGGAGGATCCAAAAAGTGCCAGTGTCCACTATACTGCCAGACAATAACAGCACCAGCAACAAAAGAAGCCGTTCTGCTGTACCTGCTGCTTAAACAGCCTGTTGGAGAGAGATGATCACCTCCAGCTCCTGGTCTATAAACAAAGGGATCTGGAGACAGATAAAACCCCTCCTCTGCCAGCACGCACAAGGGAGGCGCACTTCATTCACATCTAACATTGCTTGGCAGAAACACTGAATTAACACAGTTGTTTCTCCTCTTTCAGGGTGTCTAAGTCACGGAGCACTGCGACCATCTCTACTTGCTATTTAATGAAGAAGACCATAAAATCAAACACTTACATTGCTCCCTGGCAATGAACTGAGGTACAGTGCTGGGAAGAGGAGTGCTCGGGTTCGGGGTTCCCACTAGCTTGCTCTTGGCCATCTTGGTGTTTGCCTTGGCGAACTCTAGTCGTAACGTTTGTGGAATTTCGGGATCAAAGCGAATTCCCTTTACAAAGCAAGAAAACAGAGCATGTCAATTATCTGTAAAGCCAATGTGGAACACTTCTGAATGAAATCAACACTATGGGCCAGTGCCCCAATCGCCAGATGGGGAGGCCACTGTGGCTCAGACACCAGCATCTCAAGCACATTGCTCTAAGAGCCAACAAAGTGAACAAAGATGGGGACGGGGGTGGTTCTCCTCAATTTTGACTGCATGATCCTTCAACGAGATCCATGATTGGAGGCCCTAGGAGTTGTACAGGGCTGCCTGGGTCACAAGGGTCTTGGAACATGGATCGGTTGCAGGATAAAGGCCTCCATCATTTTGTACATAGGAAAACATACCAAAATTTCAGTATTAAATCTGAATCCGATTACTTGTTTTTAAAGGAAATTCTTATGTTTACTGATTCAGCTAATGAAACATTCACTAATAAGGGCTTTGTTTTCCTTAATTTGTTCACAAGTAACATATCATGTTCTCAGCTGGCTCACTGACTGTTATGGCTTGGAACTGCATTCACTGTGACCATAACATAGCTCACAAGGGCAGACAACATTTCACGTGCACTTGGAAGCCTCAGGCTATGAGATGTCCAAGCTCAAAAGCATTATTTAATTACGGGGCAGTGTCAATGAGCCACGGTTGTGAGCTGATCTGAGAACTCCAATTATCACTCACTCCACTGCAAAGCTTGGAGAAGAAAAGGCAGGATGGTCGTACATGAGCTAAAGGGCAGCAATCCTGAGCTAGGAAGGCTCAGAGTCTACACAGAGGGATGGACTGTTTGGGATTCATATTTTGAGAAGGCCAGGGCAGGGGGTGAGGAACCTTACAGAAATATTTTTAAAATTACAAATAGGGAGAGATGTTCACATTTAATTCAGGCTGGGCTCCCAACTCCAGAATTAAACCCAGGCAAGGTCCAAAAGGCTAGGAGCAGGGGACAAATGAAAGAAAAAGAGAAACACCTGCCCCGACTTCCAGTCAGTCTCAATTATGCCCTGGCTTTGAACTGTTGCACTTCTTATGGTCAGGGGAGAGGGCTCTGGGGGCTGGAAATTGCTGGGCAAACTGACCCTGTCCCCTCACAGTAGTGAAGAACCCAGCCCAAAACTGGAATTAGAACCACTCCAAACTAGCTAAGAACCAAATGTGGACTTCGGGGTTCAGGGCACCTCTAGCTGAAATATTCTTTAGCAACAGTGATGAAGCACCACTTCAAAATGGCTAGGTTACCTAGACACCAACTGACCAGAAGCTTCTCTGAACCTCCAGCTAAACAGAACCAAACAGCTCATTAGAACAGGCTTGCTTGTGAGATCTCCAGGACTTCCAGCTTAAGGGTGGGACAAAAATACCCACTGCAAGAACAGCCTCTCACCTGGAATTTTGGCACTTTCGCTTCTAGGTTCACCCAGGAGATGGAGAGGCTTGTGATGCAGGCATGGGGATAAGGCTCAGGAGGTGTGCATTCAGTTCCCAGATCCCAGCCTGCCACAGACTCAGTGCGAGCCAGACAAGTCACTTCATTCATGGCAAATTTGCAAAAGTGCCTAAGTGCCATTTGAAAAGTAACATACCGCGTTGACTTGTGATGAGACTTCAGCTCCCGAGTCACTTAAGTGCTCTTGGACCTTTTCTCTATAGTGCCATCTAATGTCACCACCCCTCAGTTCTCATCTCTAAACTGGGACTAATCAGCTTTCCTTTCTCAAACCCTCTCTCTGGCTAGTCTGTCTAGAATGATGGTAAGCTTTTTGGTTAGGGACATTACACCACCCCTGCACAATGGGGGCCTGGGCTTGCGGGGACGGGGTCATCATAAACACCAAATAATTGAGATGTAGTAGTACATGGAACCAAACCACAAGGGTAGCTTTGGTCAACTCCTGCCTTGCATGTGGGGAGAGACGAGGTTCTTAACCCGCTGAAGCCGGGGCATCCATTGGAGCAACAATAACGCAATGCAATTGGTAGCAGCTTTGCTTTAACAAGATGTATGTTAGTAACATCCACTGTCTCCTCCTCGAGGACTTGGCCACGCCAGGGTGATGCGAACACTGGGAGCCATCCCCCAGAGAGGGCTTTATGCACTGTGTTTCACTGTTCTCTTCCACACCTCCTTGATTCTTCCTGCTATGGGAGTCCAGAACCTCTCCAAAGGAGAATGGCAGTGCCCAGGTATGTGGACTGCTGGGTAGGCGAGTACATCCACTAAATTAGACGTGGGGGGAGGGACACGCTTTGTAAAAGTAGGGCACACTACATTGCCAGAAGCTTGAGACCCTAACCCAGTCTGCATAACATGTAACAATTTACTGTAACCTCTCATCTATCATATATGAAAGAGCAGCTGCTGAGACAGACTCATGCAAAGCTCCATTTCGCCGTTACTGGCTGGGCTGCTCAGAACAAGGCAGACCATTGCATTGAGGGACTTGTTTCTGTGGATCACTTTATTTATTGACTGGGGCTCAAATTGCCGAATCTCTGGGTCATGTTGGCCTCTAGGCTGGGTCACTTCCTACTCTCATCAACAATCATTTTAATCTATACACTACATAGCAGAATATAAAAGACCCCACTTCTAAAAAATTAGACACAAAATTGTGCATGCAAATCAACTCTTTGTATGTGTAAATCAGCTCTGCAGCTAATTGGCTGTTTCTACACACAAACAAATGTGCAATGACGGTGTGCACACACACAGATCATGTGTAAAATCTGTGTGCGCACAAAGGTGTATCTGAATTTGTGAAAGTCAATACAAACGTTATTAAATGTGGGACTGACGCTTGCCCAGAGAAAGTGCCAAACTAAATTCCCCATGAGCCATTTAGCAAAAATAACACCAGATTTTTTTGTTCCAAATTAAAGTTCCAACATCCTTTAAAACCTCCGAAGTTTAAATGACCTAATTTGTTTGGCAGCAAATTCTGAGTCCATAGGCTTAGAGCAAGTCACATTCCTCTAATGTCTTTAGTATCAGCACCATATTTGGAAATCAATATCCTGCTCAACTGAGCTCTTATCCTCAGGGATTAGCAGAGCCAAAAATATTTTAAGTTTAAAAAGATGACAAGGAAAAACAGAGAGAGAAGTTAGAGAATGGGCTGTTTGCGGTTATCCCTGCCTGATGAGATTACTCAGTGGGCACAGCGATTTCACCCAGTATGGCATCATGAGATAAACGCTGTACAAACAGTGGGGAGCTGGGCTAGTTGAAATTAGCCTGCTTTTTCCCATGGAAAAAAAAGTTATAAACGAGTAATTCACTAGCTGTGAGGTTAGAAAATGGTTTCCTTCCGGGCAAGATCACCGCTTCTGGGGACCTGAGGGGACCAGGGCCAGCAGGCAACAGCTCCAGTGGGCCATAATGAGGTCTGTCTAAACGTTTTGTTGCAAGGCATACCAAGCAAAATTCCCCTATTTTAAACTCTCCCTACAAGAGTTGAAGGAAAGATTCACCGAAGTCCACAAATCTGGGCCCATTTGGCTCTGATGCAAATCCAAATGAAACTCAGCTACTTCATCTGGCTTTGGTTTGAGTTTTGGGGCCTTATTGTCAAACCTGGGATTTAAAGGGTTAAAGGCCAGGTGCAACCCCAAATCAACCAATGCAGAGGCAAAGGTTACCATAAAACTCTACAACAGGGAGTGGCCAGGTCTCAATCCAGTTCAAATCACATGAAATCAAGACTAATTCCCAAAGCTCAGGGTCCTTTCCAGACCAGGCCATGCCCAGCCTGGCACTGCTTACCCCCTGGGACTGTGCTAGAGCCAGCAGAGAGCCATAGTTGTAAACAACACCCCTGCCTCAGCTGACACAAGGAAGAAGTAAGCTCATGGAATCATGGCCCACTTGTACAGACACTCTGAATGTATCTGCTCCTCCTCCTGCTGGGGAGAAAGGCTGATGCTGTAAGCGCACAAACCCGTCCCAGACCACAGCATTGACAGTGTTATTGAATTAGGCTTTTCGGTGCGGGGGATGGAATTTTTCATTGGTTTATGCGTGTATCTTTAAATAGAATTTGGAGCACTATAATCTGTAAATGTTTGAGGGAGAGCTGGAACCTATGGGACAGTGTCCACTTTGCAAAAAGACAGCACTCCTCCATTATGATGGTTGTGAACTGGATCCTTACTGGTATGTGAAAGGCAGAGAGTCCTATCTATGGGAATGAAGAAAAGCAAAGGGGTGAGTTTGTACTGGTTTGGGCTACTCCATTATCACTTGCATTTCACTGGAGCTCAGATTATTTACCTGAAATGTATGTATAGTATACTCAATCTGTCAATTTTCTGGCCAATCCCCTTATAAGAAAGAACACAGGAGCTCATGACTGATGAGAAGTAAAGGGATTAAAAACTATTTGACAGACAGATCTCAAAATGTGATTGAAAACAGGGAATCATTACCAAGCAGGTGTATTTTCAGTGGGATCCTGCAGGGATCGCTTCTTGGACCTGCTTTGTTTAACATTTTTATCAGTGGAAGAAAACATATCATCGTCACTGATAAAGTTTGCAGCTGACACAAAAATTGAGGGAGTGGTAAATAATACAGAGGAGAGCTCACTGGATTGCTTGGTAAATTGGGCAAAGGCAGACAATATGCAGTTTAATATGGCTAAATGTCAATGTTCACATCTAGGAACAAAGAATGTAGGCCATAATTGCGTGATAAGAGACTCTATCCTGGAAGGCAATGACTGACAAAGATTTGGGAGTGGGAGTGGATAATCATCTGAACATTGACTCACAGTGTGATGCTGTGGCCAAAAGGGCTAATGTCATCTTGGGATACATAAATGGGAATCTTGAATAGGTGCAAAGGTGTTATTTTACTTCTGTATTTGGCATTGGTGCAACTGCTTCTGGATTCTGTGTGACACCCTTGGGGTTTACAGAGTACGGCCGGCTGCAGTGCTCTCCTTTTATACTGTGGCACCACTGGGCCTATAGCTCCTGGTGTTGGCTATAACTCTGCTTTATTGCACCCCCATCAGCCCCCTGTTGTTTCTTCATTAATCTCTCTAAATAATTTCCTTTCTATATTTACTGTATTCTTTCTCTCTGCGTGTGTGTTTTTATCTCTGGGGGTGGGGGGGCAGGAAGTGTGTTGCAACAGATGTCCCTGGGGTAGAAAGGAGTTTTCCTGCTGCGTTCCTGCATGTGCCTTCTGTTGGCAGGGGCCACTTACAGAATTGACTACATCTTGGACACAAGCATGCCATAGTTACAACTGTGTCTGGTTCTTCTGCCCACAATTCAAGAAGAATGTTAATAAAATGGAGAGGGGTCAGAGAAGAGCCACCAGAATGATTAAAGGACTGAAAAACAGTGAAAGCTTCGAAGAGTTCTGTCTACTTAGATTCACAAAGAGAAGACTAAGGGGAGACTTGGCTACAGCCTAAAGTATCTACTTGGGGAAAATATTGACTAATAGGATCTTCAGTCTAGCAGATAAAGGTGTAACTTGATCCAGTGGCTGGATGTAAATTCAGACTGGAGATATATCATCAGTTTTTACAGTGAGGGTAATTCATCTCTGAAACAACTCACCCAAGGTTGTGGTGGATTCTCCAACACTGACCATTTTAAAATCGAGACGGGATGTTTTTCTGAAAGATAATTGTTTTGGGGACATTCTCTAGCCCATGCCAGACATGGGGCCAGCCTAGATGATGGCCTTGGTTCCTTCTGGATAGGGAATCTCTGAATCTGTGACCGAAAGATGGGCATGTTTGGAGCAAAGAAAAGGAAGCACATAAGGAGTAGTGACTGTGTAAAGTGCATGGCTGTAGGATCAGTCACCAATCCTGGATCTGGATTTTAAAAGGGGTGGGATAATTCCTTCCCCACTAATAACATTTGCATTTGTGCTACAGGTTGATGCAGGCAATCCTTGTAGCCTGGGTAACGGCAGATTCTGCCCCTACCCCATCTGTTTTACAATGGACAAGCTGCATTACGAGTTACTGGGGGGCTTACTCCCTCCTGTGAAGCATCACGCATAGGTCTTTGCCAGAGGAAGGGTATGAGACGAGATTAGGGTCACAGCCAGTCTTTTAGAGCGCAGGACAGGATCTCCAGGCAGGGGATGGAAAGGAGAATTTTGGTGGTGTGGGGGTGGGTACAGGGAATTGTTTGCTGGCTGCCCCCCCTCTCATCACACCCAGCCCTGCCAGGTGTCAGTCTCCCTGGCTCCCCAGGGATCTGATCCCTGTGCAGGGAACAGGCAGGCTCAGGGACTTCTGTGCGCAGACCCCACAGGGCTAGGTGTGACTAGATTAGACAGATGGAGTGGGAGAGGCAACTCATGAGTCACTGGAGGCTTTGCAGGGGGTGGGACAGACCATGAGCTATGGTGGTGAGTGAGGCACAGATTATGACACAGACACAACCAACCAGCCATCCATGCCACTGATCCAGCAGTCTAGGCACATGGCAGGGGTTGCTGGGTAACAGTGAGTGGGACATGATGGGCCGTCAGTCCAGTTTGCTGTGGGAGCAGTGAGATTCATGGCATCTCACCTTCTCCCTGCCGCATGCCATCAAAGCAAATGATGGAAGGTAACCAGCCTTCTTGTATCAGGGCTGAAGCCATTTAGAAGTTTGGATAAAATGTTTGTGAAAATGCAGATTACCCATCTCCCCACCCAACATGTCTGTCCACAGAAGGGTTTTTTGCACCTCCCTCTGAAGAATCTGGTGCTGCCACTGATTAGATGGACCCCAGGTTGGCAAGTGCCACGTCCCTGCTTTCTTTACACTGAGTCTCTCAGTGTAAGAGCCCCAGAACTAGACAGGACAGGACACTTACGGGTGAACAACCTCCCATCTCCACCTTCTGCTGCACTCTTACCAAAGCTGCCCAGTTACAACCACCACAAAGCACGGAATTGCTAACCCTGCATTCCAAGGAGACTGGTGAGATGGCATCATCTGCTTTGACCTCCTCTCACACGGCACAACGCCTGTGCAGAAAGAGCAGAGCTGCACTGACGTTCTTCCTCCCGCTAAAGCTGCCGTGGCTTTAAGCCCCGCTCTGCCAATAAAAGGAATGGGAAGTTTTTATGACATGAGCCCTTTGCTCACCAGCGCACAAGGCAAGTCCTAATTTAGATGAAGCTCTATGTGGATTAAGAGGAGACGGGTCTATAAAATGGTTAGATAATTTTATGACCAATAATATTTGTACTTAAGAATGCTAAAATGGGAGCCATCTAATCTCATGCTTCAACACGTCATTTCATATTATGCATCAGCTGATCACTATCAGGGTCAGGAAGGAAGCTCAACCCTCAACTCCCTTTATCCAGGGTGTGTGACAATGGCTCTGTGCAGCCAAAATCCCTTCAGTGTTTGAGAGAAGGTCGTGCTCTGGATATGTTCTCTCAGTAGGTTCAGAAAGGGACTCAGGTCACCAGAACCTTTAAAAGGAAAAAAAACCCCGAGTTTAAAAAGGCCCCAGAGTGAATTTGCTGAGCAACCCGCTCGGGCTGGAGAACGGAGGCACATCTGCTAAGTCTCATTCATCTCCAGGACTTGTTAGGCAATTCTAAAAGCTTCTCTCCTGAAGCAAGACTTGATGTGTGTTTCAGGGAGATCTGCCTCCCTCAGACTGCCCCAGCCTGTCAGTCTCCTCTAACAGCAGCAGCACACCCTCTGGCTCCAACATCTTTGCCATTTCCTGAGATCCATTTGCCTCTCCTTCCGTGTGCTTTAGCTCTGCCAGGCTGGGATCAGCCTCCCCTTCACTCCACCAAGAGGTATGCAAATAGACTTCAGGCTTCCCATGAACCTTTGCAAGCACTCAATCACTCTACAAAAAGACCAGACCCTTTTCTCCACAGCTGCATATATCTGCAGCCAGGCAAGAGGGGTTCTTACATGGCGGTGGACCTTTGTCAGAAGCGGGTGAAACAGTAGAAAAGAAAGAAAAGAGCTTGGTGACAGGAAGGGAAAGGGGGTTAAAAAAGGAAATGCCCCGGGCATTGGCAGTGTCAGTGTGTCGCTGGAGTGAGAGTGGGCTTAACTGGGGGAGGACAAAGGTGATAGCAGACGTTTTGGGGGAATAATAGGCAGAGGCAGCAGACACCAGCCTCCAACAAGAGGGCTTCCTTGTCTTTTGTTATTCACGCTTGCAAGAATGAGGGTGTCCTCCTGGATCCCCAGCTGCTCCTGGACATTGCCCGAGCTCTTGGGGCCTTTGTTGAACTCAGCTAATGCAAAGCAGGACATGTTTGGCACAAGTCACAGGTTCACCACCCACGCTCCAACCACCTGGTGGCCCTCAGGGCTTGGTTCAAGGCACTGGCTGATTCCAAGCCAGTAGGCTGCAGGGTTCTGGCTAGCTACCTTGTAGCTCAGCACACGGTGCATTTAAATTTGTACTTGAGTCAAACTGTTCATGTGTCACATAAGCCATACCAAGGCTAAGAGGTATGACTAGAGGAGGGGTGTCTAACCTTTTTGGGTGAGGGGCCACATTTCAATTCTTTTCTCATTTGGGGGGCCGGTGAGTAAATTTTGGATAGATAAGGGAGGGGAGAGCATGGGGAACATAAACAGGAGAGGGGTGGCAAGGCACAGTGTGGGAAACAGGCACAGGGCAGGGTTGGAATGGTAGGAAGGACAAGGATGTAGTGGTAGGGGAGCCTGGCAGGGTAGAAGAGAGATAGCAGGAAAGGGTGGGGTGTCAAAGGTGGGGCAGGAGGTCTGAGGAGCAGGGTGGCTGGGTGGTGGGACCCACCGGTTCCTCTCCTCTCAACCACACTGGTTCCCAATCACCCCCGCCCTTCACTGGATCAGCTCCTCGAACTCTTCCCCCTCCACTGGCTCTCCAGCCCTGATCCTGGCCTCATGTTGCACCCTACCTTCCTCGGCCCCAATCCTGGGCCCCGCATTATCCCCCAGACTCTTTCCCAGCCCCATCCCACCCCATCCCCATGCTGTCCCCCCAAGCCCTGATCCCAGCCCTGCACCATCCCCCCAGACTCTTTTCCAGTCTCATACCACCCCCCCTCCCATACCCATGCTGCCCCCCCTCGGCCCCAATCCTAGCCCTACACCATCCCCATAGACCCTTTCCCAGACACATGCCTACCCCCTTCCTCAGTCCCACACCACCCACCCCAGACTCTTTCCCAGGCCATCCTCATGATGCCTCCCTTCCTCGGCCCCAATCCCAGCCCCACACCATCCCCCTCAGACCCATTCCCACCCCCATGCCACCCTCATCCCATCCCTGCACCACGACCCCCGGCCTGATCCTGGCCCCACATGGCAACCTTGAGCCCGATCTTGGCATTGTGCTGCACACCCCAGTCCCAAACTGCCCCCCAACCTTTTTCCCAGCCTTGTGCCATCCCTGGCCCTGATCCCATCCCCACACCACCACCACCACCCCACCCCTATCACCTATCCCGACCCCACACCTCCCTCCCCAGGCCACATCCCGGCCCCGTGCCACCCACGGAGCCCTGTGCTGCCACACCCCCCAGCCCTGATCCCCGCGCGGCCTCGCCTGGGGGCACATGGCACGGAACGGGGGCCCTGCTGCGGCTTCCTGCACCTCCACTGGGGTCTAGCCAGGCCTGCCACAGCCCCCGATGGGCCCGCCAGGAATTCTGCCAGGCCCGCTACAGCTCCTGCTGCCTCGCTCCCATCCCCATGGGGGCTCCCCACAGCCCTGCTGGGTCCAGTGCTGGGCCTGCCGTGGCCCCGCTGGGGCTGCCTCGTCACTGCTCCCTGGTGACGCGTGGGCCAGATTCTGGCCTGCAGGTCATAGATTGGACAAGGTAGGGCTAGAGCATCACCATGAGACAATGTTTGAGCCCTTTGCCTTTGTGTTTAACTCAGCCCCAATTCCTTGTCCCCAGGCACGCCCCTCTCCTTCTCAGAGGAGCTTACTGGGGGTCTCTGTACAGCTATCCAGATCAGGTGCTTCCCCACCGCCAAGCTTCGTGCTCCAACTCCTTGTCTGAACTAGACTAACACGGATACTCCTCTGGAACTTGTGAGAATCTCAGTTTCTATTTTTAAAAAGCTAAGTTTTCAGTCTTCATAGTTGCAGAGAAAAATATGACCATTTACCAGCTCAAATACCAGGTCAATAAAAAGAATTCCATATTTATTCTTTTTTAAAATCTCATTTTTTTAAGTCAGTATCATAATTTTGGGGGGTCTGACTCATGATTTTTGAACCACATCCAATATCCAGATGTGTCCATACCATGGATTTATATTACTGCATTATAGCATTATTCATATTATTCTCCTTCCCTTTCTTTATGCATACGTTGTTTGCTTTTTTGACTGCAACTGGACATTGAGCAGAGGTCTCCATTGAGCTCTCTCTCGTACCCTGAGTTCAAACAGCTAATCTAGACCTCTGTGAGCAATACAATACCCCTCCCAGCAACATGCTCTACTTAGCATTTATTGGCCATGAGATTGCCCTCACTCCCTTAGTGTGATTAAATCCCCACAGTTCCCTCTGCACTCAACTAACCTCACTGACTGTTGGCGATAGGGTGTGAAGGGCTGTGACTGTGAACCAAAATCCATGGACAAGAGGTTTATGTAAGCCTTTAAAGTCACAGCTGCTGTGTTCTCCTCTGGACTGAAACCCCTTTAGAAATGGTGACATTAGCTAGCCCAGGGCTGGAGAAGCATCTTTTGTTGGTCCATGGGTTTTGGTGTGTGGAAAGTGTGGTAGAGAGATCACAGACAAGCACATAGATCTGGGAGGTTCATTCTGAAAGTCAGTACGTCTACATGGATGAGACTTGGGGCTGCGTATTAGAAGGCTATGTGGGGTTGAAGCACGCTCCATGCAGTTGGCATGCTTGGAGAGCTTTGCATCAAGCATTCAAAAAGCTCAGCTAAACATGTGCAAATGGTGGTTTTCAAAGGTTTGTAATCTGACCACCCCTGGACAGAGGGTGGCACAGGGGCAAGAGTGCCTATCTCCTGACAAACTTCAAGTTCCTGCTACAAAGCATGTTGGTTTCAGAAACATCCTAATTCTCTGAGCAAGCTGAAACATTTTTGCAGAAACTTAACAAAAAATAATTCGTCTGGGTCAGAGAGCAAACGAAAATAACTTCAGGCCGAAGAGTTAAAGATTGGCAAGAGAATAAGCAGCTAAAAATAGTTTTATAATGGAAAGTGTTAGGCAACATTAAGTTCAACTAGCTCCACCCAGGAGACCATGCCTGTGGGAGCCAAATCCTCATGTAGTGTAAACTGGCTTCAGTGGAGCTGTTCTGACGTATACCAGCTGTGGATCTGATCCAGTGTGTCTCTGCAGTAGCATTGACAGCTGTCTCAGGTGAGCTGCTTGAGTCAGCAAAGGAAGTTTACTGCTGAGAATTCTACCAGTACCAATTCAGCTGACTGGATTTAGTTTTGGTTGTTTGTTTGTTTGAAAGAGCTGGCCTTTGATAAAGCTGTCAGACCAAGGCTATGTCTACACTTACCAAAGTTAGTTCGAATTAGTTAATTCGCACTAACTAATTCAAACTAATTTTAGCTAGTTCAAATTAACTTAATTCAAACTAGCATGGCCCCACTAGAATGCTAGTTCGAAGTAGTTCGAATTAGTCAGTTACATTAAGCTCAATGTGCCAGTTAGTTCAAACTAAGGAACTGCTTAAGTTGAATTAAGAAAACTCAAGTGTAGACTCAGAGTAAATTATGTCGACTTAACCTAACAGAGTAAATCGATTCATATCTCTGATGTAGGGAGCAGAGCAGGAAACACTTGGAAAAATGGGATATTTACAAAACCACAGGTGTAGAAGATGTACATCCCCATATTGAAGGAATTTAGAGAAGTACTAGCAATCATTTGAGGAAATTCATGGAGAACTGGGGGAAGTAGAAAAGGACAGGAGAAAAAAAATGTTGATCTTCTCCAATAGCCAAAAACAATGTGACTCAGAAAAATTGAACTCAGATCTCTTGGAAAGGATAAAATCTGTAAACATTCACCCCAGAGGAAAATGAAAATGCCTGTGTCCAATCAATCTCTTTGCTGTTTTGGATACAGACACAAAGTAAGTGGAAGAAGATAATCCAGTTAATATCTGATCTTGGGCACAGCATCTCAGTACATTGTACAGGAGGAATTCCATGTTTTGTATGCACCACTCAAGAGCAACTTTCAGAAAGCGTAGCTATTAGAGTGGTATCAAAGTGATATCTCAGCCCATGTAACCCGTAGTTCATTCCTTTCCCCCACCTGAGCCCTCCTCCACAAAACAGCGTAAATGCTGGAGGGAACTGCTGCTCACAGCCTCAGATACTTACATTCAGAGCATTCTTAGCAGCTTCTGCTTCCGAGCGACTGTCAAAGCTGACAAACCCTACAGGCTGGGAAGAAAAGAGGAGAGAAGAGAGTCAGGAAGTGTGGAAATTGCTGGATGACTCAGAAAAGGAGCAGCACTTTCACCTCATGGATAGAGGGACCCTGCTCACTACCACACAGCTAGAGTATTTGGGACCAGTAGTCTGCACCAGTCATCTCTCTGCTTCAGAGCTGAGAACCACCCTGCAGATCTCCAAAGGCCATATCTACCCAATGGCCTTTGGTTTAGCCACTTGGCTACAAAAATCACAACTTCCACTGCCTTCCCACCTTCCTCCAGAAGATCTAAGTGTGCAGCGCCTGGGGCATGAGTGTTAGAGGACACCCAAAGTCCTAGCAGAGTGTGGCTGAAACAGCAGCAGCCTCTCCACCGGCTTCAACAGTGTTCTGAAAGAGTAGCCTTTCGGGACCCTCCGGCCTTCATCTAGGTCTAGTTCCAATGTGGTCAGCCACATGTATGGGGATTCTGACCTCTTAAGCGAAGACTAGCGATGCTGTGACTGAGCAGGAAACCTGTGTTTGGGGACAACTACAAGACTGCTCTCTTACAGGAGTGTGGGGGAGAAGATGGATGTGGACTCTTCAGGCTAGTCCTGCATTCTTGCTCTCCTCCATTTTCCCTGCTGTGTAAGCCCAGAAGAGCGATGGCCCAGAACTATCCTCTCTGCCCAGAGGACGCTGCTGCTGTGGCTGGTGTGACATGGAGAGGAAAAGAGTGGAAGAACAGCCTGAAGCCAGGAGAATCTCCCTGCACTTGTAGGGTTAACGGGAGGCTCTCCACCCACACGAGAAAAAGCTCCCATTTATGTGTGAGGTTGGATGTTAGCTCTTGTCCAGAAGGCTGGATCCCAATACGGAAAGCTAATAAAAGGGCAGGTGCTGCCCTGCACTGTTCAGCCCAGCTGGCCTGAATACCTTCCATTATGCCACAGGGTAAAGATGCTGCACTGAAGCCCAGCGGTGTGCAAGGAAGAGAAGCAGCCTGAATCTGGGTGTGCAGTGCCACCAGCAGGCGAGGACATTGGCTGGTTTATAGAGAATAACTGTGAGACTGGTTGGGCTTTTACCTGTTTAGAGGTGAGTTTTATAAGAGAGCCTTCATAGCCCTGCAAGAAAGAGACAAAAGCATTGTTTAGTCAAGGCACTTGTTGGATCAGAGCAAATATCAGCACAGAGAGCTACGCGACGATGGCAAAACATGAAGGGTGCTGAGTTGTTTTTCACCTGTGCACCATGTAACGGGCTGTGCTGGTCCTTTGGGGCAGGCTCCAAGCCTAACACACTACCATGAGTGGTGCCAGCCCAGAACAGAGCCATGCTGAGCAAGGCCATGACCACGCCATGGGAAACCATAGGCCAACAGTAAAGCCTGCTGGGAACGGGAAGTTATTCAGCGGCAGCCTTCTGTACCCTCAGCCAGGGAGAGGCCAGGAGGACCTACCATGGGTTCCCTGCTGAGAAGCTGGGAAGCAGACTGGGGCAGAGAAAGCCTGGGAATGGAGGAAGCTATGGAGGCGGGGAGAGGTGCACTAGGGCTCTTGCCATAGCACCTGGGAGGAGAACTATGAGGCTAGTTTCTGGTGAGGTTCTTGCAGAACCCAGAGGAAGGGTCCTCAGATGATGGGGGAGGACAGAAAAGTGGGCATACTTTTGGGATGGATCAGGCAGCCTTCCCAGGGTTGGAGCAACCATGCTGGGGAGGGCATGAGCTCCCCAATGGCAAGAAGGGAGATGGACTAGAGAACTCCCTTTTGCTGGACAAACAGCAGGGGTCAGGCACTAGCCCACGCTACAGTCCTCAACAGTGCAAAAGGACTCTTCAGCTTCCCACTGTGGACTCCCTTGGCTCCGCTTCACTCCCCTTGCCCTAGGGCAGTGGTTTTCAAACTTTTTTTCTTGGGACCCAGTTGAAAAAAATAATTTATGCCTGTGACCCAACATTTACATCTTTGAGCAATGTATTCCAGTCATTTGGTGGCAGCAGCAGGGGGTGCCAAGACCCACTATGGGGTCCGGATCTGCAGTTTGAAAACCACTGCCCTAGGGGATATGTTGGGGGATGCCCAGAAGAGGGGGCTGTGATAAACTGTACCCCTGCATTCACATCCTACACATGATTTTAATACACTTTATACACAGTTAACCTTGTGAGAGATCATCTGAAAACTCATCATGTGCTCGTCAATATTGTCCTGTTAAAATATGTGTGGCAACATTGTACGTGAAGTTATATGATTCCACTGTACAGTGTTATTAACACGTGTTCCAAACTGAAATTGGCAAACAGGTTTGTCTCAAACATGGCCTTTTGTTCCCTGGTACCAATGGCAAATATTTTCCAAAAGGGGGACAAACTATAAAAGCGGGGACACAAACAACCCAGGACACCTACCCCCTGCCCCCACACCCATTGCATTCAAGGCACCAAGAGAAGACAAAGGAAGCATTTGTTGGATCCTGGGAGGTGTCCTGACCTATGACTAAGACCTAAGACCGCTGAAAGCATTCAGTGAGAAAACTTTGATTTAAATTTAACATAGTTTGTTAAGTTAGACCAGGTCTACACTACAGATCTATATTGGTATAACTAAATCGCTCAAGGGTGTGAAAATCCACACTCATGAATGACATAATTATACCGATCTAAACCCCAGTGTAGACAGCACAGTGTCTACCGGAGAGCTTCCCCCATTGACACAGCTACCACTTCTTGGGGAGGAGGACTAACTACACTGACAGGAGACACTCTCCTTTCAGCATAGTAGCATCTTTACCAAAGCAATACAGTGGCACCAGTTAAGTTTTATCTTTATTTTTCTTGTAGCCGTTTCTGACTTTTATACCTCATTACTTGCACTCACTTATAAAATCTCTTTCTTTGTAGTTAATAAACAAATTGCATTGTTTTAGCTAATCCAGGGTATTTAAATTGAAGTGTTTGGGAAACTCCACTTGGGGTGGCAAGTAGCATGCAAATTATTTCTATTAAAGAAACGATGGACTTGATATAACTTGTATATGTGACTGTTCAGGAGAGAGCTGGAATCGAAGACTGGGATTGTGTTGGGATCATCCTGCAGTACAATAAAGGCTGGTAAGTGTCACAGTGTGGCTGACTGGCTGCACCACATATATAGACATAGCTGGGAGTGACTTACATGCTGGAGGCTGTGAGCCAGCCAGGCTGAAAGCTACAGCAGCAAAGCATTGTAAGGGACACACAAGGTTAGAGGGGACGGATGACACAGCTACTCAGTCTGGATTTTCCCCTGGTTTGTCACAGGGGTGTCACTCTGCATAGACATCTTTGCCCTCCACTGCAGCGCCTGTGCTAAGAACAACATCACCAAGCCCAAAGAGGCTAAGCTATGAGATTCAGAAATGCCTGCAACTCTTCTAGTCGCACAAACTGGAAATGCGTGTTATCTGTGGTTCTAATTTAAGACAGATATTAAGTAAAAAAGGATGGAAAACTTGTTAGGATTGTCCTAGCCTTTGGAATTCCACACTATAGTATTGCTGTGTGGGCATTTGAAGCGTTATCCTCCTATGGATAATAGAGTTCTGTCTTGAAATTAATAGGCAGCAGGTTTAAACAAACAAAAGGAAGTATTTCTTCACACAACACACAGTCAACCTGGGGAACTCCTTGCCAGAGGGTGTTGTGAAAGCCAAGACTATAAGGGGGTTCAAAAAAGAACTAGATAGGTTCATGGATGCTAGATCTATCATTGGCTATTAGCCAAGATAAACAGGGATGCAAAATAATGCTCTGATGTGTCCCTAGCCTCTATTTTCCAGAAGCTGGGAATGGGTGATGGGATGAATCTCTTGGGGTATGTCTACACTGGAGGCTCTGTTAAGTTGACTTAACAAGGTCAACTTTAAGTCAACTTAAAGTCGACCTTGTTAAGTCAACTCAGAAGATCCACACTGAAAACTCCAGTCGACTGTCTGCGTCCACACTGGCAGGTGCTAGGTTGACGGAGGAGTGGCCAGAAACTCTGGGAGGGGGCCAATGTTCCCTCCAAGCTGATGATGCATCTGAGCAAGATACTGTACTTGTTGAGTGGCAATTTGGGAGGCAGGGTGCCTCATGGGCAACAGTTTTTTGGCACTGGAAGCATCAGCAAACCCAAGTACCTTAAGTCAAAAGAAATTCATTAAATGTTGTCTTTTCATTTGAACTTTAATAAAAATGTTAAAATGAAATATTGTAGTTTTATTACTTGACTATGGGTTGGGCTGGAGAGAAGAAAAAGAGCTGTGGCCATCGGGCTGGGGAAAGCTAAAGCAGGAGCAATCAGACTGGGGAGAAGGGGAAAGCTACGGCCGGGGAGATCGGGCTGGGGAGAGCCAGGGCCAGGGAAATCGGACTGGGGCGAGCCACGGCTGGAGAGATCGGGCTAGGGAGAAGGAGAAAGCCGCGGCTGGGGAGATCGGGCTGGCCCAGCCCGATCTCCCTGGCCACAGCTTTCCCCTTCTCCCCAGTCTGATCTCCCCAGCCCAATGGCCACAGCTCTTTGTCTTCTCTCCAGCATCTTCTGTCATAGTTTCTATAGTCAAATTCCAAAGGGGTAGCCGTGTTAGTCTATTGTAGAAAGACAACAGAGTCCTGTGGCACTTTTAAAGACTAACAGATTTATTTATCGCATGAGCTTTCGTGGGAGAAAATCCCACTTCATCAGACGCTTTGAAGCTGAGAAAGTTACAGAATGGGAGGAAATTAAATGCAGATGAGTGTATGACATAGGATTGTAGAAAATGGGGGTATAGATATAGGCAGTATAGTGACTTCAGGTTAGTAAGTGTAGCTGGAACAACATTCAAAGGTCTTACTCTGCCTGGTACAAAACTTGTCTGCCCAGCAACTAGCTCCATTTTCGATCATATGCCAAGAACTCGGCCGTCGTCACCAACCACAAGGGGGGCTCTTCAATCTGAAACAGGAGCTTGAAACCACTGTCTGGCACAACACCGTCTGGAACCCCAGGGGTGTGAAGTTTCTCATGGGTTCGAAGGTGGAGGTGTTAACCGCAGTCCTGCCTTCAACCGAAAGTTGTAGAGCTTCCCATGGGGTTTATGAGGAAGGGGGTACTATGCCTTTCGAAAACAACAGGCACCCACAGTCTAGACAGTGGGGGTCCGCAGTTTCACACCCCAAATAGAAAGGTCAGTCCAAAACAGTACAAAGAGCCCCTGAAATGTAGAGAGGGGGTCGGAGTCCAGAGCTTCTGAGACATCAGAGGTTCCTGGGCAAAGATTCTTTAGTCTTGAGGCTCGTCCTCGGGATCATGGAATCTGGGCAGAGGCGTCAGCGGCCCGGCCTGGCAACAGGTAGAGGGACTGGCATGCAGGAAAGGACTTGAGAGGTCAATCCAGACCCTAGGTGGGACGGACTTGACAACGTTGGCTGGGAGCGCTGGTGAGCAATTGGTACCAAAATACATGCAGGGACCTCGGTGAATATTGGCCCAGGAATGGGAATAAATTGTAATATTGGTCCAGAAATGAAGAAATAATAGTAGCTACAGATTGGTGGGAAAGTAACTAAAGTAACTGAAAGCTATTAGCACCTCTTGGTCCAGGAGAGTAACAGAGGACTGAAGTAGTTTAGAACCCCGCCTGGGAGGACAGGTCGGCTTAGGGATAAGGTTAGGGACAAGTAGGTTAGAACCCCACCTGGAAGTACAGGTCGGCTTAGGGCTGCTCTGCCAGTTCCCTTAAAGGAAGGGGCATCAGCAATATAATAAGAGTAGTTTTAGCAAATAAACCATGTAACACACATATAACCGGTATCTAGCACACACACAACAAGTTTGTAATACATATGTACTGTGCCTTTAAGAGCAGCTAAAGCAAGAAACTGCATCTCTGCACTTTCACTTCTGTCTCTTGCCATTCTATAAAGCTATAAGATTTGTAATCATGATAAATAAACAATCTCTATTACTTGCAACACTCTTTGTGATTTCTCTGGTATTTTCCTTGGCTCTACTCACTTTTCTAATCATCTCCCCACTCCCATTTTCCCCCTCATGGGACAAACACCCCCTTCTTTTAATGTCTTTATGGGCCCTGGGAGGATTCAGTCCTGTGCTCTGTTGCTTCTATATCCTGAGTTCTTATGCTACATCATGGGCCTCCGAACAGTCACTGAATAAGGGCAAGGCTATAACCCTTGCAGCCAAAAGAACCCAGGTCAGCACGCCACCCTCGATGAATAAGATCCCGAGGGGTGACCTTAAACTGGATAGCGGCGTCGAAGGATCAGGTCAGGCTGTAACAGCAAATCAAAATAGGTGTTAGGATTCAAACACTGGGGAACAGCACATAGAGGAGGGTGAGGTCAAATCACTTGTTGTAATGAGAGAAAAATCCATAGTCCCTGTTTAACCCCAAAACAACTGAGTCAAATTTGCATATAAATTGGAGTTCTGCAGTTTCTCTTTAAAGCTGTGATTTGTTATTCATCTGTTTCAACACAGCTATTAACAAGTCGTCAAGGGAGTGAGCAGGGAGATTGAAGTGTTCCCCTATTGGTTTGGATGTGCTGTTCCCCAGTGTTTGAATCCTAACACCTATTTTGATTTGCTGTTACAGCCTGACCTGATCCTATGTCATACACTCCCCTGCCTTTAATTTCCTCCCATTCTGTAACTTTCCCATCTTCAAAGCGTCACGAAAGCTCATGCGATAAATAAATCTGTTAGTCTTTAAAAGTGCCACAGGACTCTGTTGTCTATAGTTTCTATAGGCAATGAATGAAATGACCAACCAAGTAGCCTTTTTGGGGGAAACTGATGATGCAACAGGCCAAACATGACATGACAAATTCCATAGCACTGATGAGACAGAGAACCTTTTATTGTACTCCCCAGTGCTTAATTTGTGTCTGGGCTGAGCCCCAGCACCTCTGGGCCTGGCCGTTCATGGCTCCAGCACCTCTGGATTTGCTGTGTCATTTACAAAAGCAAAAAAAAAAAATGGCTTGAACCCTGACACCTCTTTCATTACAGCTCTGTGGGGAGCGTCCTAATAAGAATCTTTAGCAGAGCTGGTGAGTGCTTCATACCTCATCATTTATTTACATTTCACCATATTCTTTTCACAAATTCACCACAAAGAAATAGTGATTTTATTGTCTATACTCAATATTCACAATGGTTTGCCAAATAGGTTCTGGTGGGATTCTCAGAAGCCCCTAAGTGAGTTAGGAGCACAAGTTTCATTGCAAGTCAATGGGTCTTGCACTGTCAGCACTCGTGGGCACATTTGAAAATCCAGCTCTGCATCAGTAAGTTTTAGTGTGTCTCCTCCCCTATAGTGTATGTCTGTTCCCTTAGCAGTGGAGTGCAGCTGTTAGAACCAGAGTTCCAGTGAAAACATTCAGGGTCACAAAGCCAGCCACGCTTTCTGCAAATAGTGTGCAATATTCACATACAATCTGCTAGTTCTGTGAACATTCCTGCCAATAAACTTGCTTGCTGGGAGAGTTGGGAAAGGCAAATACAAAAGGAGGGCAAACACAGTGGAAGGTAATCTGTTTAAAAATTCAGTCCTGTGTTTGCAGAGATGGTTTTACAGCATTGGCCCTGTTGATGTGCTCAGACAAGTGAATGCGTTCTGACTGGCAAAGTATTTTAAATCATTATTAATTAGGTGCATTACAGTAGTACCTAGGAGCCAAACTAGGTGGTACACAAACACATTGATGGTCTTTCCTCAGCTTGGCCATGTTTCTAAGCAATTTGCCTAAGACCATATTTAAATCTGAACCCCAAGTTTAAAATATCAGTAAACAACAAGAAGGGGGGATCTTTTTAACACTGATTTATCTATATTCTAGTTTAATAAATCTTTGGCCTCTGGCCCCAGAGCTCATTCAGGCCTGGTTACGGATATTGTCTCACAAACAGGAAACACCGTAACTCGTAATTGGGTTTCCAGAGAAACGCTCTGTGTCCATAGTCTCCAATATACGTGTGTCCTCCACCTAACTTCCATGAATTTGAGACTCCAGCATTCTCCCACTTGACAAAATTCCCCTTGGTGGAGGAAAGTGACCAAAAGGTAATTTAAATAAGCAGGGATTCACTGATGTAGCAGGTGCCGCAGGGAGACTGGTCTCTTCAAATCCGAGCTTGTTAAGAAACTTCCACACAGAGCAGGCTGATGCTGGCTCTCTTTTCACAATACTCTTGAGTGAATATTCTGTCTAGATCTTGTGCTCCAAACACTGTAGACTCAGGAGGTCCCTGAGGGGATTTTCTGAGCTGCACAATGCAAGATGGCAAACACTTGGGCACAATATTATGCTCCTGACCATATAAAAATGATTTGCAACTCCAAAAGAAAGTCATCCTGTGATGTCACTGTATTATATGACTGGGACTTTGTGCCAGATCATGTTGAGAGCTGCTCTGAAAAGGAAGACCTTGTTTCCATTGATTGTTCATCAAGTTTGTCTTCATACAATGAGGAGCTTGTGGTTCAGACCAGCTACAAGACTGGTAGAAATCTCAACAGGGATAATGTCTTTACCAGTATTCAGCAAGCTAAAGATCTACTCAACAAAAATTTGACCTATGTTAGAACAATCAGATGAAACTGGCCAGATATACCTAGTGAGATGCGTCCACATGATAGCAGAGAATAATTGTCATTAGGGTTTTGGTTTGCTGGATGACTAAGCTTGGATTCCTAGGTTCCAAAGAAGGGCAATTTGATGATAACACTGCCAATGATGTTTATAGAAAGAGACACAAAAAGAAAATTCTCCCACATAATTCTCCATTACACTGACACTAAAAGTGGTACGGATAACATGGGCCACCTTGCAAGAGTGGGCACAAGATAAATAAGTGGCCAACGGTCCTTTTCTTCAACATGATTGACATTGCTGGCATTACCAATTTTATTGTTTGGGCCAGCAGCAATCTTACTTGGCACCACACTCGACCAATACAAAGAAAACACCTTGTTGCTTGTCAGCCTAAGAGAACAATTTGCAGGTGTACATATAAAGAGAAGAATCCTTGATACCCATCATCTCACCATGCTCACTCTTGACCCTTGGGTACCATTGAAAACAAGCCAGAGCACCTGGCAAACTCAACAGTGGGTGCTGCTATATTTACCCAAGGACTGCTGACAAGAGGAGCCAGATACCATGTGGAAAATGCAGTGTGTGTGTATGCACCCACCACATCAATGCTGGTGTGAGAACTGTGTATAGGCTCACACTGAACGGTACTCCTGCGAGTTCTTCCAATTTCCTAGTCAAATGAAATGTTTTCACCTAAAGCATTAAAGAATCGTTCTTGGTTTCTGAATGCATCTGGGGTACAAACTGTCTTCACAACACTTATCACTGGATGACAACTTAATAAAGGCATAATGGGAAAGAGAGAAAATCCAAAGGCAGCTTCCATCAGGATTCTGGCCTCTCTTATTCGAGACAGCCCTGCCAGCATTGCCATCCACCCAGAGTCCACTGGGTCTCCGGTGCAAGTCTCAGGCTCTTTCCCATTTCCTACCTCTGCAATGGCAGAGGCTTTGCTGGCCGCCAGCCCTCTTTCTGGGAGCTGTGGCGCTCAGCAGCCAGTTGTTCCCAACTGAGCAGAGTTCCCTCCTTTTCTTTCCTCCTCCAATCCTGGCTAGGTCTGTTGGTCGGGAGGACCAGGGCCTCTCCAACCCAAAGCAGCTCTTTAACTCCTCTGATGCTGGTGCAGGGTCAGTGGAGGTATGGTGTACAGAGGGCATGGCTGAGACAAAGGCTAGAAATGGTGTGCAGAAGGCAGCTGTCTGAGAGCTGTCCGAGTTCTACAGTGAAGTGTGAAGTGGGAATGGTAGACACGCTGGAGGGCAGGGACAGGATCCAGGGAGACTTAGACAAATTGGAACACTGGGCCAAAAGAAACCTCATGAGGTTCAACAAGGACAAATGCAAAGTCCTGCACTTAGGATGGAAAAATGCCATGCACTGGGACTGATTGGCTAAGTAGCAGCGCTGTAGGAAAGGACCTGGGGGTTATGGTGGATGGGAAGATGAATATGAGCCAACAGTGTGCCCTTGTTGCCAAAAAGGCGAATGGCATATTGGGCTGCATCAGTAGGAGTATTGCCAGCAGATCAAGGGATGTGATTATTCCCCTCTGTTCAGCACTGGTCAGGCTGCATCTGGAATACTGTGTCCAGTTTTGGGCTCCCCACTACAGTAGGGATGTGGACAATTAGAAAGAGTCCAGCGGAGGGCAACAAAAATGATTAGGGGGCTGGGGCACACGATTTATGAGGAGAGACTGAAGGAACTAGGCTTATTTAGTCTACAGAAGAGAAGACTGAGAGGAGACTTGATAACAACCTTCAACTACTTGAAGGGGTGCTCCAAAGAGGAGGGAGCTAGGCTGTTCTCGGTAGTAACAGAGAACAGAACAAGGAGCAATGGTTTCAAGTTACAGCTGGGGAGGCCGAGATTGGATATTAGGAAAAACTTTCTCAGGAGGAGGGTGGTGAAGCATTGGAATGGGCTACCTAGGGAGGTGGTGGAATCTCCGTCTTTGGAGATATTTAAGGTTTGGTTAGACAAAACCTGGCTGGGATGATTTAGTGGGAGTGGTCCTACTTTTAGCAGGGGGTTGGACTAGATGACCTTGTGAGGTCCCTTCCAGCTCTATTATGCTATGATTCTGTAGGCCAGACTAATTCAATCATTTATAACAACAGGCAGCACTGGCTGACTCCGTTTTACAGTCATTTTGCTCCTAACCAGTAGAGAGAACAACAGAAAGGCGACGGTACATACAAGGAAAGCTCAAGGAACCAGAAGGCCAGGCTGTGACACCCTCATTCACCAGGGTGACACTCACTCACACAAGACAAACAAGGAGTCCTGTAGCACTTTTAAAAACTAACAAATTTATTTATCGCATGAGCATATTTGATAAATACATTTGTAAGTCCTTAAAAGCGCCACAGGGCTCCTTGTTTGTTTTGCTGGACTAGACTAACACGGCTCCCCCTTTGAAAATTACTCACACAAGGAATCACACTGGAGTCCATGGGACAGAGTTGGTCTGAATGATGGGTCACCACGATTCAAAGAAATGAGAGCTGGGCCATCCAACCTTGCCCCACCAGCCAGATTTGATTCCGGAGTGTTAACTGGTTTCCCTTGGGAGCCCAGTTCACTACCTAGAAACTGCACTATTGGGGCATCACCAGGCAGCAAAGAAGCAGGGGCTTGACTCTATATGGCCCATATACTAGTTGAGTAGCCAGACCACCACACTACTCAATGGTGAGCTTCTTGTCCCTTCCTAACGGAGCTGTTCTACAAAATGGTATCAATTTAATGTTCACTAGGCAAAGAGAGAGACTCTGACTCAATAGGCTGATGGTCATGGCACTCGTTTGGAATACAAGAAACAGAGAGTTCATCCTTGGTATACCCCACCCATCAATCTACAGAGCCAATATCTCGCACTTGTTCTCTAGGCCAATGAAAAATGTAATTATTCCTATGGAGTGGAACAGTTCCAGCAGAAGAGATTGAGAGCCCACCCCAGAACGGCCAATAGTTTGGGGGTCAGATTACCCACCTGGCATGCAGGAGAATGGCAAAGCAGGGGCTTACCTTGTATCTCCTACATCCCAATTGAGTGCCCTAACTACTGGGTTACTGGTTGTTTTGGGGGGGGTCTTTCACATTCCGAGCAGAAATTCCATCTTGGACCTGAGAAATTACCCTGATGAAAGTTCTGTCAAACCTCGTACATTCCTGCTAAAAGTCTGAGTTGCAAAAAATCGGCGGCTGCTAACAAAAAAACCAAAAATCAAAAAAACACAACACATTTTGTTGAAAAATTTCTGGCCAGCTCCGGTTTATGTCAGTGAAAAATGAGGGGAAATTGACTAAGGCTTTTGAAAACTGCTTCATTGCTGTCTGCCTCTGACTGTTCTGTCCAGAGCCCAGCACAGTGGAGCCACCAGCATGGCTAGATCTAGAGGTGCTACCGCAACACAAAAAAATCATCCTGGATTTCACAGGGAAGTTTGCTCAGATGCCCTGGGCATGTGCCATTGGATAAATCTTGTCCTAAAGAGCATTGAGCATAGAAACGCATAGGTTAACGCTATCCCAAAACTTCATCTCTCTCACCAACAGAAGTTGGACCAGTAAAAGATATGACCTCACCCACTTGTTTCCTTAATATTATCTAATTTCTTTCAGTTTCACCTCCCTGGACCATCTTAAACAATTCCTTTCCCACTGATGTTTACACCTTACAAGTACAAGCAGATGGTTCTCAGACCCCCTCAGCTGTCTTATGGCCAAACTATACAGAATTAGCTTTTATCTTTCATTTTAATCAGTCTCTCTAGACCCTTAGTCATTTATTTACTTCCTGAATTCATTTCTGTTTTCTAGCATCTTTAGTATCAAGATACCCAGGACCATATATAGTAGAAAGAGAAACCTTACACCCGCAGAAGTGGGTGAGTGCGGTTCTGTGACCTGCAGTAGGTCAGACTAGATGATCATATCAGTCCCTTCTGATCTTAGAGTCTATGGCTATGTCTACACTGGGTAATTTAAGTCGACTTTAACTAAGTCGACTTAGTGTGTCTACACTGAAAATTAAAGTCAACTTAGGGGGGAACTTACAAAGTCGACCTAGAGCGTCCACACTGGATGCTCTAGGTCGACTTTGTGGGGCTAGGGGGACCTAGGGCAGGTCCATGGGGGTGGGGAGGCACCCCTTGCCCAATGCCAGGGGGCTCAGTCTTTGCCCCATTGTACATAGGTACAATGGGGCAAAGGGAGACAGGGACCCTGGCAGGGCATAGGGGCAGGGTGGGGGGGCCATGCCAGGCTCCCCCGGGCCCCCCCCCCCCAGCAGGGAGGGCATTGGTGCAGGCGTGGGGTAGCCCTAAGTCGACTTAGGGCTACCCCATGGCTACACTGGCTTAAGTCGACTCTAGGGAGTTGACTTAAGCCTTAGGTCTAATAGAAAGGAGGTTTAATTAAGTCGACTTTATTTTCCTTAAGTCGACTTAAGCAAGCTGCTTAAGTCGACTTAAGCAAAGTGTAGTGTAGACACAGGGTAAATTAAGTCGACTTAAGCAAGCTTAAGTCGAC
Source organism: Pelusios castaneus (assembly GCA_007922175.1). Taxonomy (NCBI): domain Eukaryota; kingdom Metazoa; phylum Chordata; order Testudines; family Pelomedusidae; genus Pelusios; species Pelusios castaneus. Next base: position 6,419,255 of record ML685884.1, on the reverse strand, counting down.
TTAATTTACCAGTGTAGACACAGCCTATGGGCTTGCCTTTATGATAGCACAGTATGATCAGCCCCAAACACCACTGGACCATGCTATACCACATATATTACACGTACATATTGTCCATTACAATTTCAGGCCAAGATTAAAAAACCTCAGAAAGCTAAAGATACCAGATTTTGAAAAGTTCTGAGCATCCAACAAAGTCCAGCAATGTTAATAGTAGGTGTTGGACAGTCAGCCTCTCTGAAAATCAGGCTCCTTAGACATTTAAACACTGCTTTAGGAGCCTGACTTTTTAAATTCTTGGCCATGCTGTGTTTCGTATGAAAAGCAGAGGATGATCTCTTGTTTTAAGTGTAAAGCAGAGCCTTGCTTGAACTAGACATCACTACCACTAACTATTCCCGAACAGGTATTTTTATTTCTATTGCTCCAAAGAGGGCAGTTGTTCCAGGAGGGAACAATACCTGAATTTTGCAGATGGGGAAATTCTTGCCAGGACTTAACCACAAGCCTATCTTTGACAAATTGGTAGCTGTCTAATGCATAGGTTAACTGAGATCAAATCTGACCCGGATCCCTGTCTCACACCATGAGATATCTCTCCTCACTCTGTACTCTGACATTCATCATCATTCCATGTTACTTTGACAGATGAGCCTCTCGTCTCCCCGTTTCATAGAAACATAGAATAATAGGGTGGGAAGGGACCTCACGAGGTCATCTAGTCCAACCCCCTGCTAAAAAGCAGGACCACTGTCCCTAAATCACCCCAGCCAGGGTTTTGTCTAACCGAGCCTTAAAAATCTCCAAAGATGGAGATTCTACCACCTCCCTAGATAGCCCATTCCAATGCTTCACCACCCTCCTAGTAAGAAAGTTTTTCCTAATATCCAACCTTGACCTCCCCAGCTGTAATTTGAAACCATTGCTCCTTGTTCTGTCCTCTGTTACCACCGAGAACAGCCTAGCTCCCTCCTCTTTGGAGCAACCCTTCAAGTAGCTGAAGGTTGCTATCAAATCTCCCCTCAGTCTTCTCTTCTGTAGACTAAATAAGCCTAGTTCCTTCAGTCTCTCCTCATAAGTCACGTGCCCCAGCCCCCTAATCATTTTTGTTGCCCTCCGCTGGACTCTTTCTAATTTGTCCACATCCTTTCTCTAGTGGGGAGCCCAAAACTGGACACAGTATTCCAGATGCGGCCTGACCAGTGTCGAATAGAGGGGAATTATCACATCCCTCAAGCTGCTGGCAATACTCCTACTGATGCAGCCTAATATGCCATTGGCCTTTTTCGCAACAAGGGCACACTGTTAGCTCATATTCATCTTCCCGTCCACCATAACCCCCAGGTCCTTTTCTACAGCGCTGCTACTTAGCCGATCGGTCCCCAGCCTGTAGCAGTGCATGGGATTTTTCCATCCTAAGTGCAGGAGTTTGCACTTGTCTTTGTTGAACCTCATGAGGTTTCTTTTGGCCCAGTGTTCCAATTTGTCCAAGTCTCCCTGGATCCTGTCCCTGCCCTCCAGAGTATCTACCATTCCCCCCAACTTGGTGTCATCCGCAAACTTACTAAGCACACAGTCTATTCCATCATCATCCATCTATCCTACATCAATGAAGATATTGAATAGAACCGGCCCCAGGACCAACCCCTGGGGTACTCCACTCGTTACTGGTTGCCAACCAGACATCGAGCCATTGATTCCTACCCGCTGAGCCCGTTGATCTAACCAGTTTTCGATCCACCTTACGGTCCACTCGTCCAACCCATACTTCCTTAACTTGCCAACGAGAATGCTGTGGGAAACCGTATAAAAAACCTTGCTAAAGTCAAGGTATACCACATCAACAGCTCTTCCCGCATCCACAAATCCAGTCATCTCATCATAGAAGGAAATCAAGTTGGTCAGGCAAGATTTGCCCTTGGTGAATCCATGTTGACTGTTCCTGATCACTCTATTTTCCTCCAAGTGTTTCAGGATGGATTCCTTGAGGACCTGCTCCATGATTTTCCCAGGGATTGAGGTGAGGCTGACCGGTCTGTAGTTCCCCGGATCCTCCTTTTTCCCTTTCTTAAAGATAGGTACTATATTTGCCTTTTTCCAATCCTCCGGGACCACCCCCGTTCGCCACGAGTTCTCAAAGATAATGGCCAGCGGCTTTGCAATCACTTCCCCCAACTCCCTCAGCACCTTTGGATGCAGTTCATCCGGCCCCATGGACTTGTGCACATCCAATTTCATTAAGTGTTCCCTAACCTGACTTTCCATCACCGAGGGCCGCTCTTCTCTCCATTCTGCGTTACCCCGTGTAGTAGCCTGGGAGCTGGCCCTCCCTGTGAAGACTAAAGTAAAAAAAGCATTGAGTACTTCAGCCTTTTCCGCATCATCCTCCACGAGGATGCCTGCCCCATTCAGTAAGGGACCTACACCACCTCTGATCCTTTTCTTGTTGCTGATATACTTATAGAACCCCTTTCTGTTATCCTTCACATCTCTTGCTAGCTGCAACTCCAATTGTCCTTTGGCCTTTCTGATTTTATCCCTGCAGTCCCGAGCAATATCTTTATACGCCCTCCCTTGTCATCTGTCCAAGCTTCCACTTCTTGTAAGCTTCCCTTTTATGTTTCAGCTCCCCGTAGAGTTCCCTGCTAAGCCACGCTGGTCGCCGTCCACATTTGCAGTTCTTTCTGCACATTGGAATGTTATCTTCCTGTGCCTTTAACAGGGTTTCTTTAAAATACAGTCAGCTCTCTTGGACGCCTTTCCCCTTCAGATCAGCCTCCCATGGGACCCTGCCCATCAGCTCCCTAAGGGAGCCAAAATCTGCTTTTCTGAAGTCCAGGGTGTGTGTTCTGCTTCTTTCCTTACTTCCATTGATCAGGATCCTGAACTCTACCATCTCATGGTCGCTGCTGCCCAGGTTGCCACTTACTTCTACTTCCCCGATCAATTCTTCTCTGTTTGTGAGCAATAGGTCTAGAGGTGCAAGGCCCCTAGTTGGTTCCTCCAGCATTTGTACTAGGAAGTTGTCCTCAATATTCTCCAAAAACTTCCTGGATTGCCTGTGCACTGCTGTATTATCTTCCCAGCAGACGTCAGGATAGTTGAAGTCCCCCATAAGAACCAGGGCCTGCGACGATCTGGAAACTTCTGTTAGTTGTCCATAGAACGCCTCATCCACCTTCTCCTTCTGGTCTGGCGGTCTGTAGCAGACACCCACCACAACATCCCCCTTGTTGCATTCTCCCCTAAACTTAACCCACAGACTTTCAACCATCTTGTTTCCACTTCCATAGTGGAGCTCCGAGCAGTCATGCAGCTCTTTTACATATAGCGCTACTCCTCCCCCCCTTCTTCCCTGCCTGTCCTTCCTGAACAATTTATAACCATCCATGGCAGTGCTCCAGTCATGCAAGTTATCCCACCATGTTTGCCACTAGCTATGTAATGAAGTGGCCAGAATCCGATAAATAAATAAATAAATAAATATGATAGTCTTTAAAAGTGCCACAGGACTCTGTTGTTTTTCTGTAATAGACTAACATGGCTACCCCTTTGGAACTTGACCACATGGAGAAGTGTGTCTGATATGACGTGCTCCTCTGAGGAGTACGTCTGTTCTCAGATCCCAGCGCTTCTGCAGTGCAGACAAACAGTACCTTGAAGGGTCTGAAGAGCAGGTACAGCTCCCGCGGTTTGATATCCAGAGGAAGGCCGCTCACAAAGAGAGTCCTGACCTAGAAACCAACAAAGACAAACATGCAATTGAGATATGCATCCAAAAATCTACTGCAAGTCCTGAAATAATCCAGACAATCCAAGAATCTAATTAAAGCTCACTTCAGGAGTAAAGATGCCCACCTATAGCCTGGTGAGGAAGGAGAGAGATGCTATTAAAAATTCCTTTGTCCCTTTCCTTAAAGAGCTCCAACACTCACTCAGTTTGCAGGCACTGTTTGAAATTCAGCAGGGGCTATTCCTTGGGTCAGGGAGATATCTTTTGCTGGCCTCAGGAAAATCTGTCCAGATTTGGCTCTTATAACTGGTTGCCAGTGATCGTTGCCTGTCTGAAGTTCACAAAGTGTAGCTTGTTTTTGGCAGCACATGAAAATCCCTCAGCATCACACAGGCTCCTGGCTGGGGACTCCATAGGGAAGGCTGAGTTCTAAACAGGGCATAAATTCCTCTTTTTCCATAGAAGTAGGTGGTCAATTGGTGTTTCATTTCACACAGCATTAGTGCATGGCGCTCTGAATTTTCTATACAGTTTCTTTGCCTTTTCCACATAGATTTCAAAGGGAAAATCTTTGAATGTGGGGCAAGGCTGGAAGGGACCCTTAGCAGCACAGATATTCCATGAACACATTGTTTCTCACATAGCACTTTGCAGAGAAGTGACTCCTGAGTAGATCTTGTGCAATGGGCATTTAAAAAACAAATGTTGGATTTATGGTCCTTTTAACTATTACTCATGCTATCCTGGAACATTTATGTACTGTGTGCCCAGCCTGACTGATCATGGCTGGACACACAGAAACTTGATTGATTCACTGGGGCCAGGAGCATGTAAAAACAGGAGCTAAACTTTTTCTTCAGATTTTATCCTGCAACAGTGAAGTTTTCATCTGCAGCTGTTGATGGATAAAGTCTTCACCAGCAGCTGCTTTTCTCTCCCACACCCTCAGAGGTGTAGCCCCCTCCTACCCAACCTCTCTTCAATTCAAGCATTTTAAAAACTTAGAAAATACACAATAAATCTACACTCCTAGCTCTGCCCATAAGGATGACAGTCTTCGATCATCCCCCTTAACTGCCATTCTGTAACACCCCTTTCCTAAACTATTATCTCCCAAAAACAACAGAGTCCTGTGGCACTTTTAAAGAAGTACCACAGGACTCTGTTGTTTTTCTACACTAGACTAACACGGCTACCCCTTTGGAATTTGACTACCATCTCCCAATAGACAACAGAGTCCTGTGGCACTTTTAAAGACTAACAGATTTATTTATCGCATGAGCTTTCGTGGGAGAAAATCTGTTAGTCTTTAAAAGTGCCACAGGACTCTGTTGTCTTTCTACAATAGACTAACACGGCTACCCCTTTGGAATCTCCCAATAGAGTGAGCCCCAACACCACGCATCCTCAACAACATAACGCAATCTGGGAAAGGGGTGTGCATGACGAATGGACAAAAAGAAGCAGAAGAAGGGTTTCAGGGAACCTGTAGTGCAGGGCATTTGTGGTAATGGTAGGTTGTGTGCTTGTATAATTTTTATTATCTGTGTTACAGTAAAGGGCATGTACCAAGTTTCCATTCCCTTGCTTTGGAGCATTTCAGGCAGGTTTGCTGAGTATGCAATATCTCTAACTGATTCACAATGGCATTTCCCATGCACTCATCCCATCAGCACAGGCCATACATGGCCCCATTCAGCATTCCACACACAGTGGGCAGCTGTCAGCCAGGACACAAACCTGGATCCTCATCTCCCAAGGCAGCTGCTTGCCCCATTACAGAGCTCACTGGCCATGGGGAAGTGCACTGGGTGAGGGACCAACAGCCATATTCCCAAAGGAATTTAGGCACCTCAGGACACAGACAGGTGATGAGTGGGACTTTCAAAGGCACCTAAGTAGATTAAGGCACCTCATTTGTGGTTTTGGTACCAAACCCAGTGCACTTCAGTACCAAAATGCTTTTCAAAGTCTGGCCCCAAAAGACCATGAGTTCCGTGCTCAATGCTGCTGCAGTTACTGATCCTGTTCCCTTCATACCCCTCAGTGCTGAGCAAGGCCTCCTGAGCTGCCCAAACTTGGACTAGAACTCCACTCGCTGATACGAAGACCCAAGTCTCAGCCTTTTAGCCACACTGCACTCAGTAAGCCTGGAAAGTGTTCTCACGGGGACCATGGACGAGTGCTTAGCAAGCCCTCAGAATACACAGTGCTCATCTACAAAGGGCCAGACTCTTCCAGCAGCTTTTGGTTAAGGTGTTCCGCCACGCCGGTGGTGAAGGTGGTACAAGAACTTACAGGGAAGGGAATAGAATATGGGTACACACTGGCTGGGATCCAGCCCCAACTGGCCTGCTCAGCAGCTGGGAATTCTAGGTGGATGTGATGTTACTGTAGATGGCTCCTATGCCAACTCCCTCTCCTAGCACTCAGCCTCGGAGTGGGGCACCTATATGCACTACCAATTTGTAATCCCAAATACAGTCCCTTGGGGCCACAGCCAGCTGCCACAATGAAAGCAGCCCTTAGGCTGTTACAACTTATGCCAGGACACAGATTCCACCATTCCTGCACCAAGCAAATCTTGGCATAGAAGAGAATCTGGGCTATAGAGTAATTCCTGGATGCAAGCTGCAGCATACAGGCGACAGCAATATACCCCCTTCTGAAACACTGTCATTCCTAAACTAGATGAATAGTTTCCATTTTATGCATCTGAAGAAGTGGGATTACACCCACAAAAGCTTATGCGATAAATAAATTTGTTAGACTTTAAGAGTGCCACAGGACTCCTTGTTTGTTTTGCTGAAATAGACTAAAACAGCTACCCCTTTGGAACTGCCACGGTATCTGTGATTCATGTGACTCATACACTGAAAACTGTGTACTGCTAAAAATTGTCTTATGAAGAGGTGCTACTCTACGGAGCACAGTGTGACGGGATGCACATCTGTGCAGCCCTTGGGCGTGACCTGTATAATCTTTCTGTTCAGTTTTGCAGTGTAATTGTGTTGTTTGATGACAATTACGCTATACCAGGTTCCTCTGTGAACGCTCAGAACATATGCCACGTGATTACCAGGGTGCCATGTTCCCTGCTGCGACATGTATGTATAGATGTGAAGCATGTTACAGGGTTCAGACTCTCAGGACTGTCTCTAGCACAATGGCTGAAGATTTACACATCAAAGGGAATGCTAATGCCCTCCCCTGCTCAGGTAGGAGTGAAGAGAATCTCACAACAGGACAGTGAGGGGGAGGGGCTGTCAGCAGTTTGTTAAAACAAAGACAGAAACGGTGAAGGGGAGAAGCTGCAGGCTTTCAGCCTGAGAAGACACCATCCTGCAACCAACTTCAAGCAAGATCGGGGCCCTGCCTGGGAACAGGCAGAGAATGGCTGTAAAACATCAGACAGCCGAACACCATGCGCATAATCATGGACTCTGAGGTCAGTTTAGGTGAAGATGTTAGGGTAGTATGCGGTTTATACCTTTTATTTGATAGTGGTCACTCCTGACTCATTTATAGTATGGTTCTGCCTTGATTGGCCATGTTCTCACTTGAAATCAAACTCTGATCAATAAACTAGTAGTTGTTTTACCTAAAGCTGTGTGGTCTTTAGAGGGTGTGGATGTGGGAGGCTGGGCACAATCCACTTCTTTGTTAAGTGGACGGACTGGAGACTAAGGTGATTGGGAGCGGGTCCCAATCCCTGTAAGGCAGTGGCTCCCAGGGTAGTGTCTGGGGCTGGGTGTGCTTGCTTGGGGTCCAACGCCTGTGTGGGTAGTGGATTTACACCCACTGCCTGGGACCAATTACACGCTGGTGGCTGGTGTGGACTGACTCAGGAGTGAGCGGTCACCCAGCAGAGCGGGGTAAATTGGGGTTCAGGAGTGGGGTTCAAGCGGTCATAGCAGCACACCAGACTGGATTTGGGGAGCAGCCTGTCACACACAGACTTCCATTTCAGAAAAGATTCTTCCTACACTTTCTGTACAACAAGATATGCTGTAAAAATGTACAAGAAAAACCACTGTTCCGCAAACAATGTCCACTGGCTCCTTGAAGATTAATCCCTGAAAAAGTAAATTTTAGTTCGGATTCACAGTGTCCATGTTGGGGAGATACAGTGCAGAACTTTGGGGCACACAGCCCAATAGGCTGAACTGCAAGGCAGTGTAGACATGCCCCAAGACAGCCAAACTTTGTGTTCCAAGGTATGGCAAGGATCACTGTCAATTTAAATCAAATTCAAACATTGAAATGTCTCACTTTTCAGACAGAGCAACACCTTTTAAATTGCATGTCCTAATTTACTACAATTTCCTTTTGAAAAATGTTCCAAGGATTTTCTGCTCTCCTGTTTATGTTTAGAAGGGTTTCTGGGGTGTGCCGGAAAGTGACACAGCCTTGGCCAATATGCTCCCTAGTAAAGATGAGGACAGTTTGAATGAATCTTGATTCTAGAATACAGCATTAATTAGGAAATTAGAACCTACACAAAAATGAACCCATTGGAACCTACACAATGAACCTATTGGAAATCTTCAGCTTTCATCGACCCAGCAAGTCAGACCATGTTGAGAGACTCTAAAATAATGCCCCAACCATGTTCTGCCTAAATCACTTATGGGGGCAGGATCAAACCATGTTACAACTCATTATCATCCTGTAGAAGAAAGTAGGTGAATGTGGTATCCCTGATACTGAAATCTGTTGAGTAAATAAGCCCTAGAAGTCTAATTTTTCTCTCTCCACCAACAGATCCCACAATGGTAAATGATGGTAGCCAAATCCTCCTCTCCGCTTGACTGACAGAGTATGTCTGCATTTAAATGTCTGCAGGCACTTCAGCACAGACTCTACCTACACTGACGGGAGGGGTTTTCCCATCAACACAGGTACTGCACTTCCCCAAAAGGCGCAACACTGCCTACGCCAGGAATTTGATTGGCATAGCCAGGGGGTATAGAATTCTCACACCCAGAAACGTAGCCACGCACATGTAAGTTCTCAGTGTAGATCTGCCCTTGGTAAATGTTGTAAATTCCTTTTCCATAATTCGAGGAACATACTGACATTTAATCATGTAAATATGCATATTCAGCCATAAATTTTTCTTCTCTATGTAGAGAACCTCATCATAATCTGCTTTCCTTACTTAGGAGTAACTTGCATCTTCCTTGAAAACACATCTGAAATATCTGTATGAAACACTCCACTTTGAGTCTGATTTGAAAGAAAGGAATCCTTCTTCAGAGCTCCCACTATTCCCCAACGCCAAATAAGTTCACTGCCACTGTAGCGTGCTAACAAGGTTTGCTATCAGTGACTTTTCATCTGGCCAGGGACAGACTCAAGTACACGTTCAAAGGATGAAAAAAGCAAACAGGGACAGCAAGAAGAAGGGAACCCACCTTTTTATGGGGACCCTTTGATCTTTATATTCTGCTACAACAGACTTCCCTTCCAGTCAAGGAACATGAATCTGAGATGGGCTGCCTGCACAGTATCAGCGTGTATGTAAATTGAAGTCGGAACAATGGAGGGACATACAGATTATCTAACAAATACATGTGGCTTTTTAACCAACTTTCCACTTGGGGAACAGATGAGCATGTTCTGTTCACCACCACTGGAAGATATTAAAAGTCACAGCTGTGCCCATTCCTCACCAGCGTAACAGCAGTTTAGCTCCAAATCACTATGTAGCAGATTGGCCTCTCCCAATCTTGTCCACCCAGGAAACACCAAACCCCAGTTAGTATTTCTTTGAGCACTGAAACACTGGGATATACCAGCCAAAGGTGCTTAAAGACCAAGTGACACTGCATGGGCCTGCACCGGAGTGGGGGAGATGGGGAATTTAGCAAAATGCAATGGCCAATTGCTCAGCCACCCCAGCTCCAATCCAAGGTCCTGCGCTCAAATGCCCATCAAACTACCAAGTCTGGAAAATTTCTTATCTCTAAATGTGCTTCTTCCCCTCTAGACAACTGGATATCTATCCAGAGCTCGACAGAGATTTTGAGTGTGAGCATTCCTAGTTTGTGTGACAAATAAGCCCTGGCTGACCTTCAGGCAAGCCTCTATTAAATAGCGAAGTGTATTTTAGTCTGTCTAGACAACACTGGACTGGTACATACAGATCTTAAGTCAACAGTTGAGATAATGCTTGGTATAGAGTGTTTAATATTCATTCAATGGTTATGACAAAGCTGGACATGACAGCACAGGACCCAGCACTATCAGCCCATTGAGGAAAACATTGATGAGCCCAGAGCAAATCCACTGCCAGTGATGAAACCTGGAAGAGACAAGTCACATGCAGGACAGAGGAACACGTCTGCTGCCTGATGTGTCAATAGAACAGAGACACACTGGGAATTTTTTTCCCTGTGCTTTAGAGCATTCTCTACTTTTTAGTCTGTTAATGGGCTTTCATTGGAGTCATAAAACTGCCTTAAATCAGGAAACTGAATAAAGGCACACACAGAAGGTGCCAGCAGCAAGACCAGGATGATGCAGACTGAGGCCTTTTTTCCCTTCCATGTATTAATTTTTTATGGCTTTCAGACACCAGGGGGGATTCTTCTCAAACCCAGGGCCTAAAGACAGGTGCCTAAGTTTCTATTTAGGTACCTCAATAGTGTAGCCTCATTTTCAAAAGTGCTGAGATCCCAGCAGTTTGAATGGGGTAAAACGCAGACTACTAGACCACCGGTTGTTCTTGTGGTTCTTCTCAGAACCCTCTCCCAATTTTCAATGTCTGTTTCAAGGGTGCAAACCCCACAGCTGGACCCAGAATCCAGAAATGGCCTACCCAACCACTGTGTCCTATGGAAACACCACCTCCTTTCTCCAGCTGTGATATGAGGCCCCTCCCTTCCAGAAGTGCTGAGTTTCCACAGAAGCCAACAGGGGCTGCTGGTGGCTCAGTTCTTTCCACAGGCAGGCCACTGGTTTTGGAGTTTGAATCTTATTTGGCTCTTATTTTTGAATCTCTGGGCCCACAGTTTCACAGTTCAGCAGGAAATGCCCCTGGCAGGCAGACAGGCATGCTCACGTGCTTTTGTTTCCACCTCAGCTTGCACGGTGGATGGTGTGCAGTGAATGAGCGTGCCCAAATTGAACAGGGAGGATAACAAGTCATAATTAAAAACAAGCCCTGCTCATAAAGTGCCATTGACACCCTTCCCACTGCTTCACACCCAACACACTGACATTGGACTCATCCCCGTGGGGACTTACTGTGCGGTTGGCCCAGGTGTGAGTCAACAGGCCATCCAGCCTGCTGCCACGCATTCGCCATGTCCTAGTGCACACTGCTGCTTGAAATGGATGTGCGTCCTGTCACACTAGTGACTATAGCACTATTAGTGCATACTAGCAGGGTCCACATGGACACTTAGCGTGTGGCAGGCTGGTGCACTGCAGATTTACACCCAGCTCACGACACATGACGTCACCATGAAGACTCTCCCAGTTGGTGCGCCAGGAGCTAAAAGCAGGGCACAGCCACGGGAGACCAGGGAGCACTCACTATAAGCGAGATGCCCGGCCTCATTCACAACGCAGAAACTAGGGGGCCGCAAGTGGCAGGGGGCAAGACGGAGTGAGCAATGGTCATTGAAATGCATAGGGAACGAACATGGCTTCTCCTGGAGAAGTGGGGTGGGGAGAGGGAGGGACTGAGCTGACCATTGCTTTTACAAGATCCAAGTAATGTGCTGAGGGAGCAAAGTGCCGAGAGCTTTGTGAGTCCAATAGCCAACACCCAGAACGGCACCTGGGTCTGTAGTGGAATCTAGTGGAGGCTCCCAAGCATGGAGGCCAGGCTGTTGTCCAGGACTTTCTCCTGTGCGGTCGAGGCTCTGTGATGGGCATCGGCGCCATTGGGCTGGCAGGTGGGAGGCTGTAAGGTGAAGCGGCAGAAGGAAAGGCTGGGATTATGAATAAATACCAAAGTAGCTTGGCCGCCGCCATGTGACCCACATCCTGCCCTCAGCAAAGTGTACAAAGCGCTGCCACATGCAGCTCTGTTCAGCCACAAAGCCCGCCAGCAAATCAAGACAAGGCTTCCAGTTGGGAGTGAGCTCTTCCTCCATCCCTTTGCAGCAAACCAGAGACCTGCCTGCAGCTCCCGGGCTCGCCAGGTTCCCTCTCGCATGACCTACTTTCAGAAGGACCTTTCTCCCTTGCTGTTCCAAGGGGGAAGTAACCTCCAACAATTGGAGCCATGGTATCAAGGGCACCGGGATGTTTAAGCACTCTAGGTACGGTAAATTCCTCTGCCTGCTGGGAGCCATGTTGCCCAGTGGAGACTCACTGCAGTTGCGAGGTTACCTCAGTGCTGCCATTCTTTACTTGGAGACAGGGCTGTCTTCAGGAAAGAGACACACAGCCACAAGACCAGCTAGCTTGAGAGCATGTCCCTGTGAACAGCACTGCTGTGGCTTCAAAACCCTTCCTTCCACGTACAAGTCTCTGGGACAGCTGCGTGAGCAAGTGTTGGGGGGGTCAGAGCTGAGCAGGGATGGACGGCAGGTTTAGGGGTGAGTTGGAGAGGAATGTGGGCGCAAGGCAGGTGTTAGGGTGAAATGGAGCTGAGCATGAGTGCATGCCAAATGTATGGGTGAACTGGAGGCCAGTGTGGGCACACTGCAGGTTTAAGGGTGAATCTGAGCTAAATGTAGGTGCATGGCAAGTAGAGGGGTACCTTAAAGCTGAGCGTGGATGCACGGCTGGGGTAGGAATGAGTCAGAGCTGGGCGCAGGTACTCAGCAGGGTCAGGAGAGAACAGGTGCTGAGCGGAGCTGTACTGTATTAGGGACTCGAGTATAAATGCCACTTAAATACTTAAAGCACAACATAAAAAGATCCAAAAGAACAGGGTCAATGCCCCTAATAGCAAACTAGGTAACCCTGTGCTGCACAAAGTAATCGGCAATAGGCTGTGCAAGGTGCTGGATGGATGGATGGACTGCCCAAATCCCACAGGTAGGGTCCTTGAGGAGGCAGCCCTGGCCCTAAACATGCAGTGTCCGGACCAATGGCCAACAGCAGGAGACACTGAGAGCCACACCTGGGTGCAGGGAGAGACGACCTCAGAGCTGTACACAAAACTCCACTAACACAGAGTTCAAGTCAAAAGGGTGTTGGTGGGAGTCCAGCCAGCAGCCAGAACGATGGCACACATCCTGCACAGCACACCACTCCCCAGCTGAGCCCAGATGCCAGGACAGGGGGACCAAAAGGACAGAAAGGGGCCTAGCTGCTTCCCCAGGGCCCACTGTTCCTCATCACTCACTGAGGTCGCAAGAGGGGAGCTGCTGTAGCAGGACATCTCCTGCAGACATTAACACGCCATAGGCACCTGCATGTGTGTGCATGCGTGCACACACACGTGCTGGGAATTACACGTGGGTGGGAGATGAGGGCAGTGGCTGTGGAGGTGAACTGAGGGGAAAACCAGGAGGCACCTAGCCATAGGGAACATTTTAAGAATTCAGGGGAAAACTTTCTGGCCATTAGTATTTTATCTGCCAGTCCCTGTTGCCAGGCTGTCTGTCCCAGTAGATACATTGCTCCAGAGAGGTTCCCCCAGGGGAGCTGGGATGTGAATGTGCCCCAAGTCCTCCTTTCTGTGAAAGGATGTTTGCCTTCCCTACTACACCAGGATCCACTCGGAGCGGGGCTGAGCTCTTGGCATGGGCCAGTGGCACACCTATAGAGATGGGGCCAGTGGCTGTTCACTAAAAACAGGTGATTAATTTCAGAGTCGCTTGGTATTGTGCTTTCTGTACCAGGGACAGCCCTTCCCCATCACCGGGTGGGGCCAGAGACAGCCCTTCCCCGTCACCAGTGGGGCCAGAGACAGCCCTTCCCAGTGGCCTGGCACGGACTCACTCTATGATCAAGAGTAACTTGCAGCTTGTTTCCATGCCTCTGTGTCCCTGTGTCCAATGGCTACAATGCTGCTCCTCCAGCTCGCTGAGGGGCTGAGGGAACTGAGTCCTGTAAAGTGCACTGAGGTACTCGAGTGAAAGGTGCCAGACATTGGAGGAGCTACTGCAGAGTGACGCACGCCAAGGTATTTTCTAGCACTGCTCACTGAACTAGCTAGTCCTCTCTGACTTGCCTTCAGGTAGGGGGACATTTTGGAAGCGGGACAATGGGAAAGAGATATACAGTACCACATATCACAACTGGATCCATGAGAGTTTCAGTTACCCTGACTTAGTGAACTTCTAATTGAGAGTGTCCCAGAGGAGTCAACGCCCATATGGCAAAGTAGACCCTGCCAGCAGTCTGCCCTTGGTCAGGAGCAGGGTCTTTATTCTAAACAAGGGCACTCAAGTCCTCTCTGCTGCACGGCATAGGGGGAGCAGAAGGGAGATAGATAACTACAGAAATCTTCTTCCTTTGTTTGGCTCTAGTAAAGCAGCAGTTACAATTTCACTTGAAGCTGATCCAACCAGATGCTATATCAGGAGTGGCAGAATTTGCAGTGATGCCTCCTTCACATTTATAAATTGGAGTCCTTCATTCTCCAGTTGTGCATTAAATGTCCACATCTACAGTGGGCTGGTTTGAATTTGGTTCAGAGAGGACCAAGATGATCCGGCACAAGGTGTTTACTTTAAAGTCCCATTTAGCTCAATCTGCTTTCCAAACTTCCTTCTGATCGTAGCTGGATTGCATGAAGCTAAGAAAATATTCACAGAAAGGCTTGTGGGACTTATGGCATTGGAGGTGGAGAGTTGCTGAAGTCTTGGCGGATAGGAAGACATCTGTTTTCGCAGAGCTTCAAAGAGTGTATAGCAATGTGATATGTACTGTGCAAATGCAGCTTGATGGCTGTACAAGATTTGAGGTCTGGAAAGGCAGCTACTGATGCTGACCCCATGGGTTCTTGGACAGTCAGATTCAGGCAGCATCACCACACAACCAGCTGGAGAAAGAACTGGTTTCAGGAGAGCAGAACATGTAGACAACAGAAACGGGTTGGCAGATTGTGACGAAACAAGGACAGAAAAGCAAAAGACTCTACAAAGTCCCAACAGGCAAAGGCAAGATGTTGAAGTCAGCAAACTGACAATGGAAGTAAGATGCAAATGTTAACTGCAGGAGTGAGTAACCACTGGAGACAGATTAGCAAAGGACACCCTTAATAACCCATCAGTGGGAGCCTTTAAATCAGTGGGGTTAGGTCTGATGTGAGAATCACTGGCCAGTGTTACACAGGATGGCAGAGTAGGCTTTAACACTTACGAATCTACGTTCAGGTACAACTTTGAACAAATATCAAGACAAACTTTGCCTTTTATCTGAATTCTAGACCTGAGGTTACCACTTACAAAAGCATCCAGCATCCATCTATAAAAGCAAACCCACAATATTGGCCATGTCTACACTGGCAAAGTTAAGTTGACTTTGTTAAGTCGACTTAACAAGGTCAACTTTAAGTTGACTTAAAGTTGACCTAAAGTCGACCTTGTTAAGCCGACCTAACAGAGTGGCAATACTTTAAATCGACTTAATAAGCTTGATTTAGCACTAATCCCCATCCACACTGGCTTTAAGTGAGTCGACTTAAGGCTTAAGTCAACCTCACAGGAGGTGTTATTAAGTCGACTTAAGCTCTTATTAAGTCGACTTAAGGAAGGGCTTAAGTCGACTTAATAAAAGCCCAGTGTGGACACGGCTTTGTTTAGGTCGACTTAAGCCTTCTTAAGTCGACCTAACTTGCCAGCGTAGACGTACCCAATGAGTCTTAACCAGTCCTGTTCCCACTGACTTACATTACATCCTTTGATCTGGGATTAGATAATTGATTCCATGAAGGAAATTCTATTACACTGATATCTGTTAGTTTCTGGTGTTTTAGATAGCAATGTTTTCACCAACAAAAAACTTTATTAAAAATCTGAATTCAATCTGTCTGTTGTCTAAACAATGGATAACAAGAAATTGCCATGAAATAGGTCACACTGCAAAGGCACTTGAATCTGAAAAGTTTCACAGGACATAGACGTCTGGTACACTGTGCTAATCATCACTACCAGTTGTTTTTAAACAAACATTTGTTTTCTAAGTACATTTGAGCTGTGACACAAGGTGGGTCTGTGTGTCAGATATTTGGGCACTCGGACATTTTGGCAAAGCTGTGTTAATTTTACGCACAATGGCATTTATAAACAAATGACCCTTTTGTGACATCTGACAAGAAGCACAATGTCAGTATCTTGTAATAGAAAGATGCAGTGCTGGTGTTGGGTAGACTAGACACCCTTTCTTCGCCTCCCACCCCGACTTCCATTCTCATAAATGGATGCATTACTGACTCACAGTGGAGATACTATTAGATAAGCGGTATTACAGAAGAGCTGAAAGATGGTTGAGATAAGGATACAGACGAACACATCCTCAGTGAAGGAAGAATGCGAGCTAGTTCCTTGTTCAGGTCCACATAGCCACAGGTCAAGTTTAGTACATAATGACCCAGAATGCCAACAAAGGAAATAAGTGCACCAACTCCCTCACTGGAGTTTCCTGCTGAGGCCAGGACAGAGCAAGCATGGAAGGAAGTGAGCTGGTACACGTGTCCTGCCTTCTGCTTCCTCTCAGCACTCTTCAGCACAGTTCCTCACCAGAGCATGCATCTGTCAGAGGACAGCAAAAATAGGAGGCAACTAAAGTGAGGATTACAAATGAAGGTGGGGAGGGAAAGGAAACTCTGTGAAGATACAGAACCCTCTGGGAAGTCGGAAGCGGAGAAGAGAAAAGTCTAACAACTGAAGAAGGTTTCCAAGGACTCACAGAAAGCAGCAACAGGTAAAACTGCACACCAAAAGTGAAGTTTAACAACCCATTCACATCAGAGAGAAATTATTGCTAAAAAATCCTGAACATCTTAATACAGATGTATTTTTCAACCTATGATTTCAGAGACACCCAAGGGGCAGCTCCCGTATATTCCTGATTTGGATCAACGTCTCAAACATGGACTTCTCATTTGTGCTGGGAAAACCAGCATTCACACAGTTCTTTACAGGAGTAACATGCACATAAGAATAACCGGCACATTCATTTTCCCATTCAATATGTTCAGATGTCTAGCTATTCTCTGCATTGCTGCTATTAAAAATGTAGATGTTCACAGCTGAAAACCTGGCTCCTGAAATAAAACCACTTCCCCATATAAATTACCGGAGGTGCTGACTGTGTACTTCAACAGATGCATCAGAAGCAAAGAACAATCTGGTGAGTAGGCTAATTTCATTATCCTGATCTGCACGTAAAGTTCAGGGTGTTAGGCCAGGCACAAGCTCTGCTCAATGCCAGAGTCCAAGGGACCATCTAACCTGACCGCCTGTATAACAGAGGCCAGAGAATTTCAATCACTTCCCCTGTATTGAGCCCACTAATTTTTGTTGAGCTAAAGCAGATCTTCCAAAACACGATCTGGTCTCTGATTTGAAGACTAAGTGATGGAGAATCCAGCACTTCCCTTGATAGTTTGTTCCAGCAGTTACTCAGTCTCCATGTTAAAAATGTACACCTTATTTCCAACTTGCATTTGCCTGGGTTTAACTTCCACCCCCTGGCTCTTGTTCTGCCTTTCTCTGCTGGATTAGAGAGTCCTTTAACACAGTGGACCGTGCTGCTCAGATGGCCTGGTCCTCCCTCCTTTGATGTAGAATGGTTTCACCTTGCCAGCATTGCCGCACACAGAGACTCCAGTTAATATTACACCTACTTCTTCCACGCAATCAGCATCCAGTGTTACTGACCCCTGACGATCCCTTCCCTTTGTAATTATGATTGTCCTGCCAGTCAGACCCCCAGCACTTCCCCCCACTCCACCAGCTTTGTAATGTGTAAGCTAGATCTGTCATTAACCACCTTACTCAGCACTATGGAAACGCAACCTGGGCTCCATCAGAGATTTGTCTTTATTCTTTATCACAGAGTCACTCACGCCTAAGTCCCCCAGCCAGGCACTGGCACTGGTGCAACAGTTTAGCTCGCACTGTGCATTCATTACACGGGTTACAGAATAACTGATACAGAGGACAGCAGCAGGATGCAACAAACACAGGAGAACTAGCTCATTAGGAACCCTCCCTGGGCCAGACAGACCCTTGTGCTATGCCAACCATAGAGGAATGTAGCCACTGGGCACCTCCTCTCTCTGGCCTAGAGCAGCCATAGCCAGGGATGCCCCGAACACTGAGGGAAGTCCTGGGTGGACAGATCAGCTGGTGTATAGACCATTCCTGCCAGTGTGATGGGGCCTTATGGTAAGCAAGAGCTGGGCCATTCTCAATGTGAGGTGAAGACAATGGAGCTATAGCTTGGAGCCTTGGCACCAAGGACAATCTAGGCTCCCTTGACTGGTGGGTTACGCTCAGGCCAGAGTCTCCCACCTGCGCAGCACCTTTCACATAATGGGACCTTTCCTGAGCCTCTGGTCTGGATCCCAATGTCCCAGCTCTGTGGTTGCTCGCATTGACTCACAATGGGGTGTATTTTGCCCCACAGCACTGGCTAGAGAGCAGTTCCAGCTCCGCCGTGGAGTGGCATGACCAACCCAACTCTGCTACTTCCCTTGCAAAGAGTCTCCTGCTTTGTGTCCTCTTTGCAGCAGGAGCTGGAGATCCAGAAGGCAAGGCTGGCCCGGCCCCATACACATAAAGGAAGGATAGGCAAGGAAAGGAGCATCTATGGGAGGTATGGGAAACGTTCAAGTAAGCAAGCGAGTGTTGACAGCCCCTTTAACAAGAAATAGTTTCAAACTAGAAGGCACGGGTCAACGACTAAATTAATTCAAATTTTATCCCTTCCTGTATGGATAATTACACAGTGTATCTGGACAAATGACTAATGGCTTCAATAAAATGCAATAAGACATTCAGTTTGTTCCAGGAAATCAAGAATAACAAAAGGAACCCGTCCAGAAAACATTTCTGGCTCTCTAGACTGACATCACTCAAGGCTGGTCTACACTACACAGATAGGCTATGTCTACACTTGGCCAAATAAGTCGACTTAGCATGTCCACACTCAAAAATTAAGTCGACTTAAAGGGGACCTTGCCAAATCGACTTAGAGCGTCCACACTGGACACCTAAGTCGACTTGAAGGGGCTAGGTGGACCTGGGATGGGTCCACGGTGGCAGGGGGAGCACCCCTTGCCAAGTGCCAGGGGGCTCAGCATTTGCCCCATTGTACCTGGGTACAGCGGGGGCTGAGCAGGACAGGGACACTGGCAGGGCATAGGAGCAGGGTGGGCAGGGCTGTGTCTTGCTCTGTGGGGGGGCACGCCAGGCTCTGGCTGTGCCAGCCACCCTGGCAGGGAGGGCAGCGGGGGAGCCCTGGAGCCCTTTAAGTCGACTTAAAGTCGATTTAGGGCTAATCTGCGTCCACACTGGCTAAGTCGACTTAATAAAGTCGACTTAGCCAGTAAAGTCGACTTTATACTAGGTTTTATAAAGTTGACTTTAAATTTCCTTAAGTCGACTTAAGCAGCAGCTTAAGTTAATTTAAGGAAATTGTAGTGTAGACACAGATTAAATTAAGTCGATTTAAACAAGTGTAAGTCGACTTAATTTGTAAGTGTAGACGCATGCCTTGGGTGGTGTAAGGCAGCTTACGTTGACCTAATAATGTCAGTGTCTACACATCAGCCTTCACACACTGCTACACCGACATAACTCCACCACCACGAGAGGCATGGAAGGAGCCGTGAAACTGACAAGAAAGCTTGGTAGCTAGAGACCAGCTGCTCCCCTCCTCCTGTCTCCCCCATCGCCCCCACCACCACCACCATTCTTCTGGAGAGCTGGTTGGTCAGACGTTGCTCTTTGCTAGCAACCAGAGAGAGAAGCCCCGGCGGCTGGACCCCACTCCTTGGGGGTGAGAAGTCGTGGGTAGTTTCCCCAGCTCCCAGCGGGGAGCGGAGCTGTGAGGAGCAGCCTGCCGGTGGGCTGGGGGAAGTTGGGTTGCCATCAGCTCCCTACACTGGCCATCTTAGATGAGCGGAAGCGCTCCGGGTGAGTAGTGTGGACATGCACCATAGCAGTAAATCGACCAAATATAGGTCAACTTCCATTTCTAGTGTAGACATACCCTTACACAAGGTTTCTGTCATTCCAGAATGATTAGGGAAGCCTCATTAAACAGCTCTATCATTACGGGGAAGTTGAAATTTTCAGTTAAAGCAAAGTTTAAATCCTTTTTGGTATTAAATGTTTATCAAATGAATCTGCATCACTTAATCTCAGGATACAGATTATAGACTCATAGGCTATGTCTACACTTACTAAAGTTAGCTTAATTCGAACTAGCAAATTTTAGTTCAAACTAAGCAAGTGCCATGTATGGCACTTGCTTAGTTCAAATTAGTCAATTGCATTAAGGTCAATGTGCCGGTTAGTTCGAACTAACATGGCCACATTGGGTTAATTTGAACTAACTAGTTCGAATTAACCGTTAGTTCGAAAAATATAAGCGAATTTATTAGTTCAAATTAAGGAAGTCCTTAATTCGAACTAATGAAAGCCTAGTGTGGCCAAGACTTAAGTTAGTTCGAATTAAGCTTCCTTAATTGGAACTAACTTGCCAGTGTAGACATAGCCATAGACTCTAAGGTCAGAAGGGACCATCTAGTCTGACCTCCTGTACAATGCAGGCCACAAAACCTCACCCACCCTTTCCTGCAATAAGCCTCCAACCCAGAGAGGTCAAATGTGTGGCCCATGGGCTGTTTGCACTCCGCTCTACTGCAGCCCACACTCAGGGAGCGGGCCCAGCTGGGGTTGGCGGGTTCCTCGGCTGGCCCTAGGGCTGGCCAGAAGTCATGCTCTGCACAGCGCTCTTGCCCTGCCTTCTGGCCGGCTGGTCAGCCCCAGGGCGTGAGCCTTCTTGTCATTCCCAGCCTATTCGTGCCAAGGAAGCAAATGGATATAAGAGACTGTCCAGCAACCGTTGATATCTCCAGTTAGACGAGTAGTCCCACACCTTCCAGGAGCAACAAGGGCTTTTCTCCCCTGCCGCTTGGCCCTGCCCAGGAGCTGAGTGGCAGTGGGGAGGAGAGGGCAGCTGTGCCTTCAGGGAGAAAGACTCCTGGGAAGCTCCTTTTCATTCTGCATGGAGATGGTGGGCAGATGTCCCAGCCTCCATTTCTGCAGGTTATCCCCAGCAAAACCAACCCAGCCTGTGCAAAGTCAGGCCTCCTGGAACTGGGGGACTTTAGGAAACAGTCGTGGGGTTCTGTGGTTTCTGATGTTTGCTGCTAGAGCCTCTGTTTCCCAGCTGTTCACGGTCAGGAAGGCCAGAAACTTACTATTTTTAAATAGAATCTCAGATTCTAATGTAAATCACATGACTCCAAGAGCTAAGGTCTTATGAACATGCCGACTGGCACAAGACTATTGAGAAGATGCCAAGTTGTCAGCATTTCCTCTCCCAGGCTCTGTACCATGGCAAGTGGGGGTGGGAAGCAGTAGTGTCTGCTTGGGGCAATGGAAAATTGCACCCCAAAGCCACATGCACAGAGCACCAAGAGTGCTCTCTGTAACTGCTGCTCGGCCAAAAATCTAGAGTGGAGAGCTGGCTGAGAGATTGAAAGCTGCATTTTAAACCACTGCAAAATCCATGAGAGGTGAGAAACGAGCAGAAGATTAGCACTCGAGGCCCAAATTCCTCTGTGTGATGTAAATGAGAGATCTAGGATACCTTGGCCTGTCACACTGTCAGGGATCTGGGTCTGCAGCTGAGCCAGTCTCCAGGCAGCCCCACGAGCACAGCTGGCCTTGGCAGGCTGTCTGATTGGCTGGGAAGAGTGAGAAAACTCTGTGGTAAGCTCAGCTGCGGAGGCAGCTCAAAGCATTTGCCAATGGCTGCGACAGCACCTGTGCCGGCTTGTTCCCAGCCCAACCCCTGCCTTGGACCCAGCCTTGACTCACCGTGTCCCTCAGCTCTGATTCCTCCTTTCTGGCTTCCATTCTTGCCCTTGGCTCTGGCAGTTGGCCTCTGGCTCCCACCCTCATCTCCAATTCCTGGCTCCTCATTTCTGCTCCAACCACTAGGCAGGACAGCACAGGTTCCACTCTCTGACACACACAAATGGCAATGCTAAGAGCCTGCAGGCCCTCAGACAGCATGGCACAGTCTCTGTTACCGTGGAAGGATGTCCCTACGGTAACATTTTCCTGGCATCTGGCAGCTAAACAGGGAGTTCATGGGCCAGATTTTCAGAATTCTGCTACCAGCTGTCCAAAGACCTCCGCTGGCACCTACATGTGGTGGCTGGAGTCAGAAGTGTAGGTATCCAAGGTGTCCCCCTGAGAATAAAGGGAGATCCCAGCCACTACCTCCCTTCCATGCCACTGCAAGCCATAATTGCTGTTGGCTGCTGACTTCTGGTGATGCTCTGGCCTGGCCTCTCAGCAGCAGCTCATGGATGATCTGATCTGTCCAGTGAGAGCAGGCTGCAAGAACAATGTGGCTGCATAGATCTTTACCAAAGTTCATCGGGGGACATCTAGACAAAGCCCGAGGGGAAAGATGTCTGGCTTGAAGATAAGTTGGAGCATGTAATCTCGTTGGCCCTGGGCCAGTGTAGTAGGAGATGTCAAAATCACCATAAAAGGAGAAAGCCAATTCCAGTCTGTCTCTATGGGTTGTTAAGTCTGCAGGATTCAGAGCAATTTAACCGGCCTTTCATTCACTTGGCATGACAGCCAGCGCTCTGCCATAGCTTTATCTCCATGTATACCATTGTGCTGTGCGTCAGATCCCCAGGGCTGAATGCATGTTCATGCTTGTGTCCAAAGCCGGAGCTTTAATGACCTGCACATAGTGGGCTCGCAGGGTCTCACGCTGTCTGGATCAGCACGGCACTATCTCAGCCATAACAGACTGGTACCTGTCATGGTGGGAATTCCGATTTAGTGCACCAGTGCCCATCGAAAGCTCACACAGGACTAACTGTTTGTGAAAGAGGAAGGCTAATCGGCACAAAGGGGCATGCTGCCGAGTCTGTTGGGAGAAGAGGGGCAGTGGCAGCACAGTGGTAGCCTACAGGGATCATTTGTAATCCAAGCTCAACTCACTGTGTTTCACTAGCATTAAGTGCTGCGGGCATGGCTGGAGGAGAAAGATCTTTAACAGGTGTACTGAGGGGCCAGGACACAACGAGGGCCCCAGGGCAGGCGAGCCAGCAGACCGGACTTTTCCTGCCTGGCCTCTAGTGCAACACCATAACCAGCATCCCCTAAGCCCCCATCCTCTTTCTCTAGTTCCGCTCCTCACATTGCACACGGGGCGAAGTCACAGCACCACTGCAACATTTGGCCCCACCAGCTGAATGGAGTGAAGCAAGCAGGCTGGCCATGTGCATGCCACTGATACAGACAAGGCCTGTCTGCCTGGGAGCTGCCATTAGGAGGGTTACTGGAGCCCAGACCACCCTAGGAGGTGCACCATCAGGAAGCAGATGGGGGCAGGGAGGAGAAATTTCGGGGCGGGAGGGGATTCAGCTTTCTTGGGCCCCTAGCAGGAAATCTGTGTGGTAGAGTTAAAAGGTAAACAAAGAAAACCAAACTTCTTTATCCAAAATACTTTTAAAGTAGCATATTGTGTAAAAACAGCTTTGAACCCCTGCTTTCTAAATAGCCCTGAGTTCTTTCATTCCTCATCTACCCGTCACATAGGCCAGCTGCATCCTGTTTGATAGGTCTTTTTTTTAAGTCAATTAATTATACAAAACAGTACTTATTCAGTTGTTCTAGGTACATCCCGGGTGCTTTTTAAAGCGATTTCTTCTTCTCTACAATTATGTAAAGTGATTAAAATATCTTATATTTCACCAGAGTTGTCTTTTACAATCACAGTTACCAGTGAACAGTGTTGCCAATCTCAAAAATCATGAGTCTGCCCTCAGAAAATAAAGAGATTGAATAAAATAGCGCAAGATTTTTTTTTTTTTTAAATAAGACATTGGGTTCTTTTTCTTTGCACTCTGGTATCTCAACCTTTAAGTCAGGCTCCAATCATATTTTTAAACTGTTTTCTGCAACCACAGGGTCTAGAACTTTACTTTTTAAGAAATGGAAGCTGAGATTTTCACACAATCCCAGGACTTCAGGAACCAGGGTTTTTGGAAAAACACCAAATATCATGGCATACAAACAGGTAACACTGAAAACAACATGAAAAAATACAGTGGGGGCCTTCCACTCTAAAATACACTCTCCTCTCTATCTACACCTCTCAGCTTAGTACTTCTACGAGTTAAAAGCACAAAGGATGGCTAATGAAATAGGACCAGATTCTGCCAGCCTTACTCATACATCACTCTGTAAATTAGCCATTTTGCAGTTTTCATAGCGTACAGAACTGGGCCCATATGCAAGAAAGTGGCATAGAAAATTCCCCAGAGAATTCAAAATGTTCTCTAACACTCACTGGTTAAAATCTGACTCTTGGTTCTCTCCTGCAATTGTGGCACTGGAGAAAACAGAATGGGTTTTCACTCAGAAGTGCTCAAATATTAAGACTATCATCCTAAAAAAAAATCCAACAGACCCAAAGAAATCCTGAAATTTAAGTCCTCCTCAGCTCAACTTCTTAGATTTTATAATTCTGACCCACAACTATGCAGTGGCTATTGGAAAGAAAAGTTCTGAGAAGTCCTCTGAAATCAGGCATCAGAGAGAAAAGGCAACTCTTTAGTAAATGACTTGTTTTCTTTGAGAGTTCAAATTCAGGCCAGCCAAGTTTCAAACTATAAAATTATACTGCAGTGTTAGTCAAGGCGGAGAGATGGGGGAGTACCAGTTAGGAGTCATCTTTAAAGGATCTCTTATCTGATGTCTATACTGAAAAGAATCTCTCTTCTGAGCCTATAAGATCATCAGCGTTTGGGGCAGGAGGGGACAGGCATTTCTATGTCCTAATTTAATCAAAATTCTTCATTCCCCTTCTGCAGACGCTCCCACGCAGCCTGTGCATACAGGCATGAAGGTTAGTTTCTGGGCTTGTCTGGCTTTGTGAAGCTTCCAGGGTGCAGATGAGGACCCTGCAGACGGCCATTCCCATCTAATCCTCCACACCGCGAAGCTACAGGAGGAAAAGCACTGAGGAGAGCGGCTGGAAGCGAGACAACAGATGTCAGCTGCACTCTCACGCATGCTCAGTTCCCTCTGCACGCAGATCTGCATACATCAGGGTCGCTCAAACTCTGGGGCAAACCAGAGAAACTCTTCTTGAATTTGCCCACGTTCTCTAGATCCAGGAGAAGGTAGCTATAAGGTACATGACCCTGTGCAGTAAATCATGTGGTAATACCACAGAAATGAACTACCTTTCCACAATGTCTTGAGGAAACATCATAATTAGTAACAACGTCCCTATCGGGACACAAACATTTTCCCACAAATCACTGCCACTTTACGGGCCTTATTCTCCCCTTCCTTCCCTTGGAGCAGAGGCTGAAGCTGTGTGGCATGGGTGTGAAACTATTAATACAAAACCATCTGGACCCAAGGGTGTGTTTCCGCAATATAAGAAAATCACCTGCAGCATTACACTACCTTAGTGGGGAAGTCAGGGGAACTTATTAGACGACCTTTATACTAACTTCGCTTTGTCTGTCTGTATGTATGTCCTGTGCTTTCCCACCTTTCTCCAGCAGATGGCGTAATGGTTATAGGTTTTAATGGCAACCTGTGCCCAGCAGAAAGCCTTCTAGTTATCTGGCCCTGTGGTATAGGGGTTAGGGCAAGTACCTGAGAAACTAGCAGTTACTGGCTTGAAGCCCACTGCAGATTGAAAAGCTGCTGTTCACAATTTTTGATTTGATCTACTTTTAATCTTAATTTAAAAATAACATTAAAAAATAAGGTTTTTTTAGAACAGAGGACTTTAAAACCAACACATGAAAAGGGACACAACAAGTACAGAAGTAATTCAGATTGGTCAGACTTCTTGTACAAGGCATTTTAAGCACTGTGAATGCATTTCAATAGCCCTAGCCCCAAAGTGGCCACACAACCTTTTGCAAACAAATACATTCACGGTGCTTAAAATGCCTTGCTCAAGTAGTCTGACCAATCTGAGTTACTTCTGTACATGTTTTGTCTCTTTTAGTGTGTGGTTTTAAGGTCGTCTGTTCTAAAAAACTTGGTTTTTTATATTATTTTTTTCTAATCTAAAAGGGAAACACTCGGGTCAGTTAGTGCCCCAACTATTGAGATTTACATACTGACAACAGGAAATCTGTTCTTTATTCTATTGTTATATGGCATAGCACCATCCAGCAGTTTACAACAACAATGCAGCAATTGGTGTAGGGCCTACATAAACGACACTTTATAAACCTGCTATGTTGGGGTAAAAATGTGGGTGGGGAGTTGGCACCTGTAAAAATGAGGTGGAGAAGATTCATCTATGAAGTTTCTCCACAATAATTCTTGACCACATGTGCACTCGTTCTTTTGTTAAACATTAAAAAAGGCAAAGATTTTACAAGGAAATTAGTAAGGTGTTGCCTTATCTGCAGCAAACATCTAGGGCTTCAGAGTTCATATGAAGGGAGTGAAAAAAGCTTCAAAGATAAATCTTTTTGAAAAGCCTGATAAAATAGATGACTCAAGTCTGCCAGCCCCAGTCCTCAGAGTGGTATTAATTTGCCCTGGGAATGACTTGTAGGCTAAGGAGAGTGACTAGGGTTCCCTCCCCAGACAGCTGCTGAGCTCAAGAAATAAAGCAGGACAGAAATTGCCACTGACAGAGTACGGGTTTGCAATGACAAACTGGGGCAACTCTGCAATTCATGTTACTTTTCAGTTGTCTGAAGGATTGCTAAATACATGGGCCAAATGCAAAGAGACTGGATGGGTGGGTAGTCCAGCTGCAGCATTCTGAACTATGTTGTTCTTGTGATGGTGGAGGAACAGAAAATTGTAAGAAGCAAAAACCAGGCCACACCAGCTCTGCTCCAAGCTAGGTTTTCATAGATTCCAAGACCAAAAGGGATCATTATGCTCATCTAAAGCTGACCTCCTGTGTAACACCCAGTGATTCCTACACCCAGCCTCTCTGGTGGAGCTAGAGCCACCTGCATGGACCCCTTTGCAAGACAAACTCTTTAGCACTGTTGGAATAATGACCATGAATACCAGCTCCCATTGCAAATGTATGAAAAGTTATGGGGCGCTGTCATCTTATTGCAGAGTGGAGGAAAAGTACAGAAACCAAACTGTCTGCTGTCTCTGAGCTTGTATCCTTGGTTCTTATGATTAAATATACCCTGGCAGTTGAAGGCCTTGGACTCCAGGTATCAGCAAAATGACCATGCCTTTGGAATACCTGCCCTGTGTAAAATGTTCTGTTTGAAACCACCAGGGAAGCATTGCACAGACATGTGAGATTTGGCTACATGGTCAGTAACGTTTTCATTTAGACTGTTGGCATGCAGTGGGGTTTGTGTGAAGGCGCAGTTAATATTGCAGGCCTAGTTGCCAACTTGAATAAAAATTCTTCACTCCTTGTATCACTGTATCTGTGAGTGTATCTGCACAGGAATGAAAGATCAGGAACTGAAATTGGCTGGAAGAGGTGACTGAAGACTTTGGATTGCTCACCCCAGCAAAGTATGGCCCACTGTGTTATTTCAATTTGTAAATCCCAGACCTATCTGTGCGACTAAGAGTTGACTCATTTTTTCAGTCCCACTTCTAGGTACACAAAAAGACAGTTTAAAATTTGGAAATGTGGAAAATTCTTAAGCTTCCTAAAACCCAAATGATTTTACTGATTAGATTTTAAAAAATCAGACAGATTCTTCTCTGGCCTCAGGGGCTATGTCTACACTTATAAATTTAGGTCGACTTTAGCATGTCCACACCTAAATTTTAAGTTGACTTAGGGGGGAACCTTACAAAGTCAACTTAGAGCATCCACACTGGATGCCTAGGTCGACTTGTAGGGGCTAGAGGGACCTTGGACAGGTCCACTGTGGCAGGGGGGCACCGCTTGCCCAGTGCCAGGGGGCTCAGCCTTTGCCCCATTGTACCTGGGTACAATGGGGCAAAGGGGGACAGGGACCCTGGCAGGGCATAGGGGCAGGGCTCTGCCCTGCCCTTTGGGGGGGCATGCCAGGCTCTCTCTGTGCCACCCCCTAGCAGGGAGGGCAGTGGGGGAGTCCTGGAGAGCCCTAAGTCAACTTAGAGTCGACTTAGGGCTACTCCACACCTACAATGCCTAAAGTCGACTTTAAACGAGGTTTAACAAAGTCAACTTAATTTTCCTTAAGTAGTGTAGACGCAGAGTAAATTAAGTCGACTTAATTTACAAGTGTAGATGCAACCAGGGAGCCTGGGGGCAAAATGCGGACAGTGGGTTGAAATGGAAGAGAACCATAATATCCTCCTCAGCTTCCCAGTCCTAGTCCAACCCACAAGGGGGGCTCCAGCCATGCTCTAAACCAGTCCAGGCAAATGAATTTTAATCAGAATTTGGCCAGCCAGAGGTGCAGGCAAAATGTTTTAAACTGAGTTTGCAAACCATGGCCACTTACATTGTTTCCAAATACTGCCTAAGCCTGGCATGGTCACTCCCACCAGTCAGCTCGCTCTAACCCATTCGACCCCAGTGCAACTCCATGCTGGCAGATTTCACTGCAAGATGGACACCCTCAGGACTTCTCTTTACATTTCATTTCTACCGTGGCTACCCCCATCTGTTGTGCCTACAGGCTACCACACTGCATCTCTCCTAAGTGCTGGCTGAGACAAAGTGATCGTGGACTGGACTGCAGACTACATCATATCTGGGATGGTCTAGCTGTTCAAATAATGGCATGCAAATATTTCCCTTCTTATTCTCTATTTCCTTGCTCATCGCAGCCTAGCACCTTATTAGCTCTTTGGAAAGTTGCTATGCATGGAGCAAGTATCTTCCATGGTCTGTTCTCCATGAGGCCTAGATCTCTTGCTGCAGAAAGAACACCTCATTCACAATCTATCAGTGTAAAATGTTTCCCTCCCACAGGAGGACAGACCTTGCATTTTTCTGCACAGAACTTCATCTACCAATGTCTCACCCAGTTCCTGAACTCAGCCAGGTTCTCCTGGAATTCCCGATACCCATCTGACCACAGCTTCAGCGACTTTTCCTCTGATCCACTGCCACCTTCTGGGGAAATGCCACCAATTTCTGGCCTCACCCTTCACACCCTCTTTCTCTGTGTGTTCTTGGCCTTCCAATACCCTCCAAACACCCCGATGACTTTCCAGACCTGGCCTTTCTCCCTCTACCAATTTCCTGGTCTCAGCTGCCTCTCTGACCTCTCCTCCCAAATGCCTCACTGTCAACTTAACTTCAATGGCCATAGTGAAATGGGATCTCTCCTCCCAGAGCTGCTGTTCACCTTAGTCACCAAACCCAAAGTTTTATTGTTGTTTTACTCCGGTAATCTTGCCCTGGTTATACCTATGCATGTGCAGGACAATAATTGAGGGCACAAGAATCTTTACTGCTGGAGATGATTTGAGAACCCAGCCTGTCTCCCAGAGCAGAGATATTGCATCACGGGGAGGTCGAGCACACACCTTTTGCCTTGTAAACTGAGCCAATTTGATCTAGTGTCACTGAGAGTCTGCAGGCTGGAACTCCCTTTACAGAAGGGCTTCTCACTGCAGAACTGCACTTTGGGAGCCAATGGAGAGGGACACCTGAGCAAAACACCTTCTGAGAGTCACATGTTGCAGCTACCAGTTCCTCACTGAGGTAGAGGTTTGCTCCTCTGGAACTTTGTTCTGTCTTCATTACTGTTTTCAGGGGTTTCTTGGGCATCCTGTTCTGCCTCTGATGAGAGCTTTGGAGTGATTGAAAGAGAGACAGCTGGGAGTGAAAGATGGGAGCAGAGGCACTGACAGACTAGGTCAGATCTAGGGGCTGGCCATTTACTGACACAAATTCAAACCCATATAAATGAACGTCATCACATAGGGTTTGGCATTATTACAATTCCCATTTTTCAACGAATTTCAGTTAACTGGATGTCTTGCATGGTGACAACTTCCAGAGGGGTAGCTATGTTAGCCTATGTATGTTGTTAATCTTCATAAGTGCCACAGGACTCCTTAATTAAACTGGAGCAACTTCGGTATAGGCAAGTCCTTGAAACAACACTGCCATGGTTCCACTCAGGTGACAGTTACCCAAGTAATTTGTACAGTTATGGGGGATAGTGATTTAACAGTGAAAATTCAGACAGGGAGCTTAGTCTGCACCAAGGACTAATCCCAGGACAGAATCCCTGGCAGCAAAATGGGGGAACCTTTCATTTTTTTGTTTTGAAATGACCTGTTGCTTTGAAGTTTGTTTTATTGTAAGAAATCAGAATGCAATATAAAATTAGAAAAAGTCAAAACTGGAAGAAAACATTTTCATTTCTTCATCTTTCCATTGACCTAAGACAATTTTTATTTTCAGAATTTTCATTCCGTGGGAAATTTCAAAGTGTTTTGTTTTCATTCCAATTTGGAACAAACACACCCCAATTTCAAAATGTTGGCATTTCCTGTGGAACAGAATTTTTGCCGGTTGCTAGCTCTCGTAAATTATTCTGCACCGTGTCCACTGTTTTACATTACAGGACCTGACATTACTCACATTCAACATGTTAGTGTCTGTTTCTAACTCTGTCCCCAGCTGGGTCCCTTTGCCCCATTTCTCTGTACTGATGCCTGCCCAGCATGTGAGTGGAGGAGGCTGGCTGCTCCCAGGCAACACCAGAGACAGAAGTAGCAGTTTGACCACAGACATGAGATTTCTCCCTGTTTCTTTCACATGCTGGGGCTGGTTCTCTTCTGTTCTACACCTTGTTTAGTCACTTACACCCTTTGTGAGTGCAAGGCAGTGAAAAATCCTAGCAGATCAGAATGGAAGCATTTGCTACCCTTGAGCATGCGAGTCTCTAGGACACCAGGCACAAGGAGTGGGGAAATCAGGCCCCCAATGCATACCCTCATCCAGGTTCCCACAGCACGTGCTCCATAGCTAGATAGTGATGACAACGTCCATGGCAAATGCAGCCAGAAGGCCCTTGTAATCAGGAAAACAAACAAGGAGTCCTGTGACACTTTTAAAGACTAACACCCTTTGGAACTTGACATTTATTTATCCCTTTTGTGGGAGAAAAATCCCACTTCTCCCATGAAAGCTCATGTGATAAATAAATTTGTTAGTCTTTAGAAGTGCCACAGGACTCCTTGTTTGTTTGGTTGACCTGAACTAACTCGGCTACTGCAATCAGGGTTTCCATAACAGCTGACACCTGGCTGACCTACTCCCACATTCCCCTGCAGCCATTTGGAAAGACTCCTCCCAGCTCCTCTGCATTTCCTGATACTGAACTGACCCTGGCAAACAGCTCCAGAGGCATTTGGGTGTGATAGGCGGGTTTGGCAGCCCCGGCTCAGGTCAGAACATGCAGCCATGCCAAGAGGACCCTAAACACATGATTTACACACAAAACACAGCCAGACCAGCTGGGTACAACTAGGATGACCAGATGCCCTGATTTTATAGGGACAGTCCAGATATCTGGAGCTTTCTCTTATATAGACACCCATTTTCCCCCCATCCCCATCCCGATTTTTCACGCTTGCTATCTGTTCCCCTGAGATACAACATACTACCAAGTAAACTTTAACTTAAAAGAGTGAAAGGTGAGCGGCAAGGCAGCCAGTATAGTTCACTCATAAGGTACTTAATTAGTTACTCCAAACTAATACTTCAGCTGAGCTTGACTTTAATTTTCTACTAGTAGTTTAACAGGTTGGCTGCCCACTGCTCAAGAATAATCACAAGTCAGAAGACTGGAATCCTGTTTACAAACTAACAATTACAGCATTGTTGCCAGTGGAATAGTTTACCAGAGCTGCCCTACAGTAATATGGCCTGACATTTGTATTTGTCAACATCAAACAGATTTTGCAACAGGATTATTTTGCTTCCAGTTACTCCAAAGCTCCTGCTGACACAAAATTAAGCTGAAGCTTCCTTGCAAAAATGTTCTGGGAATACAGTCAGTGTGTGACAAGAGAGGACGCTTCATTAAAAGTTTCTGCAATTCTAAGGGCTACATAATGACACATACAGCCCATTTCTCCTACCACCACATCCTTTAGTTTGCTACGGAAAAGCCATTTCTGAGTGACTGATGCCCAGCCTCAGGTTAATTAATTCATTTGGACTGGCCAGACTTTGCCACCCTTCCTCACAGAGTAGCACTTTACTGTTTCAAATGAAGTGCCTTTAAACATCAGATCGCTCGCCGCAATTCCAAATCACAGTGGTAGCAAAAGAACAATATTCTGAAAGGTAAGGATTT
Organism: Pelusios castaneus; assembly: GCA_007922175.1. Taxonomy (NCBI): domain Eukaryota; kingdom Metazoa; phylum Chordata; order Testudines; family Pelomedusidae; genus Pelusios; species Pelusios castaneus. The sequence continues at coordinate 6,387,111 of ML685884.1, read as the reverse complement.
AACAGGGGTAAATGTGTGCGACTGAGAAGGGAACGAGAGGAGCTGAGCCCAGGAGGAGAGAAAACATCATCATTTAAGTTCTAAAAAGATGCTGGATCCAAAATGTGCTGGCAGCCTTCACTCCTGTTGGCACAGAACAGCGTTCCTGAAATTAACTTGTAAAATGCGCCTGTCCTCTAGGAAAGTGGAATTTCACCATAACAGTAAAACACCGCACAACACATACAACATCTCCATCGCAGAATGAAAGGCAACAGAGCAGCTTGGTATGTCCATTGCTTTCCTCCAGCAGGGGACATTCCATCCCCCTGGATTAGTGCTTACATAAATACTCTCTCCATTAACAGAGCTGCTCTCCTTTTGGTTTAGATTACCAGGGTCTGTTTAAGCATGTTGCAAACCCACAAATTCACTGACATAAACAAGAGCATGTTCACTGGGGCCCAACTAGGATTTACAGTTCAACGTTGCAACATGCCTCTACCGGCCTCAGGACTCATCCCTGCCGTTCCGGGCCGGATGCTCATCTGCGTTTAGAATCAAGTGCAAAGCCACATGGTCGAGGGGCTGAAAAAGGAAGGAGGAACACCTCAGAGAGGCAGGGGTGACAGCTGTGGTGCCCACAGTGCTTACGCCAGCAGGGTCTTTCTGCTTGGGAGGGGCATCTGGGTCCACTGAATACAGGGCACACAGAGCAGAGGGGCTTGGAGTTAATACCCCAGCGAGATGCATGGGGAAGCTTCCCCGCATCAAAGCGATCAAGTCAGGCTCTCTGCAAACTCAAGCAGCGTCACTACATCAGTCACATTCCAGGCAGCTCCCTGACCGCCCGCCACTCCAGCAATGGGCTCAGGCTCTCTGTGGACTCAGCGCACCCCACAGCATTGGTCATACCAGATAAGCTGCCCCCTCTCCAAAGAAGTGTCTCAGACTCTCTAGAATCAGGGAGATGCTGCGCTGGTTACACTTGGGAGAGATCCCCTCCCCCAGAGCAATTGGCTCAGGCTCTCTACAGACTCAGGAAAATGCTGCACAGGTTATACCTGGGACAGCTCCCTCAGCCAATCCCCCAAGTATATGGCTCAGGCTATCTGCAGACTCAGGCAGCATTTACTGCATTGGTTATACTAGGGAAGTTCCCCCTTCTCTGCAAATTCAAGTGCCTTTCCAGGCTTTTCTTCAAACAGGAGAGTTAGAAACACATTTCTTCTAAAGTCCAAGCTAAGATGCTGACGTAATCCTGTGGCACTAGCAACTGGAACCCTAGGCATCAGTCTATATTTTTTGGGCCTTAATCCAGGCCTGCAGCTCAGTGTAAAGCCTCTCAACACTTCAGAATAACACAAACAGAAAATCTTGAGGGGTGGATTGTGTCATCAATTCCCTGGCACCCTGGGAAACATCAGTCGGAAATAGGAGGGGCGGAGTGCAGTGGTCAGTAAGGTGAAGGACAAGGACAAGGGCTAGGGAGCTAGGTCAGACCTGGAGCCGGAACAAGGAAATGAGCCAAAGGAAGCAAAAGGCGAAGAATTCATGCAGGAGATCACTATGGAGGTGAAGTCGCAGAACAGGGCAAGGGCAGGAAACGACTCAGCATTACCGCCTGCTTGTTTTGTGACCCTGAGTACTCTAGGGCACATAAGCAGAAAAGGAAGCAGGCGATTTGGGGAACAGCCTAAAACTCAGAAAGTTTCTAAGCAGGTGGGAAGGATGGATCAGTGGGTGGGGCACTAGCCTGGGACTTAGGAGACCGGTGTTCAGTTCCAGCTCTGTCACAGATTGTGACCTTGGCCAACTCACTCAGGCTCAGTTCCCCAGGCGTACAATGGGAATAAGGGCCCTGTCCTGCTCCCAGGATGCTGTGAGGGTCAATGCACTGCAGCTGGCGAGGAACTCAGTCAGTCAGGGATGGGCACATTAGACTGACACTAAGAATTATTGCCAGAAAATCCTGGACTAGTCTCATCTGCCTCTCAACACAGGATTCGTGAGCAGTGCTTGCTGCCCTGCCCCTGGCCAGACTCAACAGTGCTTCCACATGCATTCAGAGGCCACCACACTCCTTTTACTCATGGGGCGAGTAGGGAGAGACCCCACTCCTGTCTGGAACCCCACAGGCCTGTGGCTGTGGTGGCAGCAGTCAGGCTTGTCAAACCCTTCTGCCAGACTTGGGGAAAGTGAGCTACTGCCACCTAGAGCTCAGCCACCTGCCAGCCCAGCAATTCCACTTCAGTGAAGGGCCGCTCTTCTCTCCCCGCCAGCCAGCCAGGAGCTTGGGGAAATCAATGTACACAGCATGCACTGACAGAGAGGGAAAGTTTGCTTTGCTTTAAAGGGATTGTGAAGAAACGGCATCTTCTCACTCAGCAGGGCTGCCTCCCACGGTGAATGCTTCGCTGGAGCTGCTGTTAGCTCCACAGAACCCGCTCTAGGCTCCTCTCTGGGAAAATGGTGCATCCTAGTCCCTCTCGCTTCTCAGCCACAGAACTGTTACTACAAGCGCCACGTGCTGAGCCCAGGACTGTGCCCACAGTTCGTGAAAACCTTCAAAGAGCCCATCCGTGGGGCAGCAGGGGAGGGAGCACAAGAGAGAGAGTCTGTCCTTTGGTTCCCTGAGCACAGCACACAAGTGATTTCAACAGCAGCTTTCCCGGCTCCTGCCCACAAAGGATTGGGATTTGGGTCTGAGGGTTTGGCTGGGGGGAGGGCGGTTGCTGGGATTTCCAAAGACACTCCACTACCATATAAGGCATCTGCCAAGTAAGTTACATGCCATTCTCCATCTACAGTTAGGCAGTCTTGTTTACAAAGCCTGAACTTCACATGATCTTCTGAATGCCACATTCCCTACCACAGCTCCTCCATCTCCACAAATGCACCCTGCCATCACAGCCTTGGAAATGCTGACCTACAGAAGAAACAGTGCCCCAAAGTGCTACTCACACATTAAGACACATAGTTACCAATGAACACAGTCTCTTGCTTCTAGCAGAGGCTCATCAAGCAAGGAAAAGGATTCGCTCATTGTGCTCCCGTGCATCTCCTGAGGTACAGCATTGGCCAGGAGAAGCTTGATGAGCCAATAATGACCCCGCACTCCCAAGAAGACTGACAGAGGATTGTACAGCATTCTACAAAGAGTGCTTTATGTGCCAACCTTGCATTTGATCACTCTGGCTGCCCTCTGCCCTTCCACGCACCAAAGTCCAGACCGCCGAGCGCTGGAGGGCTGAGCCAGATGCAGATCTGACTGCCAAGTGTGGGTTTCAGCTAAAGCCTGCTCATGCCCATGGCCACGCTGTATTAGCAGGCTAGTTCCATAGGATACAAAGCAAAAGACAAGGGTCTGGGTTCCTGCCAGGTATGGCAAGGGGAAGGGGTTTGCTTCTACAGACAAGAGCACACCTTGGTCTAGCGATGGAGGCACCCACAACCTATCTGACTGTTTTGCATGGTATGAAAACAGCTGAGTGAAGGGTTTGGCCTAAACAGCCCCAGGCTGGACAGAACAAAGCCTGAACTGGAAGCCGGCCCACAGATGCAGATGGCTCCAGAAGGAGGAGATATGTATGCTATGATACCAACAGTGTAAAGGTCACTCCCTGGCCCTCAAAGGTATGAAGGCACCCAATTTCCAGCCCGGGGGCCCAGAGTACACTAGAGCAGTAGTTCTCAACCAGTGCTGGGACACAAAGGTGTGTCGTGAAGAGCCGGGAGGTGTGTCACAGAAAATTGGCAGCTCAGCTTGGAGCTCCTGCCACTGCTCTCTGCTGCCCTCAACAGCCTGCTCCTGCTGCACAACACAGGCAGCAGCCAGGGCCAGATGAGTAAAGGGACTTAGGGGCTGCAACTCAGAGATCCTGGGCTGGGTGGAGCACCACCGGCCACACAAAAATAAACCCAGCCCCATTGAGCCAGGCCATCAGGGCACCAGCCTGCGCTGACTTCACTCTGCCCCCACCCAGGTCCCAGAGAGCTGCATCCTCCAGAGCCCCGCAGCCTCCCAAGCGCTCCAGCACAAGCGCCACTGCCACTGGCAGATTGTAGTGTGCCACACAGGGGAACATCATCTGCCAGGTGTGTCACGATGGAAAAAAGGTTGAGAACCACTGACTGCACTAGAGAGACAGCCTGTTCACCACCAGCCCCCAGACACTCAGAACAACTGCCCCACTCTGACTGTGCTTACCTGGGCCCTGGCTGGAGACAAGTTCCGTGCTGTGTCTGTCTCCCCCCCCACTGACCCTACTAAGGACATGCATGTGTATCGGCAGGCAAAACGGGTCATGAATTGTGTGTTTAAAAACTAAGGGTGCCAAGCAAGACAGCACTACTCCTGCCACGGATGGGCTTAAAAAAGCCCCATCCACCCCCAGCCAGTGACAAATGGCTTTTACATGCAGACACAAAGCTTTTCTACACACGCTCCTTGTACCAGCACAGCTATGCTGCAGAGGGGGTGAGTTTTGACAGGTCACTATATTGCCTAGCGTGGGCACAATCTACTGATATAAAGGTGCCTATACCACTTTAGATCATTCCCCTTCCCATACAGGACTCGCTATACTGATGTAACCTTTCTCCTGGTATAATCACATCCACAGTAGAAGGATGGAACCATGTTAGCTCTCCTGAGCTCATTAAAACAATGTATAGATGAACCAAGAGATAGACAGAAGTCATGCACAGAAGCTTATCTGATGGCTAAACTTATAGGGCTGATCCCACATGGTCTTTTAGCCACCCTCCAGCACTTAACAGCCATAAAGAACCGGCCAGTGGCTCTCACAGCCACATCTCCCACGGCACAGCCTGGCTTTCAGCAGGGGGCTAGGTAATCAAGTCACTTGGCTTGTCATCTGCATGGTGCCCTGAGCAGCCATTTGGGAAGACTCCCAGAGTACCCGGGAAGAGATGCCATGGGTTGGAAGGCTACTTTCCTGCAGAGGATTGTGCTAAGATGGTGGGTGGGGGTGGCTACAGAATAGGGGCAGGGAAGAAAAAGTTGCAGAATAGAGGGAGTGTCACAGAACAGGGTGCTGGAGAGAGGGACATATCAGAGGTGACCCATGCTGTAAAACTAAGCTTTGATTTTATGGAAACTTGCCGTATCTCTCCATTGTACCAAGATCTCATATGACAACCCCACCGATAGAGTGAGTGACTGTATCACTAATGCTGCTCCATTCACACCCACCCCGAAGATGGAGAAAGATCTGTAGGGATGTTCACTGAAGTCTAATCTGCAAGGGACACTGCTGCCAGCTTTCACGATTTTATTGTGTTTCATGAAATTTAGTGCTTTCTTTAAAACCCGAGCTCCTGGAGTCAGATGATTCCCCTTCATTGTAAAAGATACGTTTCTAGCTATCCTGTTTACAGAGAACAGCTTGAAAATGCAACCTAAAGGTGCAGAAAGCAAAGAAAAAGACCCCACCATTTATTATTTCTTACAATCCATGAGTCTGGGGGGGTGGAGCCCTGAACTTTGAAGGTCTGGCATTGTGATACTGGAGCTATGACTGAACTTCAGAGACTGAAGCACTTAGTGACCAAAGGAAAGAAGCCGTTGATAGTAACTAATCATGGCAAGATCCATCCAGATGTCATCACAGTCAGTGGTAAAACCTCAAGCTTTGATATCAGAAAAGAATATTGCACCATTAACTCCACCTGCCATGAGCAATGTTAGTGTCCTAGTTACAGAGATTCACCCAGAGCATTCCATACTTGGTAATCTGCACTAAGGAACAATACAGCCATAAAACCTTTTTCCAACTTGGTGTGAACCTCCATGGCACACCAGCACTATTCCAAACACAGTGATTTCTCCCTGCGTCTACTACTGGACATGACACAATTTCCTTTTCTAGCCATCCAAAGTTTTGGGCCTGCTCTACCTCCTACTAAGTGTTTGGCTTGTTGATTCTACTGGATGCAGGGTTAGGCCCTCTTTGAGTAAAAAATAATCTATATCCCTTTTAAATACAATGAGAGCCAGGCATACCTACAACTGGTTGAGAAGATACAAAATGGTGTAGTGCAATAAAGAGAACAGAACTTTGTCACAGCCATACAACCACTTGCCATGCATCTGGGAAGCTCACCAATTTTATGGACAAAAATAAATAATTATTTGTTATCATCAATATCTGTGCAAAAGGTGGGCAAGTAGTTTTAGTACCTGAAACATTTTCAAGCCAGTTTTACCATTCACTTCAGAGATAATGTATTTGCATATTTAAAGAATGTTTTTATTCTATGGTGAATTCAAAATGAGAACAGAAAATGTTTAAGTCTGAAGTTACGTTCCCAAGGTTTGGCGAGTTTGAAACATATACTGTATTTGGATATAAATTATAATAGTTAGCTACCAACTGAAAAACAAATAGTTTAAGAATGCTGCCATGCCATTATCATGTTATTTCTATGTTAGATCAACCCACGACTTTAAAGCAAATCTGGGATGGTATCTGAGATATCTATCTATGATGTTCTCTTCCATCTAGCAGAGAAAGGTATAAAATAATCCAGCTGCTGGAAGGTGGACCTAGAAAACTTCAGATTGAATACTATGCATACATTTTTAACGCTAAGGGTTTTAACCTTTGGAACAATTTACCAAGGGTTGTGGTAGATTCTCCATCACTGCCAATTTTCAGATCAAGATTGGATGTTTTTCTAAAAGATTTGCTCTAGATTGCAAGGATTACTGTTTGCCAGAAGCTGGGAATGAGCAGTGGGATGGATCACCTGATGATTACCTCTTCTGTTCATGCCTTCTGAAGGACCTAGCATTAGCCACTGTCCATAGACAGGATACTGGGCTAGCTGGACCATTGATACAGCCATTCTTACATTCTCTAGGAATTATTCTGGGAAAGGCCTACTATGGCTTGTGTTATGCAGATCAGAGATCACCACAATGGTCCCTTTTGGCACTGGAATCTATTAATCTGTCCAATAAAACTGACATGTCCTTCTCTGCTAACGGGATTATATCTGGTTATTACTCTCAAAATACCTAGATTATCCTGACTTCCAGTCACAGGTGAAACCTAAAAGTGTATTGGACATCTAGAAAATATTCTCTTCCCAGTGATTTGCAGTCTGAATTTCAGTCTACGCGCAGTCTGTGAATCTCCATATGATAAGTTTAATACTTCAGTATTTTGCTAAGATTGTATCTGATCCAGACATATATAATAGCTTGTGTGGTGTGCGTGCATGTGGATATGCATGTTTACAGACATGTATGCCATTAACTAAATGAGCCAATCCCAAATTAAACACAAGTATTTTCCTTTAAGTGGGTGAGCCCAATCCAGGAATGGAAGGCCCCCCCTCCCAAACAGAATGACTAGGGCTGGCCTAAGACAAAATGGTATCCCAAGCAAGGATCATCTTTGGCATCCCCTTCCATTTCACCCCCACTCCCCCCTTGGCACCCCTCCACAAGTATACTTTCACAATTACACAATAAAACAAAGTTCACAATATCGCAGGTAGGCTCTCACTTCACTTTGTTCTTGTATCTCATGGACTGACTGGCAACACCTGCCCCTGATGTTCCCCCAAAGGCCTGGCTGGCAGCATTCTAGGAGGTTTGAAGAAAATGTAGTTCTCAGAAAGTTGGGAAGGTTTGACAAGATTCTAAAAGGGTCCAGAAGATTCTAGGAAGTTAGTGACACATGAATGCACATTTGGAATACCGAGAACATTTTACTTCAAACTTATTTTCCTTTTGTTGCTAACAACAAAAACAGCACCCTGAGCCCGCCCCCTCAGCCGTCGCCTGCCCCTAAATCTAGCCCTGATAATGACAAAGTAGCAACCTCAATACTTCCCAGAAAGTCTCCAAACTACCAAACCTTCTCTATGACCCCAGTTCCTATAGAGCTGGGGAAGTATGGCTCAGTGCAGGCAGCCCAGAGCTCCCCCCC
>ML685884.1:6347046-6379068 GCA_007922175.1 Pelusios castaneus | reverse complement strand
AACAGATTTATTTATCGCATGAGTTTTTGTGGGAGAAAATCCCACTTGAAGCATCTGACGAAGTGGGATTTTCTCCCACAAAAACTCATGCGATAAATAAATCTGTTAGTCTTTAAAAGTGCCACAGGACTCTGTTGTTTTTCTACAATAGACTAACACGGCTACCCCTTTGGAATTTGACTAACAGTCTGTAGGACATCAGAGTTATTTCATTATCTAATGACAAGTTCCAAAGGGGTAGCTGTGTTAGTCTAGTTCAGCAAAAGAAACAAGGGATTCTGTGGCACTTTTAAAGACTAACAAATTTATTTATTGCATGAGCTTTCATGGGAGAAAATCCCACTTCATCAGATGCTTGTGTCCAATGAAGTGGGATTTTCTCCCACAAAAACTCAGGCGATAAATAAATTTGTTGGTCTTTTAAAAGTGCCAACAGACTTCTTGTTTGTTTCATTATCTAAAACTCCTATAAACACACCATTCACTTGTCTGTATATGAACTGCATAAAGAGAGTATTCGGGGAGAAAAGAGACTGGAGAGATTTGAGCAGCCAGCAGGAATCCTGCCCCGCACAGATCTCTCTCCCTCACTTCACCACAAGGTAAAAATCCACACAAGTTTGCTCTACTGACTGGGAGCTACTGATGGCCTCTGCTCACGGCTCCCTCTGTGGGTCTGTGGTAGGCAAGCCGCTCTGGACAACACCAGAAGCAAGGCAAAGATTAATGCTCCTTAGCAGGACAGAAAGCCAGCAAGGTGCCCCAGGAGCCTGCCCCAGAGAAAAATACTCACACCAGCACAACAGGATGATGCCCGGGGAAGAATTATATTTTTACCGTAGGGGCTTTTTTTTTTCCGAAAAGGGTAGTTCCATGGAGCAGAAGGAAAGTGTGACCGGGGGGATGCTCTGCTGGGCTTCAGAAGGACGTCGGGGCCGGTGAGTCCGGCCTGCCTGCCCCTCACGATCCGGACTGCAGCGAAGTGTCACGGAGAGCCATGGACAGCCCAGCCCCGGCCCCCAGGCTGCAGCCAACAAGCCCCGCAGGTCGCAGCGGAGCCGTGAGCGCCACGGCACTGCGCCTCACGGGCTCTGAGAGCCAGCGAACCGAGCCACCTGCCCCCTCCCCGCGCCCCACTGCTCCCCCCACTCACGGTACCTCCTCCTCGGGCACGCCGGGCTCGGCCGGGCCGCTCTCCTTGTCGGCGGGAAGGCTGTTCATGCTGCCGTCCCGGGGCGCGCGGAACCGGCTGCGGGCGGAGGTTGGTCGGTCCCAGCACTGAGCCCCCGGCGGCCCGGCCCGGACGGCAGCAGCCGCGCGGGAGGGAAGGACGAAGGGAGGGAGGGAACGAGGCGGGCGGGGGAGCCCGAAACAGCGCGGCCCGGTCCGGTCCGCGGCCCCTGCAGTGCCCGCTCCCTCCCTCCCTCTCTCTCCGCCCGCGGGCACCGCCAGGGGGCGGGGAGGGACCGAGCCGGACGGGGGGTGGTAGCCGGGCTGTGGGAGGGGCGGAGGGAGGTGAAGGGGGGAGCCGGGCTGGATCTGGGGCGGCAGAGGGGAAGCTGCTTTGAATCCCTTTCCCCAGTCCCTACACGTGGCGGGCCCGGCCCCAGCGACAAGGGCTGAGCCCTCCTGTGCTTCACCTTCCCCCTGCAAGTCGGGGGCTGGAAAGGTGGCTTTTAACTCGAGGGCTGAGCTTGCCCTGAGCCTGTCTGGGCTCTCCCACGTCCCCGAGGGGTTCCCAAGGCTGGGGGACGCAGACCCGCCGTGCCCCACCCACTGTACTTATGCGTGGCCTCTTTGTGCCCCCTTCTGTTAGCGCCGGCTTCTCCCCTCGCTTGGGACTCGACGGAGGGCAGCACCGAGCACTGCAGGGGGAAGAGATTTCGTTGGTTTTGCCAGGAATTCAGAACCCCAACTCGGCTCCCCTTTTGGGATCAACAGCCAAACTGGCATCATCCCTCCTCAGGCCCTGGCATTGCAAGCTCCTGGAGTGACATTATCCATTTACTTTTCAAGGTGCCAGGCGCCCTCCGCTACAGCACTGCAAAATTGGACTCTGCCATGGATGGAGTGCCAGGCCCAGCGGGTGGCTGTGTAGGAGACCCCTGAGAAGCTCGCCTTTCACTGTTTATGTATCACTTGCCACGCGTGAATCACTGACATCAAACAGGCAGAATGAGACCCATTCAGGCTAGAAAAGGGTGCAGCTTTTTAACAGTGAGATAGATTCATTAACCAATGGAACAATCTACCTAGAAAGAGGGGAATTCTCCATCATTTGGAGTCTTTAAATCCAGACTGGGAACAGGAGCAGGAGGCATCGCTGACTAACAGACAAGCTCTAGCAGCAACCACAAGTTAGTGGGCAGGATGCAGGAATCCCTGACAGAGATGGGAGGTCGCAGAAGGTGACCACAGTGGTTCCTTCTCACTTTACCATGTGGGCATCTATCAGCCTAAGTGAAGGAGATTCCCCCATCCCACCCCACCCAGCTCTCTACAGGGAAGCAGAGCGGAGACCCTGAGCTGGAGAAGAAAGGGGAAAAGTGACAACTTGGCTGAGTTAAGAGCTGGCCTTCGGACAGGCACAGCAGCATTCAGCTGGGACCAAGAGATAAAGGGACAGAGAGAGGAAACCAAGATGGTTCTAATAGCAGCATGGCTCAAGGAGCACTACTTTTGCTTCTGTGTGATAACCTAATGACATCCTGATGCTGTGTTCCCATTGACTAATTAAACCCTGCTCTTTTTTTTTTTTTAAAAGGCTGCCTGGGTTATTGCACCAGAAGGGACCATTGTGGTCATCTAACTGACCTCTTGCTATAACACAGGCCAGAGAACTTACCTGCTTGCTGAGATACAATGATCCCTGGAGAGGGCAAAGGAGTCTATCTCAGCTGGACTCACTAAGCAGAACTCATGGTGAGCAGGAAAGATGGAGCCCAGAGGCTCAGTCTAAGAGGTGTTGAGGCTGCATGGGCTCTCTCCTGGGACCCCCCCAGGTGTCTGGCACAATGGGAGGCTGTTGTCTGTTTAAAAGCTGGAGTGTAGCAGATCCTGCAGATGCGTGAACAACTGCATGTTCCTCTGAGTTAGACACAGATCTCATCCCTACCTTAAAATAGGTGTCATTGACAGGCCAGCCCCCAGGAAGCAGGTGCAGCCTCCTGGTCTGTGCCTGGTGAGGATAGCTGCTGCTTGATTTTTTGTTTTTGTTTTTTGCCATTTTTGATCATAGCTAACATTCAGTTCCCAAATGAAATCATTTGGATGTTTTGATTTTAACACAACACAAGCCATTTGCCCCTTTGCATACCTGACAGCTGAAAACATGTTTGTTGGGCATTTTGCTCCTCAGAACCATACAGACAGCATTCTGTGACTCTGCGCTGTTCCTTGACATTCAGCATGTGGGAATTTACATTTGAAAAGCATCTTCAATACACAGTGCGTGAAGCAGAAACAATCTGTAGAGCTGTAATAGAAGCAGAGAGGCGTGAGCTGGATAGCAAGGTCAGGATGAGCCTGGATACAGAAGATAACTCACAACTAACTTGCAAAATTTGTGCCTTGGTACCCTGCTTGAAACAGTGCATGAACCACGCGTGTTCAGAGCTCTCTGCACGTCACAAGGCAGAGGCCAAAGCAAGAGCAGTTGTCCTTCCCGCTAGGACTTAGGCACCAGCAGCAGAGCTGCTGTTGCTTACTGAATCAAGGCAGCACCCAACTCCCCTCTCTGGACTGGCTCTTCAGCATGGACAGGAGCTCAAAGCAGGGAAACCTCATCTTCTGCACTGCTGCTGGGACCCTCTGGGAGCAGGTCACTGAGCAGGAGCAGCTCTTTTCACTTAGGGGTGCTCCAGGGGAGCTTTGTGACACGACAGTGAGGATTCCAGCATTGCACGCCACGTGCAAGTTGGTGAAACATGCATGTCCCACCTGTAGTGCTGAAGGCACCACATAAGGTGTCGTTCCATTAGCTAGCAATCTCACAGGGGCGGCTGTCGTTTGGGATACAGGGAAGGCTGAAAACATCCTCAGTTGTTTTGTGGTGAGCTCTGCGTGTTAAACATGTCCTGCCTTCACACAGGTTAACACAACCCAGCGCTGGCTCACTCCTACGCACGTCTTCCTCGTGAATTATAGAAAGCTTCTCCCACATTGCTCACTGCTGAGCAGAACTCTCTCCCCAGGACACCAGGGTATAGACTGGCCTTGAACAACTACTGCACAGAGAGACACCTGAGTGAGCCCCACTGACAGAGACTGAGTGCGGCAGTGTTGCCTGGAGTAGTAGGACCCATTTCACGTGACACTGGCAGAAACGTAGGACGTCTGGGGCTGATACAGTCGGGGGGGGGGGGGCAGTAGCTAGCCTCTCCCTGTACGAATCACAATGATGGGGGTCAGGAGCATGGGCAGCAACCTGCACCGTTGTCTTCATCTACAAAGCACATGAAGTGAAGGGGTTAGATCTCTGTTCCTAGTCCCCGGATGAACCCAAGCCTCTACACCTGCAATTAAACAGCCCCATGTGTGGAGTCAGGTGGCTCAGGCCAGCTGTGAGTTTTTAATTGCCACATGTAGACAGACCCGAAGAGAGGGGAAGGCTTCTAGCTGGGACTGGGAGTTGTGTGTGTGGAAGCAGCTTTAGCCAGTCCTGGGTTTTAACAGTGTGTTCAGTGAATACTGTTTTCTTGAGTGGAGACAGGGCCTGTTATCTCTCCCCTCCCCACCTCCTCATCTGCCATTTTCCTAGCAACAGGCCCTGATGCTCTGTTGCCGCTCGGCTATTCGGGGACCCAGACTGGGGTCTGTTGCAGACGATCTTGGTTTAAATGCAGCTAGCAGTCCAACCCCGGCAATAAACAGTGGGCGGCTGCCATCTCTGAGCTCTGTGAGCAGGTGATGTAGGTGCTTTGTTTGAGCAATCAAGGCCAGAATGCCTGGAATCTGAGCAGGCCAGGCGGGGAGGGGGAGGGGAGAACTCGCTGTGAATTAACTGGAGTAGGTTGCCATGGGGCACAGAGGGGTGTGAAAAACCTGGGAAAGGAGCTGCACAGGCCATTCCCTCCTCCTTACAGCACCCTGGACACCTTCTACAGTGATGCTTAGTGAACAGGGAGGCGAATGGCTTGGCAAGAACAGTGCAGGACCGGTTTGCCATTCAAGCACTCGTATAGGGGCCTGCCAGGGCACAGAGTCAGGGACACTAGGTAAGTGAGTCAGGGCTGGATTTTCAAAGGGGTTTCGGTGCCTAACACTGCAGCTTGGTACCTGGGGGGCTTTCCAGGAGCACCCAAGCAGCTTAGACTCCCAGCATCCTAGGACGAGGAAGGGGTGTAAATGCCTGGAGATTTGCGGGTGGTTTGCCTTGATTAGGAAACATAGTGAGGGCAGCTCATGCCCATCTCGCTCATGTCTGCCAAGCCCAACCAAAATGCAGTTTCTTCCCCAGTCAAAACCAGGCCAAAGAATCTTCCCCCCCCCCCCCCCATACACTTTGGGTGCCAGTTCTCCACACACCCTGGATGGGAGTCCTTCCACTCTCCCACCCCCACATACAGTTTTCACTGGGGCTTATCAAAGGAGGCAGAATAGAACTCCCTTGAGCAGCTCTTGGTTAAAGACTTGCTTGCTCCTGACCAGAGGAACAAGAAAGGCTCCTTTACTTGGATCCAATGCCAGGTGGTTTCCTAGCAGCCATAGTAGAGAGTGAGAGAACAGCTCCCTTCAATGGGTGGCCATGCTGGGGACATCATGGGAACAGCTGAGGGGGAAGGGGCGAGAGAGTTCCATGGGGAACTTCAACTTTCTGGCAACACATCAGCCCCCAATATATTTGGATTAAAAATAGAGCTACTGAGAGGGGAGGGATGTATCATAGGAGCCCTGGCCCAGGTGCATCATGGCCAGACAGCCTGGCCCATGAAGAATGGGAGCAAGGCATATGACTTGCATCACCCAGAAGGCACCAGGACACCATTTTGACTGGACATATGCCAGCATCCAACCAATCGGTTTCTATGAAATATTGGAAAGCAGATCATCTCCATGAAATATTTCATGGTGTTGAAGACCCAATTTAATATTTAAGATGAACTTTGACAGAAAATTTTTAGCCAAACTTACCGAGAGAATTCAGGGCTGCGGGTCAGGCTTGAGTACCATTGACTCGATGGTTGCCTGTTCTGTTCATTCTCCCTGAAGCACATAGCATCGGCCACTGTCAGAAAAGAAGATACTGGGCTAGATGGATCATTGATAAGGCCATTCCCTGAGCTTGTATCTGGTAGCAGTTGATCAAGGGGCATCTTCATTAACTCTCCTATATCAAATATGCCACTTGTCCAAGTATATGCTTTGCCCCACACCTTTTCCCCAGGTCATCCCTTCCCTTGTTAATTTAAGTCGACTTAGCATGTCTACACTCAAAGTTTAAATCGACTTTGGGGAGAACCCTACAAACTCGACCTAAAGCATCCACACTGGATGCCTAGGTCAACTTGTAGGGGCTAGGTGGACCTGGGACAGGTCCATGGTGGCAGGGGGGCACCCCTTGCCAAGTGCCAGGGGCCTCATACCAACATGGTCTATCTTGGGAAGAAAAACCTGGGAAGCTTATAGTATGGGAATTTTCACTGTGCTGTTTTTCATTGAGTGCATTCATCAGCAAGTCTGGTCCAAGTAAATAAACATCTTAAAAACAGCTTCCTTGGATTCATCTGCTTCATAAACAAGGAGTCCAGTGCTACTTTTAAAGATTAACAAATGTATTTATTGCATGAGCTTTCGTAGGCAGTGCCTTTCTACCTATGAAAGATCATGCGATAAATACATCTGTTACTCTCTAAAGGTGCCACAGGACTTCTTGTTTGTTTTGCTGAACTAGACTAACATGGCTACCTCTGCGGAACTTGTCTGCTTCATAAACTGTGGAATAAACCTAACAACTTTGTAGTTTTTGGGGGTTTTTTGTTGCCCTGCTCTGACTGGCATATGGTGCATCACATACCAGTCCAGGTTACGCTTTTATAGCCATTTTCTTCCCATCAGCAGGGGTTCATTTCCTTTAGTGCCAGATAACTCTAAGAGTGAATGGATAGATACCTTTACAAGTTACAGTGACAGAAAGCCTCCGCACACACCCATCTGACCCCCTAATGCAATTCTGTAAAAGCACACAAGTGTCTTAATCTTATGCCAGACAAAGGTCTTTTGTAAGCACCTCCAAAAATCACAAACACGGCCACTCCTGTGTCCATTCCCATTCTCAATCTCACATCACTTCCCTTTATCTTAACAGAGCAAGGGGGAGGAGAGGTCTCTTTATTGCCTCCACAGGCGCTTCTGGTCCATATCACACATCTCTTCATCCAGGAGACAACCTTCTTCCGAACCTGACTCCTCCATAGTCACAGGACTCATCTGGTGGCTCCTGCTTCCAGGTGTTGATGGCTTCCTCTTGGCTGAGACTGCCAATTTTTGGTTGGACACATTCCTGGAGGTTTCATCACATGACAATCTTTCATTCAAGACAGAAACTCCTGGACAATCCTGGACAGTTGGCAGTCCTACCTTGGCAGATCCTTCGCTGAGCGCTGTGAGGGTGGTGTGTCCTGTGACTGCTCTTCTTGCACTGCAGCTTATGAAAGACACATTGCTCATGTCGGGGTGATGTTTATGCTTTGTAGAGACAGGGCTCCCTCTGGTTTGTTTGGACGACCATCAGTTTCTCCACCCCCTGCTGCTGACAGCTTTTTTCCAGGTCCGGCACAAGGGGATCTCCGAGGCCTGTGCTATGCTGTACCTTTTAACCAGTCCCTCAGATGAACCCTTCGGTGTGCCAGATCCTTGAAGGAAGAGTAAGACCCCTTGGGGTTGGCTGCACAACCTCAGCACCTCCATGTCTGAGCCTCTGGGCTCCAGCCCTCCTGCTTCATACCACGAGCTCTGCCCAACGAGTCCAGTGGAGATAGACTCCTGATCAGGGACTTGCATGCTCTTCAGGTGCCAGTGCACCTCAGCAAGTGTTTGAAGTAACCCCAGGCAGCCTTCGCAAAACAGGGCAGGGTTTATTAGCCCACAGGAACACAGCACCACACCTCCATAGTTAGGTCAGCACAGAGTAACAAAGGGCTAGTCATAGTCCATTCTGGTTCAGCCTGCGCTCCCCAAACCAAACTGCCATGGTCTCCAGTTTTGGCTCTCCCTTCTGTCTCTTTTTCAGGCCCAAGTGACAAGCTCTGTTTCTCTCCAAACTAAGGCCTGTTCTTATCCTCGCCACCACCTGACACCTCCCAGGCCATGGTCTTCCTGCAGACCCATGCTGAGTTCACATGCTCCTCCTGCTGGAGATTCCCATTGTTAGATTTTAATTGTTCAGTCCTAGGGTTGATATGGGTTGGTTCCAGCCAGTCATGAATGGGTCATTAAAGATCACCCCAGACAATTACATGACAACACCTCCTGCCCTGCCTCAGGATGGAGCAGATTTAACCCTTCTTCACCCACTGGGTAACAATGGAAAGCACAGAAGGAAACTGAGGCACACATAAGAATAAAAATATTACTGAAATTTTCCACTCAGTCACATCAAGTTATTTTCATATGTTGGCATGATTTCTTTATAGATTCAAAGAGAACAGTTTCCACAGCTTTCTCTAGTGACAATTACGTTTTATACACAGCATTCAACAGCCTCTTTCTTAATTCCAGGTGTCCAAAAAGAAATTGATAGAGCCCTGCAAATCCGCAGATATCCGCATCATACCCGCAGATATCCACATCTGTGGATACCATGCGGATATCCGCAAATAATTTCTTGCAGATGCAGATCGGATACAGATCCACACATTTGTATCTGTGCAGGGCTTAAGCCTTGCAACTCTGCAGATATCGGCATTATATCCGTACTCACGGATACGACGCGGATATCCGCGGACCATTTCTTGCAGATGCAGATCCACATATTTGTATCCATGTAAGGCTCTAGAAATTGATCTCCAACAGCCTTGTTCAGAAAGTTACCACAAAACAAGCAAGATACTTTTTCCCCTCTGGCTTGCCAACAATTCAGTTTGGTTTCTTAGATTAAATTTCTTAGATAAAATGTTCTGTTAAAAAATTGTGGTAGGCAAATAACATTTCTCTAGCATCTCTGCTATGTCTTTATATTTCAGCTTGCCAGGTTCTTGTGAAAAACATAAGGTTAAACATAGTAAATGTGTTTTTTCTCACCAGTGTTAGGAAAACAGTCCTTCAGTTATCAGAATTTGCATAAAAACATAACTTAAAGTCTGTGTATCATTCTTTTCACTAAATTGGAAACTGTCCTTATTTTCATGAAGGACAACAGAGTCCAGTGGCACTTTTGAAGACTAACAGATTTATTTATGGCATGAGCTTTCGTGGGAGAAAATCCCACTTCAGACGCTTTGAAGATGGGAAACTTACAGAATGGGAGGAAATTAAATGCAGGGGAGTGTATACATAGGATCAGGTCAGGCTGTAACAGCAAATCAAAATAGGTGTTAGGATTCAAACACTGGGGAACAGCACATAGAGGAGGGTGAGGTCAAATCACTTGTTGTAATGAGAGAAAAATCCATAGTCCTTGTTTAACCCCAAGACAACTGAGTCAAATTTGCATATAAGTTCCAGTTCTGCAGTTTCTCTTTGAAGCTGTGATTTGTTATTCATCTGTTTCAACACAGCTATTAACAAGTCGTCAAGGGAGTGAGCAGGGAGATTGAAGTGTTCCCCTATTGGTTTTGTAGTGTTGCAATTTCTGATGTCAGATTTGTGTCCATTTATTCTTTGGTGCAGAGACTGTCCTGTCTGTCCAATATATAAGGCAGAGGGGCATTTCCGGCACATGATGGCATAAATCACGTTGGTGGATGAGCAGGTGAACGAGCCCTTGATGGAGTAGGTGGCTTGATTAGGCCCTGTGATGGTGTCATCAGTGTAGATATGAGGGCAAAGTTGGCAGCATGGTCTGCTGCAGGGCTGTGTTCCTGCTTTAGTGTTTCTGTTCTGTGATCTGTAGTTGCTGGTAAGTATCCTTTTAAGATTAGGGGGCTGTCTGAAAGCAAGGAGAGGTCTGTCTCCTAAGGCTTGAGAGAGTGAGGGATCATTTTGTAAAATAGGCTGTAGATCTTTGATGATTTATTGAAGAGATCTGGCTTGGGGGTTGTAGGTGGTGACCAGTGGCGTTCTGTTGTTGTTTTTCATGGGCTTCTCCTGTAGTAGTTGACTTCTGGGTACCCGTCTGGCTCTGTCAATTTGTTTCTTCACTTCTGCGGGTGGGTACTGTAGTTTTAAGAATGCCTGGTAGAGATCCTGAAGGTGTCTGTCTCTGTCTAAAGGGTCGGAGCAAATGCAGGGCTTGACTGTACATAATGGATCGTGTGGTGTGTCGAGGATGAAAGCTCGAGGGATGTAGGTAACTATACCGATCAGTAGGTTTGCGGTATAGGGAGGTCTTTATGTGCCCATCGCTAATTTGCACTGTAGTGTCCAGAAAATGGATCTCTTGTGTGGAGTGTTCCAGGCTAAGTTTGATTGTGTTGTGGAAATTGTTGAAATCTCTATGGAAATCTTCAAGGGCATCTTTACCATGGGTCCAGATGATGATGATGTCATCAATATAGCATAGGTAAAGTAGAGGTGCTTTGGGACGAGACGTGAAGAAACGTTGTTCTAAATCGGCCATAAAGATGTTGGCATATTGTGGGGCCGTGAGGGTACCCATAGCAGTGCCACTGACTTGAAGGTATAAATTATCTTCAACGGGTGTGCGCGCGCGCGCACACACACACAAGATTTAAAAAATACTTTGCTGAAAGGTTGCAATGCAACATTGCTTTATTTCTTAGAATTCAGAACAATACCACACAAGAACCCGAAAACAGAGAGAGAGAGAAAACAGGCTGCTCCCTAAGATAGCAAGGCACAAGTCATCCTACCTGGCTTTAAGGGCTCTTTCCAGATTAACTGCTGTTTAGCATGCCTTGCAAGCAGGACTAGGAACCATCCACCTCCCCACAAGGGATAGATTCCAATTCCAACACAATCCTCAATGAGCCACAGAGAGCAGCTGGCTCTTTGCCCCTGTGCTATACTCCATGTCTGCTGTGCAGCCAGCTCTATCCCTCCACTCTGGCCTGTCGTCTGCTGTATGCAGGAGCAGGTTCCCTTAAAGAGTGAGTGAAAATTAAATTGTATCTAATAGAGCTTGACAGACCCTATGGCTGCCTTCCTGGAGATCTCTTCTGGGAAACCAAGCACCTTTAGGGTTGGAGCTCATCAATATGGTCATGGAATTAACAGCACGCGGACCCAGAGTGTATCCACTCTAGATCAGGGACTTTGTGACCTCATGGAAAGAAAGCAGGACAGTCTTCTGTGCCACCAGTCGCTGCTCAGAAAAGTGGTGTCTTTTCTGCTGTCCACTGCTTGTCCTGACGTGTGCAAGCCAGCTGGGGGTGGCACCTCTGCCAGGTCACAGAGTTCATTCCAAATCCATTGGCAGGCTGCTGTTAGTCCAGGGAAGGGCTGGCCTGAGATCGGCCCTTGGCCTTGCTCTGCTCACTGTCCTCCGCAGTCATGGGGATTCTCCCAGCAGCCTCTGCTTGGCTGGCAGTTCTCACCAAGACTCGCATGGTCTGGGCCTTCACATGGGCAGTTCAAGGATGCCTCTGGCCCAGGTCCCATTGAGTTTGCAGATGGCAGGCAGCCATGCAGGGGCTGTGAAGACTCCACACTGGGTTAGCAGCAGTGGCAGCTTTTAGGGTAGGTGAAGCAGGCACCCACCTACGGCCCCGAGAAACAAGGGGCCCCTTCACCTACCCCCCAAAAGCTGCATCTGCCTCCCATCCGCAGGACAATGGTAGGAAGCCGGGGCTGGTGGCGGGGGAGGGCTGGGGCCCCCAGTGGGGCACCATGGCCGGTCTCAGGGCCACTGGCAGGGCACCGGAGCCACAGAGGGGTCTAGCCCTGGGGCCCCCGGCAGTGAGCTGGGGGGGGTTCAGGGCCCATGGCAGGATGAGGGGGAACCACGGAGGAGGTTGGAGACCCTGGCGATGCACCGGGGCTACAGAGGGGGCTGGCTGCAGGGAGCCAGGGCTGTGGGGCATTTTGGGGCCCCCAGTGGGGCCAAGAGGGCCAGACATGGGGAGCTGGGGCTGTAGGAGGGTAGGGCACTGGGCCTATGGAGGTTTTTGGGTCCCCCCTGGTGGGGCACCAGGGCTATGGGGGGGGGGTTGGAGCCAGTGGCAGGGAGACCTATGGGGGCCCTGCAACAGGCCTTTGCCTGGGGCCCCAGTTAGGCTAAGGCCATCTCTCGTTAGCAGGACAATGCTAGCAGTACAAGGGGCAAGAGATGTGGGGAAGGGAGTGGAGGGGGCGAGAGGAAAACCTTGGCCCTCAAACATTAACTTCCTCCCTGGATTCTGGGCCTTAGGAGCCCAGCTGCCAGGCAACATCAGGGCTGATCTTGTGGAGATGAAAGCAACTGTCCTGGGAGGATTTTCTCTCTCTCCCCTCCCCCAGCCCTCGCAGGACAGACTCCTGGCTCTGTGCTTCCCTTGCAGAGAGAGTTCAGGGGTGCACATGCTCATCCTCAGCAGCATCAGACAGCGGCGGGGGAGCAGCTCCCACCAAGACGCCAGCCTCAAGACAGCCCCAGCCAGTCAACTGCTGATGGTGCAAGGCTGCCAGAGATAAGGGAGATGAAAGGCAGCTGTTGCTGTGGCTCTGGAGGGGCTTTCCCCAGCAAGCTCACTGCGGCACGTGCCCTTACTCAGAGCCGGCGCATTCTAGACAGCGACCGCTCTTTGTAGAAGGTCAGCATAGTTCTGGGCAGGACCTCTGGCCTTTCACTGCCCTCACTTGGAGCTGTTTTTGGATGATCAGATCCAGCGGAGGAGGAGAAAAAAAATAAACATCAGGCTTTGCTGGTCCTTCTGCAGGGAAAATCCAGCCTCTGAAATGAGTCCACTCCCATCCCCATTTGGGGTATACACAGCCCACTCTTGCCTAGATAACTGACTCCTCCCAGCAAAGCCATCCCCACCAGACCAGGAACAGCAGCCGGAACTGGTGTGCTGAGATTTTCCCCCACAGCCTCTGAGTGAAACGAGGCAATAACCCAAAAGGATAACCCTCACTCGGTGGGACCACTAACCTGCTGATGTCATTGGAAACAGTGGTCTAAAAACCAAATGCTCCGGCAACCCCCCCCCCCTCCCCTGGCTGACAGAACAGAAACTAGCACCGACATTATCAAAACTAACAGCTTTCAGCAGCTCTGTCAACCAGAGTAGTAAAGCCAGGAGTCAGACACAGAAAGCTTCAGGAGACTGTTTAAAAATCTTGAAGGTCTTTTGTTTGTTTTGTTTTTTTAAAATACAGTTGGAGGTCTTTTACTTCCCTTTCCAGCTTCTGAGTCAGTGGGTTGCACTCAGGTCACATTTTCAAGCTTCTCACTGCAGCCAAGAGGGCTGGAAACACACACTTTTTCTTTTTACAGTGAAAGCTGAGATTGCCTCATGATCACCTGACTCCAGGTGATGGGGATTCACACAAAGCACCAAATATTGAGAATCTTCCATAAAGATTACAAGAATTGTTACCTGTTACAGTTAGGCCTTTAAATCCATTACAGACACCTTCAAAAAGCTTTCAGAGACCAAAATTTAATAAGATTCAGGCATCTAAAGAGGCAGATAGTCACCTGGTGGGGAGGATTTAAAAGTGCCCCTGTGCCTCAGGAGCTTTTAAAAGCTCTACTAGGCACCTATCTGCCTCTTCAGACACCTTTCAAAATCTGTCCCTAAAGGCCTAACTTTTAGAATCCTGATTTTGAAGATTTTCTATAGAGCCTTTGACACTTGTTTCCCACTGTGCTCTGCTGGAGGATGCAGGCTCCTTTCCTTGGCATGCCTGCAGTCTGGCTGAGACAGGATCCATAGCTGTGGGGAGCAGCACAGTGTGCCCATGTGCCCTCCATGGAGATCAGGCTGTAGAGCCAGCAGGAGGCAGAACCCTCCTCCTGGGTGGTCTGCCCTGAACCTGTCTGTGCATAGCACTGACCCATTCACTGACTGAGAGGAGAAAATACCGGGAACCAAAGGGCTCTTCAATTCAGAGAAAAAGGCAGAACAAGAACCAATGGCAGGAAGCTGAAGCCAGACAATTGCAAATTAAAAGTAAAGCAAAAATGTTTAACAGTAAGCATGGTTACCATTGGAACAAACTACCAAGGGAAGTGGTGGATTCTCTATCTTTCGATGTCTTCAAATCCAGACAGGAACCTTTCAGGAAGAACTGTGTTAGACAAAACACAAGTGATGGGCTCAACACTGGGGTAGCTGGGTGAAATTCTCTGGCCTGCATTATAGAGGGCATCAGTGACTGGTCCATGGACCCTTGCCTTCCTAAACTGTCAGAGAAATCTCAGGAATTAGCAATAAGCTGTTCCCTGGTGTCAAAAAGAGTGAGAAACATTGGACTAGATCATCTAATGGCCCCTTCTATCCTGGAACACTATAACATTGGTCACCTCCACCCATTTGCTGACAGCCTTTGACAATGAAGTTACTGCAGAAGCATCCATTTTGAATTTCCTCATACCCCCATTCTCCCTTATGGACTGGGCTTCTTAACCGGACTACATGTACCATGATGCACTGTGGTATCTCCTCCAGCTGAGCCACCATGGTGCATCATGGGAACTGTAGTCAAGGTGGGGATCCCAGCCTTTAGAGAAGAAGGGCCTATGGAAGAGACAGAGGATGAATAGCCAGAACTACAACTCCCATGGGGTACTGGAACAGCATTTCAGAATTGCAATTTTCCAGTTTTGACTGAAATATTTTCATTTCCAGTCACTTTTATTGGTATTTATATTTCTGCTGAAAAAATCATAACTTTCTGAACAACAGAACATCTTTTTTGACCATACAAAAGTGCTCACTCACCCCAGGAGTGCTTCCTTGTGGCCAGTCATTGCATAGTGGCTGCCTTTCCCTATGGCACTCCCCTACCATTGGGTCACTCCCTTACTGTGCTGATCTCTCCTCCCACTCCTTGGCCCTCTGGCCAGCTCACATTTTAGTCCATCCCTTCCAGGGTAACAGAGTCCAACAACTTTACAGCAAGTCTTCCACCTGTCTCTGGGCTCTGTCTGTCCAAGCCCCTCTCACTGGCAGCCAAGATCCAGGCCCTGAGACCTCTTACTGTTTTCCTGGACCATTTCACACCTCATCATCTATCCCTGGAGAAGGACTGCAGACTCTAAGCAGCCCCTGTCCACAGCAAACTTCCTAGCTGTAAAGTCATTCTCCAGCCCCCCCCAGCTAGGCTTCATCCTCAATTGCCTGGCTGGCTCACTCTGCCTCTCTCACAGGTGCTGCCAGGTATGTTAATTGGTCTGCCATACCCACTTTAACTCCTTCAGGATCTGTGTGGGGTGCACACACGATCACAGACCAGTCCTGGTTTAAAGTGGTGCACATTCTTTGTAGCGGTAACACTGCCGAGCCCAAATGACTTCACAACTCCATCCACTGACTCACACTTGTCTCTTGCCTTGCACAAGGAGTGCAAAGTGCTCCCAGACTCCAAGATTTCTCGCCCCCTCCCCCCTGAGAAAACCACTTCTTTCTGCACAGCCATCATTATTGCATAGACTCAAGAAGCTGGGATGGCACAGTGATAGATATGACAGACAGTGTCCTGCAATATCATGAACAAACCTTTATTTTGTATCTTCGGAGTCCACTGCATTAAATAACTGGTTGCTATACCCTTGTGGGTCCAGGATTGTATGTATTTCCATAGCAGAGGGCAACATTCCCTCCAAGTACTAAGAACTGTGTTTAGGCAAATTTGCCCAGGCTGTAACATCTCCAGAGAAGCCTCACCCCTTGCACAAGTTTGCATGGACCAGTTCAGATTGGATTTTTCAGGGGCCAGCAGACAAAGAAAGGATTTTTGGATAAACAGCATTCTTTTAAACTCATTATGGGTCATCTTCTGGATCCAGCAAACAGACAGGACCCCTGATTCCAGAAGGGCCCCCATCCTTAGGGAAGGGCTGGAAGGAGTGGGCCTACTGAGGCCCCACAAGATTAAGTGTGTTATTCTAAGTGAAAGCTGTTATGAACCTGTGACCACAGGAAAACCCCATGATAGGATTTGAAGGACTCTTCACAGGCCAGAGTCCTTGCTGGAGCTGGGGTCATCTCTGGTGAGCTTATTAGCATGCCTATAATTCTTTTATGTTTTCTCTGTAATGCTTTCATGTTAAAAATAAATGTGCTTGCTTACAAAGAGCTGTGTGGTTACTTAGCGGTGGCAATCACGCTGTACCACCTCTGAGGAGAGAAGACAAGCAGGCCTGCTTAGGAAGTCTGTCTTTTGCTGTGGAATTCACAGTGTAGTCAGGGAGCTGTACTGCCGGGAGATACCCCCATTAGGAGGGAGAAAGATGTGTGTTTCCTCACAAGAGAGGTGACTGCTGAGCTGAGCAGCCTGGAGCCTAGAGTACACCATAGAGGAGGAATTCAGGTGCAGTTGTCCTGAACTGTGATACGGATCTTGTGAGGGTGAAATGCCACGACTCAGTAAGAGGTTCCTGGGGAGCTGAAACCTGACATGCTAAATACATAACTTTCACATTGCATTTCTTTAGAGTTTCACTTTCTGTCTAGGTATTAATTATGGACTCATAACTAGGGGATCTAGCACTGATGAAAAGAAGAGCTTTGCTTACCCCCAAACTCCTGAAATAATTGCTGTTGCTGCTGCAGCATTTCACAGATCTCTTATCAGAACCAAAGGGACTCCATCAACTTGAGATATCTAGTCAACTTGAAAAACTCAGTTAAAATTAGTTTCTGCTCAAAGTAAATAAATAAGTAAAATATAACCCACAGAAAACATTCAGATTCAGGAATAGGATGTGGAAAATGATAATGCCATTGTATAATGCAATGATGTATCTTCACCTGGATCATGTGGCAACCCCATTTCCAAAGGGTTAACGCCTGGGGCGGGATGATGGAATTTAATAGGGAACAGGAGAGCTGGGTCCAAAGAGACTGAAAATGCTCACAGGTTAACTTGGCATGAGCATATTAGAGGCAAATAGTAAAGAGTAAAAATGTGACAAGGAAGAGATTAAAAAAAACCCCACATCACTCCCTCCAACTCTCACCCTGAACCCACCATATGCTGACATGCCTGACAACAAGGAGCCAGAAAGGCCACACTAGAAGCCTCTTTTTAGAAAGAAGTGCTGTCCAAACCTCAGCTCAAACCGCACCTCTCTCCTGGTTTCACAATAAACCCCAAACTGGTGCATTTCCCATAGTTGAGCCAAGTCCTAAATCAGCTGAGGCTCACTCGCCTTGACTCCACAGACAAACATGGATGGGGTGCTGTGTTTGTAGCCAAAACTCCTCAGTAGGAGAGGTTCCCATGTATTTTTATGGTGATCCCTTTTAAGTCTGAGCACCTAGCCACTATCCAGCAC
The DNA here is from genome assembly GCA_007922175.1 of Pelusios castaneus. Taxonomy (NCBI): domain Eukaryota; kingdom Metazoa; phylum Chordata; order Testudines; family Pelomedusidae; genus Pelusios; species Pelusios castaneus. The sequence goes on along the minus strand of ML685884.1, from coordinate 6,361,526 downwards.
CTTGCTTGGTTATTTTTGTTGGAGAAGAAAGTCATGATAGAGTCAGGTGTTTCTCTGGTGCAATCTTGTTTATTTATGGAGAATGGCCACACAGTCTATTTTCCCTGAACACGATGGAGGCAAACAACAGGAGGCACAGTGCTGTACAGAAACCATAGCAAGAGGATGGAGCCAGAGCCCCAACTTGGGTAAATCAGCCCCACTCCATTAGAATCAATGGGCTACACCCCTTTCTTCTTCTTCTGTAGCGTCTCCATCACTAGTGGTTTAGTATCACAGTAGCCCATTCTGCATGATTTTCTGCCCTCTTTGTGGATGAATAACTCTTTTGATCCATTCAGGATACCCCATCATCCTGCCAAGATCTTTTTCTGCTTCATGGTCTTCTGTCATCAACTTTCCCTTACAGTACCCATAAATATGCATTGCTCCACTGATCCTCTTAAAATGTGCCCTGCATATTTAATTTCACTTTTCATGAGATCTGACTAGTGTTTGCTGAGTTCCAGTCCTCTCCGGTACTTTTTTTGGTGGTCAGGCAACCTACCTATGATATTTTCAGAATACTGTTACAACTCCATATCTCAAAGGACTGTAATTCCTTTATTATCGATTGCTTCAATGTCCATGTTTCACAGCTGTAATTTAACAGTCCAAATGGAAGGTTTTCAGAGTTAGGATTTAGACTTTAGGTTTATGTTCCTTCTCATCAGATGTTTATTCTTCCCGAGTGTCCCTTTCACTCTTGCTATCCTAGTGATGACTTCAGTAGCTGATCTTTTATCTTCTAAGTAGCAATAATTTCTCACTTGCTGTACTGCTATGCCATTCACTGGAATCTTGCATGTCTTTCCAGGATCTTTGCATACCACCATAGTTTTTTTTCTTGTCCAAATTCAACCCCTGGCCGTGTTTTTTGCCATATTCATATATAATCTCAACTACCTTCATCAGACCTTCTGAATCAGCCAACAGTACTCATCTGCACTGTGAATGTTATCCATCTATTTTCTATTAATATCTCCTTCTGTTTCCTCAATTCATTTAATCAAACATTCACTATAAATATTGCTTAGATTTTCTTATCTCCCATTATCATCACTTTGGATTCCAATATAATTGTTTTATTACTCAACATTTGTATCCATCGGTCCTTACAGATCTCAATATGTTGAACAATTTGTAGTGATAGAGTCTGTTGAATGCTTTTCTGGAAATACAAGTACACTGCTTTCCCCATTTCAAGAGATCTTTATAATACGATATTCAAATTCATACTGGCATTCACCATGCCCCTTTCCACCTTTGACGCCATAGTGTTGTTTGCTTGTTTCCATATCAGTCTTTCCTTGTCTTCAGTCTTGAAGAGCTCATAAAAATATCTTTGAGGCATTAGCTGCGTTGGGATTCTTCTGTAGAGTCTTTACAATCCACAGCACTCTTCTTTTCTGGGATTTGGAGGCAACAGTGAGGCAATTCTAGTGTCTGGCCACATCCCAGCTGCAGACTCAAACAGCTGTCATAAGGCCAGATCCTCCACTGGTGTAAATCAGCTATTACTTCATTGGCATCTGTGTGCCAGATCCCCAGCATAGGTAAGTTGGCATCAATAGAGCTACACAACTGAGGGAGCTGGCCCAGGGTCTCTACCACAAGGTGCTTAGGTTTTATCGTGTGGTTTTAGGTTTGGTTGCCAATATTTTCAGTCTCCTGCTCTGGAAATAACTTGTTTAAGATGAGAGCTGTTCCTCTGTTTAGAGTCATGGGGTATTCTTGTATGTGGTCATGCCTAGAAAGGTAGAGGGTCATGAATCTCTCGCTGTTCTGATTAACTAGCAATATCCTTGTGGCTGCCAAGGCAGTTCTCTTCTCCCCTTCTTTCAGGCTCTGGAAAGGTGGCTCTTCCTAACCGCAGAACTAAACAGCCCCTTTTCAGGTTACACCAGGCTGTCATTAGCACAGCATATACTTTTTGTAAGGTGCCTTGAAACTACTTGTGTTGTAGGAGAGTGAAGGACATGGTGCGAGGTGGGTCTGTCTCTGTTCACCTCCACTCCACTCTTTCCACCCTGGATGAGTCTCACACTGCGTGCTGAGAAACCTCGGCTGTTGAATTATTAGCATGAGTAAGCCACTGCACAGGAGAAACTTATTGCACAGTTTTTCCATGTAATTTATATGAAATATGAGCTCATGGCCAGAAGGTATAAATCACTTCTGACTGGAGCCCCTTCTACGTTGGTCAAAGGAGTTGGGTTCTAACCTAAGTAATTTATTAATCAAACTCATTTTTTTAAATCATGGGGCTAGTACATTGGAGATACTATTTGAGAGGAGTGGATTCTATGGGGATTTGCATAGTTCACTCAGCTTTCCATAGTTTTTACCTTGTTTTCAATTGTAGTCTCTTTCTGATTGTCTAATACAAGACATGTTTGAGTACAGTTCGGTTAGATGATGGCTCTATTGTATCTTTAACATCAGCCAGTGTTTTTGTTCTATGTGCAGACTTTATTCAGTAGAATATCTCCGTGGTTTTGAGTCCTCTAGGCTGCAGTGGAGGGGCTGTGGTTTGCAATTTTGATGACAAAGTTGAATTTTCAAGGTCTTTGCAATTGCATTTGAGATGAAACAGCCCGATTAGTTCTAGCACATCTGCCATTGTTTTGGGGTGTAACAATATGATCCATTTTAAACGTCTGGTTCCACAATTCCTCTCATTTAATACCCCAGATAGACAACACCAGGACCTGAAGTCAATTTCTTTATCTGCATCAAAACTCAGTACAGTAATAAACTTGGGTTTGGGTTACTATATTCTTACGTTCTATCCCCTAGGAAATTGTGATAGTGCAAAATTTGTTGTCGATTAAAAGTCAAAATAGCAAATTTTTGTGTGGAATGAAATGTTGATGGGAAATGTTGAGTTTTGGGTCAGTTTGATGCTAATCTGTACACTGTAATCTAGGACCTTTTGTTGTTTTAACAATTCCCTAACAGCATCTTGGCAGCATGCCTTAGTATGGCACCTGGACCTCCTCCTGGCTCACTGAATCTGTCTTTGGCCACCTGTAAACCAGAAAGAGCACAACCCAGTATGGAAAGCTGTTGGGGGGTGGGGTGGGATGTGGTATTTATATGAATATAAATCCAGGTTTTCAAGGTTGTTCAGCTCCAATTTGGGCACCAAAACACAAGGCTGGGTTTTCCAAAACACTGAGTTTGGCGGTTGACCCTGTTCTTTTGAAAAGCTGGCCCCAGTTATAGTTACTGAGCACTTGGAAATCTGGCTTCATAGGGCAGAGGACTGGCAAGGTCACAGGCTGCGGTAGAGGAGAATTTCATCTCTATGGAGACTCCATTACTCTGTCTGCTTGGTCTCAGAGGAAGAGGATATCTTCCATGGCAATACTATTTACCATATCCAATTTAACTAAATCTGTTGTCTGAGGCTCATGGAGAGCTGACATCTTCTCTGCAGTGAAGGCTGCAGCTAAGTTTCTGTTCAGAAGGAATTTTACAGCTTTTCTACAAACCTATAAAAAGGACAACATGACCAGAAAATTGGTAGATGAGGTCAAGAGCCAGAGTAGAATTTGTGGGAGAAAATTGAGATCAATTGGTCACGCAGTTCCAGGACATGGTACCTGCAAATGAGATGTGATGTTCTTCAAGTTCTAATGCTCTGTTGTGCATTGATAGGGGCAGGAGGCAAAGAACACATTCCTGGATTTACCTCGCTTTATTCACCACTACAATGGAATGAATCCATTTGGTTGGTAGGCAGATATCAGAACCTGCTACCAGCCTGGTTCAGTCAGGTGCCTCAGAGACAAAGGAAATTCATGGACACAGAACTCTGCTAAGGTGGCATTAAGGTCACTGCTGCAGAGGAGAGACTTCTGTTGCCCTCCCAGGCCATGGGCCTGCAGAACTCCAGGGTCAAATGGGAGCAAGTCAGGAAATGCTCAGGCACAGCGCCCCATGTCTCCAGAAAGAATGTTAGCGTGACCGGAAGAGACAGGCAGGCACTTCCAGGAACCAGCATATGCACAGCTAAGGGGTAACTTCAGCTGCTGCCAATGGGAACATCACAGCATCTTACCCCTCCCTAACAAAAAGGGCCCTTTTCTCCATGCCAACAGACGGGCTTCCTCGTGGCTGGGTCTGGGATTAGCTGTCATCACAGCCAGCTGCCTTCCATCAGTCAGCCAGGCTGTGACCTTCTCTCTCCAGGACTCAGGGTGCCCTGTCTTTGTGGCTCAGAGCTCTGGCCAGTTCACTACACAGGCCCCCCCTTCTGGGGTAACAAAGTCCCACTGGCCAAGGTATCTGCACTCTATCTCAGATATTCTTCTCTTCCAACTCTCGAGGTCCTGCCCAGCTGTCGGGCTTCATCATTTAGGTCTGGCTCTCCTCTCCGTTCAGCCGGGTATCATAACTGGCCTACCAGGAACACATTAACCCTTTCAGGGCCTGTGTGGCTACCCCCCCCCCCAACATACAGCCACAACTCCAATTCAGAAACCCTGTTCGTACAGCCCAGAGGGATCTTCTTTATGACATGGTTTTGTGCAGAGCATCCGCTGGGGTTGGCAGAGAGGACTCCGGACACCCAAGCTGCCTCTACTTGACTGACAGTTGCAATTAGAGAGGATGATGTTGCAGAAGGGGATGTCCAACAGTTACCTTCCTGCAGGCTAGGCAAATATTGCCCACTCCAAACGAGCCAGGCCCTGGCATCGATGCCTGGCAGGCAGCGATGCCGTCTCATCATTTATAAGTCTGTCCAAGGAGAGTTTAGAGAAAAAATTGCCTGGAGTTTTATTGAGAAGCTTACAGGCATGGAATGATCAGAGCATGCATGCTTCCATCTCACTGCGCGCATCATCAGCATCACTTCTTTGTGTCACTCACAATGGCACCTGGCAGCCCCACCTGGGATTTTGGCCCATACACTACGTGTTGCACATACTGAGTGACAAGGCAGTGCCACAAAGTGCTTGTAGCCCAAATAGAAGGGACACAAAGAAGGGTTAGCCCAGGCCATCTCCAGAACCCCGTTTGCAGTCACTCATGGCAGCTGGATACAGAGATTAATATAAAACATACGGAATGAGTGCAAGGAGAAATATGCTGCATATTTTACTAGTCACAGCATTAGTACTTTGTTTCTCTAAACCTGCGCAGGGCCAGAGATCCAGAATAGCTCAGTCCCAGGCAAGGGTCTTGTCTAGAACTGGGAAAGAAAGAAACTTAACAGGAGCAATATTTGGCAAAGCAAGGTGCTCTGTCTCTTTCCTCCCTTCCCCACTCTCATCCCTTAGACTACCACAGCTTCTCTAGGTTTACATAAAATGGCATCACTTCCTGCTGAGAACTTTTCCCTTTGCAACTCCCTCCAAATCTGCCTCATTGCAAATCTCACCCAGAAGCCTGATTGATCCTCAGCCCACGTGTCTTACTCCTTCTGCTTGGCATCTTATGTAATTCTGTCAGTATTTTCTAGCACATGACATTCTTTAACCATTTATTTCTATTTCATTCTGTAATTTATTAAACCTGCAGAGCCCTTTGGGACACGTTACTATCCAAATGCTATAAAAAGTTATTACAAGCACAGCAGTGACAGATGGTAACTGGTCTATCCTCGGAAAATGATTTATAATTTAAGCAAATAACTCCACTTAAAAATAAATCTCTTATATTACTGCACAATAATTGAGTAACAAGGGGAGTGGCACCAATCCCACTATGAGAATGTCCTTGGCTGTTCTTTTGAGGAATTCTAGAACTGCCCCATTTTCCAGCAGGACTTATTTGGCAGAGGACTGGTCCGGGGTCAGAGAGGTGCCTTTTGCCATGAAAAGTATTTTTGGATTTGACCAAGTTATAAAAATGACCATTTCCCACTGGTGTTTTGCTCTGCAGTTTGCCAGAGGACGGCTGTTAAATGCTAGACCATTCTCTCCGCACTGTGCCTGCTCGATCCTCTAGCTTCAGTGTGATGCACAAAGAAGGGACAGTGCAGCCTCTTGTTAATTTGCTTTGGCCTAGAGGAAAGTGCAGAGAAGCGAAGAGATACGAGCCTGTAAATTCACGTCTTCTGCTAACTGGCTCTAGGGTGAATCAGGGTGATGTACTGAAGGAGGCTGTTGTCTATGGGAACCCTGCCTTGATAGTTGTGGAACCTGGAAGGGGCATTTTGTTGGCACTGGGGTTGGATGGGTGTAGGCCTGCCCAAAAATAAAGGCCTGCCCCCTCAGCTAAGAAGGTGGAACTGTTGAGCCCAGGATATTGTTGATTTCTGAGGCTAACTTTCAGGAATGGGGTCAAAATTTAACAAGAGATTCAGAGGGGGACAGTGAGCCTTTGACACTGTCCACTGCACCTGAAAGACATCTCAGGAGTGAGCGGATGCCGCCTAGAGCTCTGCTCAAAGGTGTGACTTTACAAGGGAAGAGAAACAGGCCCCACACTGCAGAGCAACTGGAATGATGGATGAACACCTTGGCCAGCGCCAGGAGGCAGCTGACAAGGAGGTCCCGTGACTTTGTGGGGCCACAGATGAGTTGTGCCAGGACCAGAAGGTGCAAGGACAAATGTACCCAGAACCACAGCAAGAGGTTCTGGAGGAGCCAGAAGAGGGGCAGCAACATGCCGCAATAGCACAGATGTGTGGCAGGGTCTCCCTCCCGCAACAGACAGGGCAGGTGTGCAGGGACTCTGTGAACCCCGCCAGATACACACCCTTTCTCATGGCTCCACGAAGAAGCTGCCAGCTAACACCCCGGTGGGCTGTAGGCCCAATATTCAGTACACGCTAGCTCACTGGTCCCTTGCCATCCACAGGTGGCAGAAGATCCCTCCTGCTGGTATCAGGGCAGGACACAAAGGTGAGGAAGTGGATGGTTTGATACATGAGGGCATACAGATGGTTCCTGGGAGTAGTTTTGAAGCAGACTGGCTGTAGATCATGCAGCTGGTTCACATGGTAAGTCAGGGGGCAAGGATGCTCACGGGGAAAGGCCCCTGATGACAAGGTCTGAAGTGTGGGAGGGTGTGTGATGCATGAGGCAGGGGCTTGGAGGAAGAGATGGGACAGTCTCACAGTTAAAGCAGCTGAAAGCTGCCCTGGAGCAGTGGTTCTCAACCACTGTGTCACCACACAGTAGGAAGTGTGTCATGGAGAGCTGGGGAAATGGCTGGATTCGGCCTTGGGGGAGATGGGGGTGGGTTGGCGTGTCCTGTAGGGTCATGACATGCCACCAAGTGTGTCATGACCTGCACAAGGTTGAGAACCACTGCCCTGGAGGACTGGATTCTGCCCCATCTCTGACACAGCGTTCCTGCGTGATGCTGGGCAAGTCAAGCCTTTCACAGGGGGTCACTAAGGGCATGTTCCTCATTTTCTGGGTCCCTGACACAAGACCCAGGGGTGTGATTTCCAGACTTAGGGTAAGTACTGACAGCGACAAAATCGCCGCCATCCGTGCAATCTGTGTAGACACGCTCCATTGAACACGGAACGGGAACTGTAACACCAGCCCTGTAACCGTAGTAACACTACGCCGACCGGACGCCATTTCCGGTCAGCTTAGTGTAGTGTGTAGGGAGCAGTTAAGAAGTCAGTGGGAAATACGCAAGCTATTTTACGAACCTTGCGTATCTCCCGTCGACTGCTGCCAAAAAGCGCGGCAAGTGTAGACCAAGGCTTGGTGAGCGCTCACAGCTGCAGCTGAGAACAGTGCAAGTGGTGGATGCTCCCGACAGACCCCACAGTGTCAGTGACCCCATGGCCCTGCTACCCCACAGCCTCACCCCATAGATCCCTGAAGCTAGCCTGAGCCTGCAGCTCCTCCCTCATCCCCAGCCTGACCCCACAGCTCCCTGCAGGCAGCCTGCTTGCTCCAGCCCTCTGCCCCCACCTCTTTACTGCATTCCCTCCCCGACCCCCCCCCCCCGTTTGTATTACAGTAGAGGCTGGTTAGCAACAACATGATGGTGTCCTTTTGCCCTTAAGTGGCTGTTGCTCAAAGGCACATGAAGAGTGAAGGGTGTTTTGGAAGGGGTGGGGTAGCCCTGTTGTGAGGGAACCCCAAGTTTGGGGGGAAGAGTAAGGAACCCTGGGTTCGGCAGGGGAGCCACCACTTGGCAAAAGGATGACGGCATAAGCCCCGCTGCTGGGGACAAGCTAAGAGGCTCTGGCTGGCAGGGTCATGGCATGGCCTGATGAGGGATGGCTGGTTGGGGAGGGCACGGTGCATAGCCTGCAATGGTGTGGGGTGGGGCGCAAAGGGGGTTGCTGCTAGCATGGACAGTAGAGGTGGAGAGGAAACAGCCAACTCAGTGCCCCTCCAATGGGGTCTGCTGAAAGATGAAATACCCCTTTAGCTGTATTGTAACCCTATACAAACAATAGCTGGGATTTTGGGAATCGATGAGGAAAACACCCCGCATCTACTGCATAGCTACTCATCCCAGAGAGAACCAATTCAGACAAAGAGCACATCAGACGGGAAAAATCCCTCCCTGGCTTCCAGACAAACTGTCAGGGTGATATGGAACATACCAGGGCTCTGGCAATGTACTGGGGGAAGTCAAGATTACTAATGGTAGGACAGAAAGTAATAGCAAAAAATATCTGGCTGGCAGGAAAGACAGGCTAATGAGAACATGCTAGATACATTCCATTAAAGGGGAACCAAAAAATGTAATCAATGTCACCTCTCTGATTAGTTATAGCCACATAAGTCAGGCTGGAGCTCCGAGACATCCCAAGGTTTTCACAGCCCTCTCACTTCTCTGTGGAAAAAACCTGGAAGTTTCTTGGAAAGGGCATGAATTGCTCCTTGCTGGAAGAATAGCATAGTTGTCTTCAAACTGCCCTGCCTAAGGATTGAAGGGACAATGAAACACCAGCTCACTCTTCAAAGGGCTGGGACGGAGAGGAATTTAACCCTTGAAGCCAGTTGGATTCCAGCTGCGCTAATAATGAATTCCTGGTTACACATCAGCCCTTGGGCTGGCCAGAAAGTTTAGGGCAGGTGCTTTGCTATGAATACACAGTGTGGCATTGCCTCATCACTCCGAGCACATGCTCAGAGACGGCTAAAAAGAGGTTCCACTCTCCCGTGAAATTCTCAATGAGTCAGCATGAATCTTAAGCCTGGGGCAAGGTCCTGCCTTCACTATTGCCAAGGGCTGAGCTCTGACTGTAGAAACAAAGGCAAACTCAGTAAAACAAATGAGGAGTCTGGTGGCACTTTTAAAGACTAACAAATTTATTTATCGCTTGAGCTTTTGTGGGAGAAAATCCCACTTCATCAGATGCTTGAAGATGGAGAATTTACAGAATGGGAGCAAAATAAATGCAGGGACGTGTAGGTCATAAGATCTGGTCAGACTAAAGGACCAGACACTAGCACCGTCCTCGGACTCTGACCCCTGACTCAACTCTGGGCTCTAGCCCTAGGCCTGACTCTGGCTTCCTGCCCCAACCACTAGGCTGAACTCCTGGTCCTACCCATGAGACTGGATATCACACATCCCAGCTGTGACCTATGGCACAGACCACTTGCAATGCCCCTATAGCAGGATGGAGGGGGCGGCTCTCTTGCTGCCTAGCACAGCCTGGGGGTGCCAGGTCAGTGTGTAAGCCTCGTGGCCTGAAGCCTACAAGAGAAAGGCAGTGAGTGCGCTCTGATGGGATTGGCTCGGTGGAGAGGAAAGGAAGCGGTCTGAGCGCTGCTGTATCTCATTTCATTATCAACTATGTTCTGTGCTGTCACCTACTGGAGAGCAAGGGGAGTGGAAAGGACCTCATTTACATATTTTTTTGCAGGTAGTTTGCTGACACAGGGGTATAATTTGACTAAGTTTTGTATTGGGGGCCCATTTTTCTGAGAACAGCCAGTTGGGAACCCACCTGGACAATGAGCAGGTATGGGATCACCCTGACGAAAACTCAGGTTTGTCAGGTGGAGTGAAAGACCCTGGGCAGAGCTAATGGGTGCGAGGAGAAGCCTGCACAACTGTGATTTGCTGCTTGGACTATTAGCTTTCTGGGGAGCAGTGACTGGTGGGTTTCTCCTAAGGCCCCTCATCCCCTGGGGGTTCAGAGAGTGGAGCTAGTAGCTGTAATTGCCTGACATGGCTAGAGCTCAGCACAGATTCTGGCCATCTGGCCATGAGAAAGCAAAGGTCACACCCCGCTGAAGTGCGGGGCACCCGAACAGCAAACGGAGCAAGGCAAGGGTTGGGCCCAGCCACAGCCCCCAGCTGGCAGAGCAAAGCAGCAGCTGGATTCACCCACAGGCCACAGCTCCCAGCAGGGTGGTGGGGTTGTGACATGCACTGCAGTGGGCGCAGAGGAACTCAGCTCCTAGTGACTGGTGAGGCCACCTGGGCTCAGCTGCTGAAATCAATGGAGCAGGCGGGCAGTAGAAGCCTCCAGGAACCGCTAACTGTGAGTGAGGCAGTTGGGGACCCAGGAACTGGGGCAGAACAAAGTGCAGCCACTAAGGGGCCAGTTGTTCGGGGACCATGACTGATGAACCCTGAGGTAACTGGTGAGAAAGGGGCTGAACTGTAAACGTGTCTCAGGGTCAAGCGGGCTGGTCACTCCTCCACCTGGGTCGGAGGGAGGCCAGCTCACACACGTCACTCACAGAGCATTGGTGAGGGGAATTAGCTAGTCAGTTGAGTAGCTGGCTGGTCAGGCAGGGTGGGGCGCACAGAGCAGCATGTAGCCCAGGCCCTCAGGCAGGGGTGGGCCAGGCAAGCATTTGGTAGCCAGCTAAAGCATCGCTGGACACCACCTCCAGTTGGCAAGGTGGGGGGGACGTCACAGCTCAGCCCTCACAGCAGCAGAACGCTGTCAGTGGCCAGCCGGGCTCCCATGGCAACTCACTGATGCAGCTGCCAGCCACAGCACAACCAGGCAAGTGCCTGGTTCCCGGGACACCTTTCTGCTCACCCTTCCATAGAATCATAGAACAATAGGGTTGGAAGGGACCTCACGAGGTCATCTAGTCCAACCCCCTGCTAAAAAGCAGGACCTCTCCCCCTAAATCACCCCAGCCAGGGTTTTGTCTAACTGAACCTTAAACATCTCCAAAGATGAAGATTCTACCACCTCCCTAGGTAGCCCATTCCAATGCTTCACCACCCTCCTAGTGAGAAAGTTTTTCCTAATATCCAACCTCGACCTCCCCAGCTGTAATTTGAAACCATTGCTCCTTGTTCTGTCCTCTGTCCCCTACCCCGGGTGGCAGTCCGTCGCTCCAGGGTGAACCACAAGCAACAGCCTCAACATCACTGACATCTGGCAGCTCCAGGCAGTCAGCAGTGCCGGCCTCAGTGATGCAACAGGCGGGCTTGAGCCCCAGTTCCAGGGGCAAGACATCCTCCTTCGGCAGCTCTCCTCCAACTGAGCTAGGGCCCTCTTCTGTACTGCCTGTCCTGCCCACCTGCTTCCTGTGGGAGGGGCGAGGCTGCCCTGGCTCTGCCTCACCACACTGGCCTTTCCCTTTTCTGCTACCTACACCCAATAAAGTGGTTTAGTTTAAACCTCTGTGCTCATCACTGGATACAGATTGGCTAGCAAAGGTGCCCAGAGTGATTTGAGTTTCCCAGATTACTGGGCAGAGGTATGAGCCAAGGATTTTGTGAAGAATCCCCTAAAATAAGGTCCCAGCCCTTTCAGCTGCCAAGCCTGTTGGCAGAAGGATTACATACTGAAGGGATAACACAGACACAGAATGTCAGGTTATGGAGAAGCGGAAGCCGCTTGTACGAGGCCCGCTAGCTCCTTTTATTATAATGAACAAACAAGTTATATAAGATCAAGATAAGCACGGCAGACATTCCTGTGCAAGAACGTAGCAGGATCCTAAGACATAACATGATAAATGTATTCAGTGTCTCTCACGCTCTCCCCCCTTCGCCTGCCCGGCCTATCTGCAGGTGCATGGTCTGTGATCATACATCAAGGTCATCTGGGTGTGCCCAGACGTGCCATCTCCGGGTGTGCCCAGGCGTACCATCTCTCTGCACAAGCACAGGCCATGGATCCCTACAACATACAGAAGTGGATCGTCATCTATGGACCAATGACCATGTGCTGCAGTCTTGGGTGATGCAACTTATAGTCAAAAACCAAGCCCTGAACAAGTGGTTGCTTCCCATGAATAAGTGGTTTTCTCACAAGTGAGCAAACAGCATTCCAAGACTGTGGGCAGTGACCGCACCGCACAAACAGGGTGCCTCACCTGTAGTGCCCCACCTGAACGCTTCAATGGAAGCTGCCAAAAATTCAGGGAATTCTCTTACCAGTGTTACCTACTTTTTATGCTCCATCCCTGGTCCCACCCAGCCCCAGCTGGAGGGGTGCCGAGTTACATATCCCACGCGCCTAACAGCAGGGCAGCGTGATGAGGAAGGATGAGACTGAGCAAGGCCAGTGCTAGGTGGTGAGTATTTGGCTGGAGGTCTGGGGGCACTGAGAAGTACCCATCCCAGTCAGAAGGAAGACGCTTTCTGGGAGCATGCAAGCAGTTGGTACCACAAGGGCTGGCTAGATGGGTGCTGGTGGCTGACAGGGAGCCCACACTAGAACATGGTACTGGTACAGCAAGGGTGGGTAGGGGTGTGGTTATACCAGTACAACTCCTAGCCTGGATACTCTTCCATTGGTATAAAGGAGTCGTCTCTCAGCAGAGCTATTCCCAGGCACGAAAGGGAATAAGCTACGCTGCTAAAGCACCTTGGACCCAGAATGACACTGTCCACGTCAGGAGAGTTCTACCACCTTAACTGCATTACAGCAGCAAAACTTTCCCGAGTCTTTGATGCTAATGGAGAAACTAGGAACACAGCCGCTCTAACACGGGGCGGAGAGACGAGTGAGGGAAACAGATGACAGCCCAGTTCTGGGGCCTGAGACGTCCTAATGAGAAATTATCCGTTAATACCACAGGAAAGCACACCTGCCTGTTGTCCAAACACAGTCGTGCCAGCCAGCTTCACTGGGTGTGTTCCTGAACCACCACAGGGATGGGAATAAACAGCCCAGTTCATGCCCTTCCCTGGGGAATCTTCCCATCCAGGTTCTCTAACAGCTCTCACTCAGAAGCTTTTATAACCCACGGTGTGTTAGCAAAGCATGCCCCATTACAAGGAAAGGGCAGCTCATTGATCTGTCTGTCACTGGTCCACACAGACGAAACTCTTCCAGCCTGGGAACAAGCAGAGCCCCCTCTCCTAAGTCACTTTCCTGCCCTTGATACCGATATCTCAACTGGCACAGTCTCTCACTACATTCACTGTTTTACAGGAGTTATGAAAGTGACTGGCTGTTCAACAGGCTGGGCTGGACCTATGGATCTGCAGCAGGCAGGCAGTGGGAGGCCTCTCCTTTTCTTAAATATCCATCCCTAAATTTGTACTCAGAACCCCAGCAGGGCCACAGCCGCCACACGCAAGAGACATTTTATCTGCAGTGTCGATGACAGAACAGCCAACCACCAAAGATATCCTCAGAGCCCACCCCCTCCTCCAACCAGCCACTTGTAGACTCCATGCAAGCTAAAAAGAAAACAGGATGGGGACAGCTCTCCCAAGGCTCAGCAGCTTTTGGTTCTACCGTGTAGTGCTAAGCCCCTACCCTCAATTCCAGGAGCAGCAGCTTAGGGGGAAGCCAAGTATTGAAGTCTATGTGAAAATGTCTCCCCTAGTGGCTGGCCCAGCTAAGGGATGGGTGCTGAAGGTGCCCCTTGGTATCAAGAGGTAGAGGCCTGTGCTTGCAGGTGGGCTATTTTAATAGCACAAACAGCCAATGAACACAATGGAACAGAGATTGACCAATAAAACACAATGGATTTTCTCTTCACTGCAGCAGCCCAGCACTAGACCAGTTCAAAACTTTATTCTCAGGGGTTCTGCAGGTACCAGGAAGCCCCTGGCTACTGAAATGATCAGGCTGCCAAACCTGCTGTCCTTGCATGTAAGAAAAACTAGGCAATTTTCCTAAACATATTCGTAGTCCCTAGGAACTTTTGCAAAATATCAACAACCTCCTGTTAAAATTTAAAAAGGATTTAGGGTTCCCAGCCCCAAAATTTCACTGGTAAGGGGGCACTGCCCAAAGCATTCAGGTTGATAATTACAGACCTGATGTTGGGTCTGAAACACACAAATCCCATTAAAATTAATCTCCGCCTCCCCTAATCAGCTCTCACCTTCTGTAATATTTTTAAGACAACTTTTCATCAAGAAAATTAAAATAATTCTGGGTTGAAGTTCTTTGCTAAGGTTCTGTTCCAGACTTTGGGCACTTTTCAGTATTGAATCCTGAAGTCCTTTCTCAGAAAGCTCTTGATTCTATGACTCCTTCTGAGTGCTGACACGGTTCAGGACATGCGTAAGACAGGGCTTCTTTTGTTTTAGAAACATTGTTAGAACAGCTCATTGATTACAGA
>ML685884.1:6320005-6347036 GCA_007922175.1 Pelusios castaneus | reverse complement strand
CTTCTTTTGTTTTAGAAACATTGTTAGAACAGCTCATTGATTACAGAATACAGAATTTCACAAACCAACTTCTTTCTAACATTATAACACAGTTTAACACAAATGTATCAAATCTTCAATTGGAAAGGATGTGTGATGGGGTTCTGGTTTAGAAAGACTGAAAATGGAATGGTTGTTTTAAATGTTCTTGAAAGGTCTGAAAACAAACAGCAGAAACCTTTCAAAAGCAACTCTTTGCCAGCCACTCTCCCCGCTAGAACAGAAGAGGTCATCGAAGTTCTGCTGGCCACAAGAGTCAGGGCAGCATCACAGTAAACAAAGGAACTGCCTCCACTGACTTCTCTTAACTGTGCATTATCTGTGAACACTAACGCTCATGCGGAGTGCCATGCATCTACGAACAATGGGCAAACTAAGTGCCCTTACCACTACTCGGGGGGCAATGTCAGAACTGAGACAAGAGCACAGGAGTTGATCTATTTAGGTTGCAATCCCTGAAAGTGCTAACATATACTAGTAAGTAAGAACAGGCATTACTGGTTCTGCCTGCTACCCCAGGATGGCTCTAGTCAATGTAACATTACTATTGGCTGAAATTCTTCAAGCTGAAACAGGAACTTTACAGTTACAAAGTTGAGAGGGTAACATCTTTATTAATAGCGTAAAATAAGCCCTGAAATATTTTCTAATCCTCCATCATTTCTGTGCCCCTTTGAAAGTCAATTTCTGTTCTGTCAGAAGAATAACTGGTGACATTATTCTTCAGAAGGAATTGTGCACAATACTATAACCATGACAACCACCAATCAGACTTCTAATTCAGATATTTTGCTAAATATAAATATTAACAACAAAGAAAAAAGAACCAGTTTCCCCAAATGGAATGCATGTGTAAAGATCAGCTACTTCCTGTATGGAGTGCTAGAAATGAAGGGGAAATTTCCAAATCAACTCTTTTTGCAGATGACAGGATCATATCTCAGTGGCATACCAAGGGGGTGGGGGGTGGGGTTGGGGGGGCACCCAGCACCCTCCCCATGGCCAGAGTGATGGGTGGGGAGTGAGCTGCCGGTAACTGCAGTGGGGTGGGTGGTGGTATGGGAGTGGGTTCTTCATAATGGGTGGGGGCAGGAGGGATGCAGGAGGCACCTTTCAATGCCTCCCTCCTTGCATCGTGAAGGACTGGCCAGCCCAGTGTGTGGAGGGTGGGAAGGCTGCCCCATGGGATCCAAGGGGCCAGGGTTGCACGACTGGAATGGCAGATGGGCGGGGGGAGTAACCCGGCCTGGCACTTCCCTCAACACTCTCTACCCCCCCCCCAATGTGCACCGTGAAAGGCTGGCCAGGCCACCTGAGGCTGGGGGATGAGGCTGCCCCATCAGAGTCAGCACTTGGCTGCAGAGGGAGAGGTGGGCACCCAGCACTGGGTAAATGTGGAGTGGAGCAACAGAGCCAAGCCTGCATTTGCACCTCCTTGTGCCCTGGGTCCTTCCTTTACAAATACAGACCTCCCCACCTCGGGGAAGTTGGGGGACCACGCCGGGACACCTCCTGCCCTGCACAGGATGATGCAAATGTGGGCTTGGCCCTGGAGACCCTCAGGACGCCTCTCTCATATCTTGGTGTGAAAACTCTCAACTCTTTGCAGGAGTAGATGTCACCTTCATGGTCTTCTTTAGATGGTGATAATTTGGCAGGATTTTCATCAGGAAATCCAGCTGCAAAGTTTGTGGCTAGAAGGAACAACATAGAATTAGAAAAGAGGTGTGGGGTAAGAAACAAAGGCATGTTAAACACTCTCTAAGTCAGTGGTTCTCAACCAGAGGTATGCAGAGATCTTCCAGGGGGCATACCAACTCATGGAGCTATTTGCCTTGTTTTACAAGAGGCTACATAGAACACACTAGCCAAGTGTTTAGTACAGACTAAAATTTCACACAGACACTGATTTGTTTAGACTGCTCTGTAGATGACACTGAAATGTAAGTACAATATTTATATTCCAATTGATTTATTCTATAATTATATAGTCCACATGAAAAAGCTGGCACTTTCTCAGTAACTGTGCTGTGACAGTTTGGTATTTTTATGTCTGATTTCGTAAGCGAGTCGTCTTTATGTGAGGTGAAACCTGGTATATGCGAGACAGATCAGATTCCCAAGAAGGGCACAGTCGTCTGCAAAGGTTGAGAGCAACTGCTCTAAGTCATTTCAGGGACATAGTCACCTAACTTAGACCCCCATCCTACCTATGATCTGTGTGGGCAGAGTGTTTCCAGAAGAGCAAAATGTTGAACCTGAAAGGTTGCCTCCAGTTGCCCCAGAGGGACTGGACAAGGTTGCTACGGAGGCTATTCTGTTAATGACACACAGCATTTTCCTGCTGAAAAAAAGCTCTGAAAATCTCATTCCCACCCTTTGCTTACCCCCACCTGGCTCATACATTTAGCAGTTCTCCTCTCCCTTCATGTGTCTGGAGTAGCTTCAGACAAAGAAGGTGAATCACTGTGGTGTGTGGCTCACTGAGGAATGGCAGGCTGCGTGCCCTGGCAGGACAGCACACCCACCTGTGGCCGTTCAGTCTGCACTCGGCGAAGACACTTGGTGTCATAGATCACGGTGTTCTCTGGGATCACTTCATGTGTGTTGATGTTGCAGCAAGCCCCGATGACACAACCACTGGTCAGAATCACATTCCTACCAACAAAGGCTGCAAAACAGAGAAAAAACCCTTGCAAATGGCTAGAAAGAGCAGGCTGAGACAATCAAATCACCCAAGAATGCTGAGAGCCAGCATATGGGCAATATTCAGGGCCTTTCATTCACAAAGAGACATTCTGGTCTTTAACACTCCTTTAGCTTGCTTGGCTCTCTCTAGCCAGACATCTACTGGCCTTCACTGCTCTGACAGGTCTATCTCCCACCCTGCCCCCTTCATGTAACTGCAGTTTGAGTGAACTGCACTCACTGCTATGGCCGTGTCTCTCTAGGCTACTCAGCCACTTCCTCTTCTGATTGTGCAGTAAAGCCTTCCCAGAGCTGCCACCATGTCACAGACTTGCTATACAACATGCAAGAGATTTAATTTGCATAGCACTTCAGTCTGATAGGGAGGAAGCTGCATTCACAGTTATCAAGTGTGCACTCAGCTGCTCTGACGCGAGTCAGTAATCTGTGGGGTGCACTCACAGCAGGATCCAAGAGATGGAGTGCTGCATGGTCAGATTCCTCACCAGGGTTTACCGTGACCAGTTATGATGGCTAAAACCCACAGCTTTTCCCTTTTCTGTCCCATTGTATCGATGGCTGGAGAGAAGACTTAACCGATACTGAACCAGTGCCGCTCTAGAGCTTATGCAAGAGGCAAGTAATAGAACACAACTATAACATAACCGGTATCAAATCTGCCAAAGCACGAAGACAATTAGTAACACTTACCTTTTGATTCAATTACGTTGTTGTCTCCCATTTTCATTGCTTGTGAACCTACAAGTTATAGTTAAAGAAAATATATAATTCTAAGGCTTTATGCCTTTCCTTTACCCCAAATTTCCAGCAACAAATACCCACATAACCCCACATTCAAACACACAAACCCGCAACCCAAGAAGGAAGGTACTTATTGACTTATAGGTGTATGAGCTACACTAATTTTCATTGCTTAGGCAGGACACTGAAACTAACGGCTGCCTATTGTATTCCAAGAAGATGGAAGGAAAGGCTTATAGATTGACAGCATGAGAGACATTTCTACTGCCTAGAATTTCACCTTTTCTTTTTAGTCACAATGAATCCAGAAAGGGATTCCATGCTACCTGTGTCCTGAAAGCTATAAAGTCTTCATGTTATTTCACATAAAAGATGTGTGTTTTCAAATGACTAACTTGAGTTCCAAATTCAAACAGTAAGAGTCGCCCTCTTGTGACTAACCAAAAATTGTCTCCAGACCCCTTCAACCTGTGAAGGAGACCAGTTGCAGCCAGTGCACATATTTGTTTTTCTTGTGGTTCTTCTTTCTAGCTCCCAGCTGGTGTAAAGATATGTAAGGACTTAAACAAAATACAATCAAAACAGTGGGTAGAAGTCCCAGATACAATAATCTGCCTAAAATGCTACATGAGCTAATGGACTGAGAAAGCCCCAAATTCTAATCCTTGTTCTCCTGTTGACTTATGTGACTTTGGCCAAGTCACTTCACTCTTCTGTGCCCATTTTTTCCCTCTGTAAAAGTGGAATAAAAGTCAGCTACCTCACAGGAATTATATGACTTTTAGTTAACATTTATACAGTGCTTTGAAAATACAGAATATGAATGTATTCAAGTTTGTGCTTTACATCATTGCTTTGCAAGGATACAACAACCAACTTCAAAAACATTGTAGGTGCCAATTATCATAGGTTTTGGTTCCACCTCTTCTGTGTCTGGTGAAATATTTTCAGGATATCTGCAAGAAGAATACATTCAGAACTTGACATTAAAAGGATAGTATCTCCTGAAAAATCAAGTGAAAGGAAAATGTCTCTCTCTAAAATCTTTACATCCTTTCAGATTGTTTAGGGCTTAACAATCTCATTTTATTTTAAACATTAGGCTGTTTGTTTACTCGTGCATTTCTCCCATCTAGGTCAATGGAGACAGACTAGTCAGTTTCATTTCTAGATTCTCATGCTGTCCCTGAACACTGCACAGTCTAAGATAAAAACCCTGCAGAGGAAGGAGTTAGTGACAAGGAGAGCTGAAAAACTTGGAACTTTAAATAATCATGGAAACATTTCTAATGAGCTTCAGTTCTGTAAAACGTTGTCTTGGCCTCATATTCAATGCAGCAAGCTCAGATTCAGTTCCTGAATCATACTAGTGATAAAACACTGAGAACATAGGGAGTGATGAAGAGGGCTGTTTCCTAATTCATAACATCCTAATACTGCCTCTCAGAGAGGCCATTTCAGAGAACAATGGAAAGCAGGCAACAGTAACATACAGGCCCCAGCTCTGAGGAGTGACTGCAGCCCTACAATACTGCTATGAAGGTCAAAGCTGCTCATGCCCAGGCCCTAACCACACTCTAGACAAATGTCAAGGAACGTGCTGCAACATTTAAAGCTAGCTATTCCTAAAGGGCTGGCAGTCTGACTTTTGTGGCGTATCTCCCATTTTTATCATTAAGCTGAGGCAAGAATTTGTGTAGGCAAGTCTGCTTCATAAAAAAAGTGAGAAATGTATTTACAACCACAAATAAGAAAAATTATTTTTTTGAACATAATGATGAAGGTTTCCGTCCCTCTCTGGTGGTTTCAGGCCAATAATCCACACTTCAAATCATCCCAGGCCATATAAACATGGCCTTGTGGTTGAAGTGCTTGGCTGACCAGTGTGTGAAATGACAGCAGTACTGGGTGGAGAGAGTTTTCGGGTCAAATCTTGCATTCAAACTTGGGCCAACTCCCTCCTGCCTCCTAAGGTTATATTATAACCAGTTCCAGACAGCTAATACATGCCCCCATTTTTGGTAAATGAATTTCAGTGCTTGTGCAAGTCAATTTGACAGCCCAGAAGACTCCAGTCCTATGCTTAGCCCAGGAAAGATACAACACAAGAAATCACAGCTGGGGCTTCCCCCACACTACCCTGATCTGGAGAGAAAAATTCTAGGGCTAAGAGACAATCTATTTCTGGTGTACTTTCAGTCCTGAGCCCCTTGCTGGGACTGCCAGTGATGGTATTAAACATAGATATTTGTCCACTTAGTGAACATCCTGTTTTAAAGCTCGATGTGCCTTCAAAAGCATTGTAAAGATATATTCTTACTGACCCATTTATGATCAATGTCTGCTCTTCTATTAGGTTTCCTTCGCCAATCACTATTGGTCCTGCTTCTGCAATGATTCGTGCTTTTGGATGAATTACTGTCCTAGGTCCTGTGAAGACAAGATAAACCCATTACTAAAAGAATCCAAACAATTGAGATTACTAAAATCTGAGAGAAGGCCCCAAGTGGGGAAATAATTTAAAGATGTGTCATGCGTGCTTCATCACCACAAGAATTCGGAAACAAAAAAGAGGGACATGCAAATGACTACTCAAAAAATAGGAAAAATAGATTTTAATTCAACTGAGATTCAAGGTGGGCTTGTGGTTAAAGCACTGTCCAGGGACCAGATCTGCCAGTCTCCCTGTGTGTCATGGGGCTTTATGAATGAGTGTCACATTTCAAGAATGTCAGAATTCAAAACAAAATTCAAATATTAGAAGCAACTCAAGGTGTGAGTCTCAAATAAGAATGCCAGGCAATCTTAACCCCACCCCGATAGCCATGGCCTGACTAAATATGCTCACATCATTATCTCCATCTACAATAGTTTCATTTTATCAGTGACACCACGAAAGCAAGGCTAAACTAGATAGTGGGTTGGCTTTGTGGAACTCTTTCTGGTCAGACAAATACAAGATTCCTTTCTTAGCCACAAGTTTCTGACTGGTAAAATGCACACTGAAGGCAATAACTGCTCAATCTGTATTTGAGGCCTAATCCTGACAGACATACGGAACTGAACCTTACAATTCCAATGGCCATTACATACAGAGACAGCAGGTCTCCATATATAGGATTCATGTGCCCAGTTCAGAAATTAGAGCACATGAGAAAAACAAAGGCCAGGCCCTGATCCTGCTCACTATTCTGCACATGCACAGGAATCTGCCTCCAGAAAAGAAGGTGGATTAGGGGTGTAGGACTAGAGACATATATACCTGACTCAAACGATAAAAGCAATATAAGTGCAACCTTAATTCAGCATTTTCTGTGTTTCCACTTTAAAATACAATAGAAGCCCACTAATTCTTGCAAGGCAAACTTCATATAAATATGTGCATGCGTCCTTAACTTCCAATTAACAAGGTTTTCAGTGGGGAACTGTACTATGCAAAGTGTAGTACCATAATATAAAGGACAAAAAAAAAAAAAAAGAGAATTTAGATCTCACTCCTACAAATCCTTACATGAGTAGCTTTATGAATATGAATAGTCCCATGTATTCCAATGGGGCCGCATGCAAATTATGCACATGTATATGAAAGTGCAGCCACAGTCTGAAACTGGCCCTCTACTCTAAACTGGTCTATATTCATGATTTCTGGGAAAATTTGAGTAGCTCAGACTGTGAGGGCACTATAAGGGGGTGCTCTGGGACAGAATGTATAATGCATTTCACAGAAGTCAGATCACATGTGCCACTCCTGAGGTCTTCACTTTGTCAAAGGAAGTATTGAGAGCAATGACATCAAGGCAGAATTTACTACATTAGTCTTCACTTCTGGCTAGATTACCACTGCAGAGGATTTCAATCAAATAACTTACTGGGAAAATACATGGTCTTCTGCCACTAAATCTCTGATATTTATTAATTACCAGAAACGTGTGGCTCAATCCACTGCTTTCTGTTTTCAGAAGTACTGATTCAAATTCAACAGGTGAAGAACAAGAAAAACAAAGAGGCACTGTATTCTCTCTTACCGATAGTTACATCTCCTCTGATTTCACTTTCCACACAGACGACAGCTCCAGGAGCAATCTTCACACTGTAACCCCAAAGTAATATTAATATATTATTAATTAATTGTTAATATTATTAATAATCAATATTAATTAATACTGAGAAATAAACACAATGCTTTCTAAGGCCAAGCCAGACGCTTAAGAAAAATGGGTATTCTTCTAACAGATTCCATAAAATTTGCACTTATACTTCCAACATTTTCACTGAGTTCATACTTCAGAAGACCATACCCACATTTAAGAGACACTTAAATGTTCCACTTTATAACTGTACAAACCAATGAGAAAAATCCCTTGCACTCTAAATATGAGTTTTAAAAACCCATCACACTGCCAAGGAACTGATAAAATAACCACTCTTCCTAGATTAATAAACTCCTTCATTTTCCATCACCACCCCACACTAACTAAACAGATGAGCCAAAAAGTCTTGACAGTCATATTCTTTACAGGGAAACATTTCATTCACACAGAAAGAGACACTGGACTGCACTGAGATGGCTTGGGAGACAGAAGTTGTACTTAATGTTGAAAAACTAAGGAAAACAAATAGGAGTCCTATGGCACTTATAAAGAATAACAAACCTATTAAAGCATGACCCACAAAAGCTTACACCTTAATAACTATCTTAGTGCTGAACTAGACTAAGACGGCTATCCCCTTTGTCCTGTCACCGAACAAAGGAAGGGTCTGATCTGCTGGCGGCTACTGTCTCAGGTCTGTTTCCGCAGCATCCCGTACCACTAGGGTGGGAACAGACAAAAAACGGATCTGGACCACGGGAGGCCTGCGGCCGGCCGGCCAAGGTGTGTGTGCACAGCCAGTGGCCCTTCGCTAGTCCCCCCGCAATCTCTATCCAGCTGGAGACGGGGAGGTGGGGGGGGGGGGGAAAGAGGGGGTCAGGTGCTGCCCAACCTGTCCTGTCCTCCCCTCCCGCACAGGACAGAGCATGGGAGGCGGCCTCTTTCCCCTCTCTGGGCCAGGTAGGGAGCGTAGGCGGGGGAATGTCCGCCAGGGGCTGCTGTGGCGGGAAAGGGCCAGTCAGCCGCGCCCCGCACCATCATGTGCCGAGCGCCCCGGGCCCGGGGGAGAGGGGTGGGGCGCTGCATGGCGCGTGCTGAACGACCCTCACCTGCTCGGCAGCCGCTCCGCCATCTTGCCTGCTCGCTCGGCCAGCGACTGCTCAGCCTGCACTCGCGCTCGCGAGGGCGGGACTCGAGCGAACCTCTCGGCCGAGAGACCCACAAGGGCTTGTTAATCGAGCGCAGAAAGACTCGTTCATCCCCCCCGCAGAGCAAGGCAAGGTAGGGCGGTGCCCAACTCCTTTGCAGGGTTATTACGGGCTGATGAGGAAGGACTCGAAGGAGCTCGTGCTAGTGCCCCCGGGAAAGTTCGTAACCCAGCCTTTCCCAGCGCCCTGCTGCGTGCGGAGTCGCCTGCAAGGGGTGTCTGCCCTTGTCCACACTGGGCTAGCTCTGATGCAATGACTGCTACGACCAGGGCGGTGCACACCTCTGGGGGAAGCTCCATTCGCAGAGGGTTCCAGGCTTGACAAAGCCCTGTCTGGGGTGGCTTAGTCGATGTTGGTTCTGCTTTGAGTAGGGCTGGACTAGCCTCCTGAGGTCCCCAAAAATGTACACTTTCAACACTCAGTAAACCTGTAAATAAATGAAAATGTTTGTAAAATTAGGAAGAAATAAAACACAGCATTTTGACATTGCCACTGTTCGGAATCCCTTCTTGTGTCATAAAACATGAGTGTGACTTATCATTTTCTATTATTGCATATGTCCAAAGAACCCAATTGATCAATTAACAGCAGCTAAAATGATCACATCATTCCAAATTCCTGTGTACAGAACAGCACCAGTGAGCATACATTTCTGTGATGTTATTGCATTGTTTATGGTTTAGTGATGTCAGTAAAAAAAACCAATAACTTCTGATCTTCATGTCAGTAATAACTAAACTGTCAGGTTGGCAACCCTGTGGTGGTGCTGTGCACGCAGGATCCCCCACATGGCTGTTCATGCTGGGCCAGTGCTGACGGTTTAGAGAATGAGTTGCCCACTGCAGACTGGCAGGAGCAGCACCAGGCAGCACTGAGTGCTGGCAACCTGTAGCCACAGGAACTAGCTAGCCTCAATTGCAACCACAATGTCCACAGGCCACACCACTATTTTTAGCACACCAGCTCAGGCTGCACTAGCTGGAGTCTGTCTACCTGGGCTGGGGGCTGGATCCCAGCTGCAGTGTAAATATATCTAACAGGGCACACTGCGTACAGCAACTCCTTACTTTAGGCACCCTGCTGCCCACCAGACTCCTCAGTCCTAATTTAGGTGCTCAGTTCCCTGTATAATGCTCAGAGAGAGAAAGGTACCTAAAGAAGGGATTCTCAAAGGCCAGCTTTCTAACTGCGGAGTAAGCCTAAGCTAGTCACTAGGAAATGCCAAGGAGAGGGGTGTGGCCCGTGTCTTCCCTCCCAAAGGGCTATATCTGCCCAGGATTCACAGTTGTGAATCATGCCTGTCTAAGTCAGCTCAGCCCTCCGTCCCCCTTCTTTCTTTGTGAAAAAGAGGAGGTGATGGTGTCCTCTCTTATACCCAATAGCGCAGTGGTTAGTGCACTCATCTGGAACTAAGAAACACAGGTTAAGTCCCTGCTCTGCCATTCACATCAGGTGGGTGCCAAGACTACCAGGCTGTTGGGTATTATGTGGTAGGATGCTAAATCTCTCCTGTTGATCATAGAATCATAGGTTGCGTCTACACTTACAAATTAAGTTGACTTAAGCTTGCTTAAATTGACTTAATTTAATCTGCGTCTACACTACATTTTCCTTAAATTGACTTAAGGAAAATTAAAATTGACTTTATAAAACCTAGTATAAAGTTGACTTTACTGGCTAAGTCGACTTAGCCAGTGTGGAGGCAGATTATCCCTAAACCGACTTAAAGGGCTCCAGGGCTCCCCCACTACCCTCCCTGCCAAGGTGGCTGGCACAGACAGAGCCTGGCATGGCCCCCCCCACAGGGCAGGACATAGCCCTGCCCACCCTGCTCCTATGCCCTGACAGTGTCCCTGTCCTGCTCAGCCTCCATTGTTCCAAGGTACAATGAGGCAAATGCTGAGTCCCCTGGCACTTGGCAAGGGATGCCCCCCCCTGCCACCATGGACCAGTCCCAGGTCCACCTAGCCCCAAGAAGTCAATTTAGGCATCCAGTGTGGACGCTCTAAGTCAATTTGGCAGGGTCCCACTTAAGTCAACTTAATTTTTGAGTGTAGATATGCTAAGTCAACTTAACAAAGTCGACTTAAAGTTGACTTTGTTAAGTCGACTTAGCAAAGTCGACTTATTTGGCCAAGTGTAGACATAGCCATAGATACCTAGGGCTTGAGAGGTCAAGTCCAGCCCATTGCTCTGAGGCTGACTGAAGTAAACCTAGACCAGTGGTTTTCAACCAGTATGCTGCGGCACACTGGTGTGCCATGAGAACTGTCCAAGTGTGCCATTAAATTTTGTACAAAGGTAATGAAAATCAATATAAAAGAAACATTGTTTCATCATAAACAATATTCTATCCAACTAAAATTACAACTCATAAAACTCGTGAAAATTAATCATCAGATTAAAAGCGAGGTATTGGTCTTTTGATTCTAAAATGTGAACATTCTAAATACAGGTCTCCAAAGGGCAAAAGTGAGATGACGTATTTTTTTCTGGTGGATTTGAAACATTAATGCATTTGATCCTTCTTTATCTAGCATGCACTATGTTGCAAACCTCTATAGTAAGACTGTAACCATAGTAAATGTAAGTAAATATGTTGTTTATAAGGAATCAATTCAGCTGAAAAAAGTGGGTGTACTGTGGAAATGTTTGCCTCAATAAAGTGTGCTGTGTTACTGAAAAGGTTGAGAACCACTGACCTAGACCATCCTTGACAGATGTTTCTTCAGTCTGTTCTTCAAAACTTCAAAAGATAAGGCCTCCTTTGGAAGCCTATTCCAGAGTTGAACTACCCTTAGTGAGAACATTTCCAAACATCTAACCTAAATCACCCTTGCTGCAGATTAAACCCATTGCATCTTGTCCTTTCTTCAGTCAACATGGAGAACAGTTGATGGCTTCCTCTTTATAACAGTCCTTACCATAGTTGAAGACAGTTTTTAATTCCCCCTCCATCTTCTTTTCTCCAGAACACACATGACTTTTTCGGGTTTTTTTAAACTTTCCTCATAGGTCAGGTTTACTAGAACTTTTATCATTGGCTTGTACATTCCCTGGAATGAGGGAATCTCAGGACAGAGCTCCTGGGAAGCAGCAGAGCTAGAGAAGTATCTGCACAAGGGCTGCCTAGTCTTGCCTCCACATTCTGGCCCAAATGTCTCACAGAGAGTGCCAATGTTTTAAACTACAGGGGCCTAAAGCTACATACCTAATGCTATATTGAAGATGAAATGGCCAAGGATACAACCAACACCAAATAATCCTAAACTCATGGGAAGGAAATAACCTAGCCAGACAAATCTCAGGGTGTGTGCAAGGAGCTCTGCTCCTCGACTTCTCCCTGCCACCTTGGCAGCAGACCTAGTTGGTTCACTGTCTTTTCATTGGTTCCTCTATTCCATTTCAACAGCTTAAATGTGATACCACTCAGCTGCAGGGGTGAGGGGTCAGAACACAAAAACAAAGCAAATGCTACTGCCATTCTTCAGTGATTTGATATCTGCTAAAGTCATTTCTTCCATCACCCAGATGTTCAGATAGTTTGGTATTTAAGATGCATGTTGAAAAAGAACTTATCTTATCTCTGTGTGTAACACTTCCTGTAATCTAAAAGCAGGCAGATTGTTCAAGATCTTAGCAGACCAAATATGAGGCAGTATGTTTTCCATGTAAACACTAGTCCTGGAGTTCAGGCACTTAGCAGAAAAAGCATTTAAGAAAACAAAGAGGATCCTTTCCTTTCCTTTCCTTGTGTGGATTCTGTGTGCTAGGCCTCCCAGTTCAGATAACCTTGTTTCCATAGCACACTAGCTTTACTCTTTGACAGACACATTTGCATTGCTTATCTGGGGTTCATCTTTAACCCACATTCCCACCCCATATAAAGAAAATGAAAAAAGACATATTTCAGTTCTTCATCTAGGTGCCCCAGGAACTGAAGAGCATTGTAAAATTAACTCTCTTAAAATCAGGCTCTCAATGGATTGGGAAAATCCACTTGCTCTGCACACTACAGCTTTCTACCAGTTAGTTGCTCTTCCATTTGCTGTTTCATTTCACTCTCTCTGCATCTCTGGGTATCTCTCTCTCAACGCCAGGTATGCTTTCATTTTTGCTTTTATTTCATGCTCAGGATCTTTGATAGTGGATTAAATGGTGAATTCTATTCTAAGTGTAGATTTCACAGGTGAGGTGGTTTTGCTAACATCTTTCTTAAGGAACAGGATTGGTTACAGCAAGGATCTGGTAATCAAAACTCTGTATCTACACGACTGCCACTGAGTCACACTGTGACCGTGGGCATATCTCCACCTCTCTGTGCCTTAAGTCACGCCATATAACTAATGTTTGTAAAGTATTTTCAGATCCATAGGTGATAGGAGAGATTCACAAAATACCATTATTTGCCTGAAGTTCTGCATGCTACAGTAGATTTGTTTGATGATGCAGAGATTGTGTGAATCCAAATCACAGGTTGCTTCCTGTTCTTAGGAATCAGTGAAGAACTGGTGATCTTAGGTGGAATTTTCCAAGCTACTTCAGTGACTTGGAAGCACAAGTCCCTTGACTTTCAGAGCATTCCTAATTTATGGGATTTATAAAATCCCACCTCTGCAGTGGGACATTTAGGCAGCAGTCGTTGGTTATAATCTGAGGAAGGAATTGCGAGAGGCAATGAATGCATCAAGTTCATTCAGGTCTTCTGTAGTTAACGGGACTTGCAGGCTGCTCAAGTGATACAATGAAGGCAGTGGAAAGCTAGCAGCTGGATAAAAGGCACAGGGCTACTTTTTCAAAGATCCTAACTCCCTCAGAGAGAGCTGCAGAGCACCAGCACCTTTAGAAATCAAGTCATTTTGGGTTGGATTCCCAGGTTGGGCAGATTGGGCCAAAGCCTCCCGTGAGGACGTGCCAACATGGAGACCAGAGAGGTGACTGCACTGGCTGTCATTCTGCAATAAGAGTTCTTCCTTCAGGCTGAGACCAAGTTCCAATCAGAGGGCTTCATGGGAGCCCTGACTGTGTGTCCAACATGGACTAGAGTCCTCTGGAAAACTGGCCAGCAGGGCAAACACACAAGTGGCACCTGGGAAGTTATGAGAGTTTCCACAGAAGCAAAGGGCCAGCTCAGCAAATGAAAGAGCATAAGATGATGCTGGCTGGTGAGTGCTTGATCCCTGAAGATCAGAGAGCTGGCAATACCCAGTCTTGCCTTCGCGTGTGTGAAGATCAGCAGCATGGGGCTCAGTTAGGGCTAGGAAATGAACAGGGAGCAGGAAACATTGTACCTATCCCCATGTTCCTCAGGGCTCCAAGGGGAGCACAGAATCATGTGCTGTGATGAGTTCCTTCTGCCCCGTGTGTGAGTGCTAAGCACCATGAGAAAGGGTTGGGCATGGCTGGGTGGCGTATGTCTCGCCTGCCTAGGAGACAATGACAGGGGTTCAGAAAAGAGTGTGTGGGCAATGGGGGGTGTCAAACCTAGCAGTATTGGTGTGAGGAAACAAAGCCTCAGTCAGCCCAGGGATGACCTGGTGGCCAGATTGACCAAAGAGGACCTGGTGAGTTTTTAAGTTTTGGGGACAAAATGTGTGTAGGTTCAAGAATCACCAGCTAGTGCTGGTACTGAATGACGAGGGGACCCAGCAGGGACTGGGTGGTGGCATAGGGGAAAGTGCCTGGAGAAAATGCTACTTTGCCAGTTCTGCTTTGGTGTTGGCGGGGAGTCTGAAAATGAGCAAGAGGAACGCAGTGCTATGAGCCAGGGCAGTAACTAAGAGCAGAGACAACTGCCCAGGGCACAAACCCAGTGGGGGGTGGGGAAATGGGGTAGTGCAGATCGGGCCCAATGGCCACAGCAGTGCAGCGGGTGTTCTGTTTCCCCTCCCCACACATAGGATTGGGCCCAAAGACCCCAACTGAGGCAGCAAGCAGGGAGAGTGCTGAGTGCCACCAAGTGCCTGCTCGTGAGCCTGGCAGAGATGCCAGATGCACCCCTAGCCCCTGCAGCACCCTGTCACTCTCTTCTGTTCTCGCAGTGGGGCACGACACCCCAGAGGAGCAAGGGGGTTCCACACTGTGTGCAGGGAGCGTGGGGAGAATGATCCCGCTTCATTGGCAGGGCCCTGGGCAGTGAGCACCAGGTGACTGGGCTGCTTAGATGCAGGTGCCCCAGGGGGACAAGTACTGCAGGGATAGCATCTCATGGCAGCCTGGCTCCATGTGTGGGACCCAACACCAGAGGTGGCGCTGGCTGGTGCCGGGCTCCTTTGCAGCATATGCAGAAGCATGTTGGGGCCCAGCTCAGAGTTGTGCTGCCTGCTCTGCTTAGGGGTGCTCAGCCATGCAGAGGTAGCCCAGCCTGGGGAGTGGAGCAGGGCAGTCAGCCAGCACCCTGGCTCCCACAGCATGGAGTCGTGGCTCCAAGATGGTTGGGCGGCTCCTACCAGCTTCCAATATACCGACTTCTGGCAGTAGGTGATGGTTTTCAAACTGTGGGTGTGTCCCCTTAGTGGGATGCCCCCCCCGCCCTCCCAGTTTGAAACCTCTATGCTAAATGAAAGGCAAAAATTGGGGAATAGGGGAGGAGAGAGGGACGTGATCCCAGGTGCCTCTCATGCATTGCCTCTTGTGGGCATAAATATGCTTGCTTGCCCGGGGCACTAAAATACTTAATTGCGGTGAGTTGTATGGTCCTTAGGCTCCCTTTGTTAGACCACTGAAGCAGCCCTGAAGAGGAATGGCTCTGAGGGAGGGCATGGGGAAGGGCAGTCAGTACAAAGGCAAGAAGCTACCCGGGAGGGAGGAAAAGACCAGCCCAGAAGAGAACTGAGCACCCCAACTCACCAGATGAGCTTTCTAGAGGGAACCATCACTCACAGGCTGCTGGCACATAGTGTGAGGCAATGCTAACCTGCTGAACCTCCCTGGCCTGAGGAAGCCTTTGCTAACATTTCTGGTTTCTTTTAGGTATGTCTTGCTCCTTGTGGGAGGCTGCCTTCTAGCTTATGCTGCCATGGGATCGTATGCCCTGCTGCTCTTCATCCCTGCCTTCTGCTCTGTGGCCGTTTTCCACTCAGTCAGCCCACGACAGGTCCACAGGTGGGCGTTTGTGCTCCAGATGTCCTGGCAGACTCTCTGCCACCTGGGTCTGCACTACAGAGAACGTACAGGAGCCCCATGCATCAGGTACCTGGCAGCAACGCACCAGGCCTGGATTTTGCCCTCACTACCTCAGAAAGGTTACATCAAGACTTTTCCAGATTTTTCTGGGCTGTCTGGGTGTAACGGAGAGAAGAGGCAGCATGGTCTTTAGGGGCCCTCATACTCCACTGGGGCATAGTCCCTGTCCCTTAGCAGCTCTTCTCACAGGAAATAACGTAGGAAGCTGTCCCAGTATTTCACTAAGCAGGTATTCCTTGTGTGTGTTTCCACATTCGAGGGGGAAGATTCCCCCCATCATTTAATAGCCTGAATTTTTTGCCTTTTCTGTCTCCAGATCAGCAACTTCTGTAGCCATTAAGGGCTAAAGCCAGGTGACAAACGTCTCCATTTACAATTTCCATGACCTTTCCAGTACTGGATCACCAAGTCTGATCAGGAGTCACCCCCATGCAGCACTGACTGTGATGGAATCACCTCTCCTCCATCAGTTTGTGCACATCCTTGTCCCAACTCAGCTGTCTCATGTAGGCATACCAACTCTGACTGTGGATTAGGTCAGGCAGGCTCCTTCTGGCAAGATGTAGAGACAGGGATGGCTTTCTGGGGAACACCTGGACACAGAGCTAATACCCAGGAGTCACCGAGCATGTTTATGTTTAAAGGTCCGGGTGTGTGAAGTGGGTACTGTGGTTGGTGTCACAAGCATTAGGGCCACCTTGCCTCATAGTGTCCGGAGATTTCAGTGCTTGTGGGGTTTTTTGCAGACCTGCAGCCCGGTTGGCACAGCCATCTGCTCAGCTGCCTAAGGCAGGAAAACGGGAGGGATAGGCAACTGGCACTTATGCAAGGTCATGCTGCAGGCATCCTCTGCACAGCGGGACCTTGCACGTGCCATGGGAGTGTTCTGGTGGCCCGGTTATGTGACCATCCAGGGTGACCCCAGCCCTGGCATGCACTACGGGATGCCGCTCACACCCACTTTACTTGCTCTCTCTCCCTTTCAGGCTGACCATCGCCCTCTCTTCTCTCATGCTGCAGACCCAGAGGGTCACGTCGCTGGCTCTGGATGTCCATGAAGGGAAGGTGACTGTGTGGGGGGACACAAGGGAGCCATCGCTGGGGGCCCTTCCTCTGTGCAGCTACCTGCTCTTTTTCCCTGCCCTGCTGGGAGGCCCAGTGTGCTCCTTTCAGAGGTTTCAGAGCCAGATCCAGTGCTCACGTGTTTCACATCTCACAGCCACCCTGAGGGGTGCAAGCCAGAAATGCCTTTGGGCCTTGGCTCTACGGCTGCTGAGAATGGCTGTGAGGGGCTATGTTGCACCACTGGCCCGCATGACGGACTGTGCTGGCTTTGGCTGTGTATATGTCATATGGAGTGCTGCCCTGCTCTTCAGACTTGCTTATTATGCTCAGTGGGTGCTTGATGAGTCTCTCCTTGAAGCAGCAGGCTTTGGGCTGGAGCCTGAATGCATCCCCGGCACAGAGGCTGCCTGGGGAGACCTCTCTGACACACACATATGGACCTTGGAGACCACAAACAGACTAGCCCTCTTCACCAGGACCTGGAACAAGAGCACTTCCCAGTGGCTGAAGAGACTCATCTTCCAGCGCAGTCCGGCCTGGCCCCTGTTGGCCACATTTGCCTTCTCGGCCTGGTGGCATGGGCTCCACCCAGGCCAAGTCTTTGGCTTCTTGTGCTGGGCAGTGATGGTGGAAGCCGATTACCGGATTCACCCTTTTCTCAGTTCACTTACAAAGTCCTGGCATACCAAGGTGCTGTATAAAGCCCTGACCTGGGTCCAGACCCAACTAATTATCGCGTACATCATGACTGCCGTGGAGATGAGGAGCTTCTCTGCGCTCCAACTGCTGTGCGCCTCCTACAACAGCTTCTTCCCTCTCCTGTATGGTGCTTTCCTGCTAGGGTTGACTGTGAGAGCAAAAGGAAAATGAGTCTGTTCTTTCTCACACTCACACTCACCAGGAGTCGTCACCACCACATATGTAGTAAGAGAGATGGTGATTGCCCCCTTTGGTAGGGAGGGGTTTGCTCTACAGGCAGCTGTGCCCCTTGTCCCCCTAAACCCATCATTCTTATCACATAAAATAGACTCTCATATTCTAAGGCCAGGAGGGACCCTTAGATCATCTGGTCTGACCTGTGCTACAGTACAGGCCAGAGGACCTCACTCAGTGATTCCTGCATCCACCAAATAACTAGTGGTAGAATCAGAGAGTGTCTTTTAGAAGGAGACATCCAGTGTTGACATAAAGAGCCCAATGATGGAGAATTTAGCACATCCCTAGGTAATCTATGCCACTGGTACGATACCCTGAAGGCTAACCGTTTGCATCTCATTTCCATTTTGAACTTTGTTGCCTTCAGCTTCCAGTCACTGGCCCTTACAAGTGAGGACAGATTGGAAGGGGGAGGAGTGTCCATGTTGCCCTTTCATTTGAACAAGTCATCATATCGCAGGCCTCACTTTCCTTAATGTGAGTAGAGCAAATCTGCTAAGTAGCTTGTGCAATATGAAGTTCTCCCAGGTCCTGGGTGTCTGAGCAAGGTGGCATTATTGGTAGAGGGGCTCCCTGGGCTTGTCTACACTACAAAACCGCATCCATGGCAGCAAGTCTCTGAAGCCCGATGTAAAGACTCAGGCTCACAGGTCTTGTGCTATGGTGCTAGAAATAGCAGTGCAGACAATCCTGTTTGGGCTACAGCCTGGCTCTGAGACAGGGCAAAAGGAGTGGGTCTAAGCGCCTGAACTCCAGCCTGAATGGGAACACCTACTCAGCTGTGTTTAGCACTGTAGCCCAAGCCTGATTCTGTATAACCAGGCAGCTCTGAGACTTACTGCCACTCTTGTGGGTTTTGACATTGTAGTTATACCCTTTATTTTTCTAACTCTCCACGTGACCAGCAAAGCCCGTCTTTTTCATCAGGAGAGTCCAGTGCAGAGAAGTCCAAATTCTGTCCTGGGCTCTGGCCATGAGTTCTCTGGTACTGCATAATGGAATTGAGGGACAAGAAGGATGAGTGAGGGTCTAACTGCGTTTTTGGGGGGATCCTCAGCAATATAAAACAGAACCTCCACCCCACTAATCTGGGATAATGAAGCATCACCCCCGGGTTACTCTAAATCTAAGGGGCGATATTTTCCCTCTTACAAGTACTGACTGCGTATAGCAAAGAAACTACAAGAAAACGGGAAAAGGAGCCCAGCATTAATTTAGGAAAACACCACCACCACAAGCAAACACCCACCCCGGAGTATATAGGCTAGTGCCTTGGTCTCAGTGTCCCACTTACTAGTGTGAAAGACAGATAAACAAAGGCTCCTTTAACCTGCTACTCCCCGCCTCCCACTGCACTCCACCCACAGCTGCTGTCCTACATCAGCCAAAACTCAGCATTTTGGTCACCCTGCTGTCATCATCCCTCTGCTGCCATTCTCTGCCACCGCTCTCTCTCTCTGCTGTGTCTCTGCGGCAATGGTACATTCTGAGGTTCCACCCCTTAATCCAGCTCTCAATGACTTCAGAGGCTAGTGGGAAACCTCACTACTAGAGCCCTGCAAATCCGCAGATAGCCGCATTATATCCGTGGATATCTGCAGATACAGTGCAGATATCCGCAGACCATTTCTTGCAGATGCAGATCGGATACAGATCCACATATTTTTATCTGTACAGGGCTAGAGCCCTGTAAATACGCACATATCCGCTGATATCTGCATTATATTCGCATCCATGGATACAATGCGGATATCCGCAGACCATTTCTTACAGTTGCAGATCGGATACGGATCCACATATTTTTATCTGTACAGGGCTAGAGCCCTGCAAATACACACATATCCGCTGATATTTGCATTATATTCGCATCTATGGATACAATGCGGATATCTGCAGACTATTTCTTGCAGATGCAGATCGGATACGGAGCCACATATTTATACCCGCACAGGGCTCTACTCACTACTACTGTCCAACAGCAGGCCCAGGACTCTCTGTTGAACCAATCAGCTGTCTTTAAACAGCAGAGAATCCAATGGTATCCAGAATTCCTTAAGCAAAGCCCACACCACCAGAGAGGAACATCTGTTGTGCCTATCTTCTCTTTCCTTTGGCATTCCTACCTCCAGCCTGGCGAGTGGGATTCAAATTAGAGTGATCCTTTCCATCAGGGCAGGAGAAGTACAGTTCTGCTCCTCTTTAGTCATACAATAAGGATAACATTTCATTATTCCTGCACTCAATGCTAGTGACTTATAACCCATCATCAGCATAAAGTGATCATTCTGGTAAAGCAGCTCCATCTTATTGCACACCTAGCACGGCCAGCCCACAACATTTTGGCACCTGAGGCAGGGAGCTCAAATGATGCCCCCATTCTCCCTCGCTTGGGCCAAAACTTTGAAAGGTCTCAATTCTGCCTTCTTCCTGTTCTACTCCTCTCATGGTACTGCTCTGCTACCTACCCCAATAAAGGAGAACTAACTTAAAATGCCTTGTTCAAAAATTTTAAGTAACTTTCAAACACCTGAACAGTAAATGTAACTTTTCTTGTCTGCATAGTAAATGCTGGCGTTTTTATCTATTTGAATAATCCAAGTGGTGCTTTCCGTGCCTTCTTGGTTGCAAAGATTTGAACTGCTTCCTGAAGGTCCACAGTATGGGTCAGCTCATGCTCTATTGAGATGCTTGCAAGACCAACCAGCCTCTCCTGTGTCATTGTGGAGCGTAGATGTGTTTTTATTAACTTCAGCTTGGAGAAGCTGCATTCTCCACTGGCAACTGTTACAGGAAGTCTTAGAAGTATGTGCAGAGCAACAAAAGCATTTGGAAAGAGGGTGGTCATCTTATTTGTGCACATATATTCCAGAACAGCCTTTGGAGTTGATCCTGCTGAAATGTATCTTGAAAGGGCTTTCAGTTCATTACCCAAATCACGCGCATCAATATCGCGCATGTCGCATGTGTCAACACTGTTTCTAGTGCCCTGCATTGCTGGTGTAGGTCTTCTTCAGGTATAGTGAGGAGTTTTGGAATATCATACAATGTCCCAAATATACTGCTGTGTTCCTTGAGCTGCATGAAACATTCTACAACTGACTGTATTGCACAATCACAATCTAGCACCTGGTTAAAGGATTAATCTTTGAATTATTGTTTGGGGTCTCTTATGGGATTATCCTGTGCCTCGTAATCAAATGTCTTCTTCTTCAGTGATTCTTGTATTCTAGAATGGGTGGAAAAATAGCTTCGGTGTGCAGTTCCTCTGCTAACTTCTGTGCACTCTTCAGAATGTTTTGAAATCCCTCATCTGACCAGTAAGACTGTAGGTATGACTTTGCTTTGCCCAGTTGTTCCATTGCTCCAGATATATCAAGGTCAACACCTTGGAGTCTCTTGCTTACAACATTTATTTCAAACAGTATGTCATGCCACAACACTAAGTCACATAGAAATTCGAAGTTATGTATGTTTCTGATGATTCCATTTGCCTCTGCCACTGTTCTCCCACGAACAGTTCCTGTCATAGCATTATCCTCCTTAATGGCAACTATGGCACCATCTATCTTCCCAATTTGGTATTTGATAGGCTTTATCACCTCTACTTGACTTTCCCATCGCGTGGCACTCAGTGGTTTCAGTGTCAGAGAGGATGTTCCCAGATGTTGCTTCAAAATTTGCCATTGATGAGTTGATGCAGAGAAAAATACATAGATGCTTTGAATTACATTTAAAAAAATCAGCAGCTTCACTAGAAGCTGATCCTGCATCACTGACCACCAAGTTCAATGAATGAGAACTGCATGGGACAAAAAAAGCTCAAGGGTTTAACTCTCAGATCCGTGTCTGCACTCCTCTGTTCTTTCCTCTCATGTTGGCACCATTATCGTAGCCCTGACCTCTTATGTCAGCTATCGCAATTCCCGTATCTTCCAGCTTTTTAAGAAGCACATTTGTCATATCAGCTCCTGTGGTATCATCAATGTCAATAAATTCTAGAAAATGCTCTCTGACAGTTACCATTGCAGGGACATTTTTACTAGGTTCTGTTGTTGTTACAAAATGCACCATTCAAGTCATTTGTTCCGTATGGCTGGTGTCAGGTGTGCAGTCCAGAATAACAGAGTAATAACTTGCTGACTTCAGATCTAACACAATCTTCTGTTTGACTTTTGTTGCCAGTAACTGATGATCTCATTTTGAATTGTTTTTCCAAGATAGTGGTGTGTGTAGATTTCTTCGGTGGTGACTCTTCTTAGATGCTCCTGGAGTACAGCATTAAACTCAGCAATCAGCTCCACAATTTTAAGGAAGTTTCCATTGTTTGGCAGATACAGTTGATCTGAAGTACCACGCAGTACTAGGTTTTAGGTAGCAAGCATTCTCACAATGGCAATGAGCTTTTCAGAACATTTTGCCAGTAAAGAGACTCTGATGCAATCTTCTCTTGATGCTGATCATCTATGGTGGCCTTTAACCTTAGACTCATCTCAGGCTCTTTCCACCTATAGAATGCTCTCTAGTGATTTGCTGCCTTCCCATGGCATGCCAGATTTCTAGCCAGATTTTTCCAGTCCTTTGTTCCTGTAGAACCCAATATGGCTGGAACATTAGATTGGAAGAGTTTGCAACAAAAACAGTATGCAGCATTCTGGGTTTTTGAGTACATAAGCCATGGCCCCTCCACTTTGTCACCATTGTGGATTTCACGCCAGTAATCTTTTGGATGGAAACTTTTATTATCATTGTCTTGGGGAACATGAAGTTTTTCTCTTGCTGTAGCCCATGCAGTACAAGGAAGTCCCTCAGGTTACTGCTCAAGTGGGTCCACGGTCCTGGATCATCTAGACTTAAGGAACTAAACTCAGCAGCAGCTGTTTCTTGCACCTCCACCACACTCTTCTCTGAGCTACACTTTTCTTTAGAAATGTGCATGGTTATATCCATTTGAGATGGAGATATGGATGCTGCAGTAGCTGCCAGGTCACCTGCACTCTGACTAACTGAAAGATCAGACATCTCCTCACCACTCACATCTTCACTGGGGCCAGAAGGCTCACCATGAACATTTGTGTCTCTGGAAAGCTCCTTCCTGCTTAGATAGAAAAGCTTCCTTTGCTTTCTTTCTTTTTCTGAATGCTGCCCCAGCGGGGCGTTTTCTTCTTTCACTCATGACTGCTGTTCTGTGCCAGCTATAGTGGCTCTCCCAACACTCAATTGAAGGGGACAAATAAGCAGCCTGGTAGCAGGGCCTGAGTGAGGGAAGATATCAGCGTCTTAAAGGCCTACCTGGTTCCTACTATTTCAGTTGACTGCCTCTTCTCCTCAAGTGGGTTCAGAGAAGCAGCAGAAAACAGGAAGCTCCCTGAGAAGCTGGTGTTAATCAGTCCAGGCTCCTGGGGGTGCTAGAGAGGTACATAAGAGGCTCCTCCTCTCTCTCCCCCTACAGCTCCTGCTACTTTCTGTTATTCTCTCTCACCTTCTCTCCTACTGCCTATTATGTCTCTTGTGCCCTCCTTCCTCCAGCACAGCACTCCACCGTCTCTGTGCATCTAGAGCAGAGAGAATACATATGCACCAGCAGCAGACACAATTTTCTACACTCTGGGTCCTAGTGCTCCTCCCCCCCACGCACAGTCTGGCACTTAAGGTGGCCGCCTCAGTTCGCTTCATGGTAAGGCCAGTCTTGACACCTAGGCGATGTCTGTGGCATGCAAACAGGGCCTGTTCCTGAAGTCTTTTTCCCCAGCTCATGGCTAGATGTCAGGGAAGAGCTCATTCAGACCCTACTTACCTCTAAAAGAAAGCTTTCTACTGCCACCGAGCAGGTGTTACATGTACTGCATGGTTCCAAAGGGGGAGCTGAGTTAGTCTAGTTCAGCAAAACAAACAAGGGGTCCTGTGGCACTTCTAAATAGTGGCGTCACTGCCATAAGGCACAGGGGGCACGAGCCCCGAATGAGCCCAGCATTGCCCCGAGTTACCTGAGGAGCTGGAGCCAGCGGGGCCATTTTGAATTTCCCATCCTGCTCCACTCCCAGGTACCTAGCCTAGGGTAGAGCAGGGTGGGAAATGTAAACAGCTGCTGCTGGCTCCCTCCCCGGTGTCTGGAGGCTCCATAGAAAGGTAAGGGTGGGGGTGGGGTGCGGTGGGGGGGGCGGGCCTTTGGGGACTGGGCATGGGCAGGATGGGGAAAGGAAAAGAAAGGGGCTCGGGGCCCAGCCGACACTTAAGGGGCCCAGGCTGGCACAGCTTGGGTCCTGGCAGGAGCTCGGGGAACCTCGCCAAGTCTGGCTCAGGGCCCAGTTGGAGCTCGGGGGGCCTAGATTAGGGTGGTTGGTGCCGGGGCACTGGGCCCGGGGCCGGATTGGGCCCTAGGCCACTAGCAGGGGGGATGTTTGCCAAAGGGGGGGGCAGGGCCTGTGTGCCCCGAATGTTTTTTAGGGGAAGCAATGCCCCTGCTTTAAAAGACTAACAAATTTATTTATTGCATGAGCTTTCATGGGAGAAAATCCCATTTCGTCAGATGCTTTGAAGATATACTGCATAATGTGCAATAAAACTATTCTGGTGTGAATGCAGGCAGTTGATAAGAACCCATGAAACTAGAGAACTGCTTAGCGAGTTTCAGCCTCCTCCAAGCTCCTTCCTCCTGCAACCTGTGCTCCTCCCTCTATGTTCAATGTAGGCTGCTATGTCTGATGAGGTACACAGCTGAATCTCTGTATACTGACAGCGTTAGTGAGGCTGAGTTCTGGGTCATTCCTTGGTTAGAATATTAAGGAAAATGCTTGTCTGCCTAATGCCTCTACTTCAGCACAGATAACAAAACACGAGACAATTTTCTTAGGAGCCTGGGAGCCAGGCACAAAGCTTCTAGTGAGCTGTAAGGGAGAGTCACATACCTAGGAGAAGGAAGGGTCACTGTGATGACAAAAGTATAATTTGGTTGGTAGTAGCTGAGATCAGGACTAGGGACACAACCTGCACTCGGTAATGCATGCTTTGATACACATCCAAGAACACATGTTCAGCAGACCTTTGTAGCACCTCACACAGTATTTGTACACACTTTTCACACCAGGGTGAACTGGCTTTCCTTTGAGGCCTCACGTGTCGTTCTTTGGTGAACCAGAATGTACAGAACAGAGTCAGGATATTCCTGTGACTCCCTTACCAGCTGGAATGAAGGGGTTCTTGGTTCACCTCTATCTTGCTTACATGGTCCTATCACTTAACCTAAGGGCAACCTCTGCCAGCATATCAGGCCCTTACTGCTCACCAGGAACCCTTCCAGGCAAGAGAAAGATTCCTTGATAGCTTAAAGTCTTTAAATCATGTTTTGAGGACTTTAATAACTTAGCCATAGGTTAGAGGTTTGTTGCAGGAGGAGGTGGGTGTGGTTCTGTGATCTGCATTGTGCAGGTCAGACTAGATGATAAATGCCATTCTCCCACTCCCATAGCAGCAATCAGATCCCATCTTCAAATTCCCTTTGCCATGATCCGTGCAGAGCCCAGCCAGCTAGGGGTGAGCGGCATCTGTCCCTCCCCTGCCCTCCTGTCCTCACTAATTCCCCACTCCTGACACTCGCTTTCCCGCTCAGTCCCTATTACACCACAGTAACCTGAGCCCTACACCCACATGTGTGTTTCTGACAAGAGCTAGAAGACTCCTTAGCTGTCTGTCACTGGTGGCTCCAAATCCCCTCTTGTCATTCTAGAGGTAAGGCCTAAATTATCGAGAATATGCAGCAATTTTGGGGGCAGCCCAACCTGAATCACTTGAAAGGGCCTGTGTGTTAGGAACTGCTGAGTCCCCACCCTCTGAAAAACAGACCCATAAAACTTGAGGTACCCAAATCATTAGCTACTTGATCACTTAGGCATAGACACAGTGGCTATGTCTACACTTGTTAATTTAAGTCGACTTAGCATGTCTACACTTAAATTTTAAGTCGACTTTGGGGGGACCCTACAAAGTCGACCTAGAGCATCCACACTGGATGCCTAGGTTAACTTGTAGGGGCTAGGGGGATCTTGGACTGGTCCATGGTGGCAGGGGGGGCACCCCTTGCCAAGTGCCAGGGGGCTCAGCCTTTGCCCCATTGTACTTGGGTGCAATGGGGCAAAGGGGGACAGGAAAGGGCATAGGGGCAGGGTGGGCAGTGCTCTGCCCTGCCCTGTGGGGGCATGCCAGGCTCTCCCTGTGCCACCCTCCCCAGTAGGGAGGGCAGTGGGGGAGTCCTGGAGAGCCCTAAGTCAACTTACAGTCAACTTAGGGCTACTCCAGGTATACACTGGCTTAAGTCGACTTTAGAAAGTCAACTTAAGCCTAAAGTTGACTTTAAACTAGGTTTAACAAAGTCAACTTAATTTTGCTTAAGTCAACTTAAGGAAAGTGTAGTGTAGACAAGTGTAGATGCACCCATATAGACCACTCCGAAAGGGATTTGGCAGTCATAGTGGATCACAAGCTAAATATGCGTCTACAGTGTAACACTGTTGCAGAAAAACCAAACATTGTCTGGTGTGTATTAGCTGAAGTGTTGTAAGCAAGACACAAGAAGTAAATCTTCCGATCTAGTCCGCACTGACTAGGCCTCCACCGGAGTATTGTGTCCAGTTTTGGGTGCTGCATTTCAGGAAAGATGTGGACAAACTGAAGATAGTCCAGAGAAGAGCAACAAAAATGATAAAATTTCCAGAAAGTATGAACTATGAAGGAAGATTGAAAAAAAATGGGACACAAGAGTTTTCAAATACCGTATTTTTCGGACTATAAGACGCACTTTTCCCCCCCCAAAAGTGGGGGGAAAATGAGGGTGCGTCTTATAGTGCGAATACGGTCCAGCAAGCAGTGTTCCCTCCAAGCTGCAGGCGTGCGGCCGCAGAGCGGCCGTCGCACCCCCCCCCGCGCAGCAGTGAGGGACCCCCGTGCAGCCCGGCAGCCCCCGCTGCTCCCTCCAACCCCCGGGGCCACGGCACACCCGGCCTGCGCCCGGCCTCTGGGCTGGCCCTCCCCGCCCCCAGGGTGGGACAGGCAGGCTCAGGAGTG
>ML685884.1:6247310-6319030 GCA_007922175.1 Pelusios castaneus | reverse complement strand
TTTCTCTTCTTTGCCTTCCCTTTTCTTTGTTTTCTCTTCTTTGCCTTCCCTTTTCTTTATTTTCCTGCTCTAAAAACTGGGTGCGTCTTATGGTCAGGTGCGTCTTATGGTCCGAAAAATACGGTACATTAAAGGTTGCAAGGAGGAGGGAAAAATTGTTCTTCTTAACCAAGAAGCAATGGGCTTCAAATGAAGCAAGGGAGGTTTAGGTTGAACATTAAGAAAAAATTCCTAGCTGTCAGAGTAGTTAAGCACTGGAATAAATTGCCTAGGGAGGTTGCAGGATCTCTATTATTGAAGATTTTTAAGAGCAGGTTAGATAAATATCTGTCAGGGGTGGTCTATAGAAGAAGCCCTAGACTGGGCCTCCCCCCTGCTGGAGTCTGAGAACCCAGCACTGCTGAACTGGAATGCTTTCCTCCCATCCATGGAGGTAACATTTGACAACCCAGGCTGCTCCAAGAAAATTCCAGCAGGGGCATGATACAGTGGCTACAGACGCAGCCCATTTCCACTGTCTCGCAGCAGATACCGAACTGAATGAGGTGCAGCAACCGGATCTGGTTTGATGGTGAGAAAACACAAAAGATGAGCTAGCCTCTGTAGAGATGCCCACAAGTTCAGATGCCTTCGTGGACCCCATCACTTGTGCCGACAACCGGCTGTGTGACAGAAAAGAATTAAAAGGGGCGTCCCTGCAACCTCTCTGTCTGCATCTTGCTCCCTCAACACCCCCACATGTCTCAAAC
The DNA here is from genome assembly GCA_007922175.1 of Pelusios castaneus. Classification (NCBI taxonomy): domain Eukaryota; kingdom Metazoa; phylum Chordata; order Testudines; family Pelomedusidae; genus Pelusios; species Pelusios castaneus. The sequence continues at coordinate 6,318,281 of ML685884.1, read as the reverse complement.
CGATGCAGGTAGTTATGGCCCATTGGCCGTTCACACCTGAGGAAAGGGAACATTGCTGTCAGCACCATCTGTGCTCCTATTACAGGGAGGTGGGCTCTTTTAATTCCGCCAGTCCCAAGGGGCCTGGGAAATGAGGCCGCTGAGATGAGCCAAGAGGGATGGACCTTGGCTTTGAAGGAAAGGAGTTTCCTCACACCTCATTCCTAAGTGGGTCACATTCTGTGTCCCATCAGGAGCTCTCTCATTTGCAGGTGTGTGTTCAAGTGACAGGTTCCTGAGGCAGACCAATGGATTCCAGTCCAATGGGCTCATTGTTTTAGGAGCCTTCAAAAACTTCACAGGTGCTGCAACAGCCTGGGCTGTGCAAATCACTTTGCAATACCAGGCCATTCCAGACCTGACGGAGTCTATTGATGGGTGTCTTCTGGTTTCAGAATGATGGAAGCAGTCTTCAAAACCACCATGAGTCAATACAATACAATACAATACCATACCGCACAATTCATTCCCCACACTCAACCATTGGGAAAAACAGGAAATCCACTTCCTTTCTGCATTCTGTCTACAGCACTTTTGGGTTGGAAAATGCTGTTCCAGCTGTGACTATCAGGAGTGACAGTCCAGGCAGGGTTGCCCCATTAAGCTATGTAGGAAATTCCCCTGAAATACCAGAATTATGCCAATGTGTTTGAAAAGAAGAATGCAGCATGCCTGCCCCACATCAGACCTACAATACCCCAAGAGTTACAGCAGAGGGCATAAGTACCATTCAGGTGGATTACAACATCTCTGAACCCAACCAGCTGTACACCAGGACTACCTTCTAGAGAATCTGGCCCAAGGGTTTATCAACAAATCAATATCACCAGCTGGACTGCCTTCCCTCAGCCATGGCAGGAAGGTGTGCCCCATCTAGGCTCCATCTGCTCCATGCTCAGCAATGACTTGGACACATGAGTAGACTTCATCATAGGCGGGGGGAGGCATAACTCCCCCCCCCCCCAATCATTCCCATAGCTTCCCAAAAATCTTTCTTTGCCTCTCTTCCTGCTGGGAAAGCATTAGGCGTGGCCTGCAAAAGCATTTTTCCTTGCTCTCTGTGAACTGCCTGTAGCTTGCTGCAGAGGCAATAGCAAGAGGCAGCAGGAGCAAGCTGTCTGTGACACCAATAGATACAGAACAGTAGCAGCCCACTGGTCTAAATTAGGTGATAATTATCCCTGCAGACAGCCAGACCCTACTGTGGAAGTTTCAGGTTACCAGTTACGTTTCCATAGGCTGTTACAAATACTGTGAAGGGTTTTGGTTTGTTATTTTCTTTTTTTAACCAAATTTAGGGTTACACTTTTTTAGGACCTGCCTTTTCCCTTTTGGAGAGTTGCTGGTCCTTTAATATAATGCTTCCTCCCCTTATCAAGCAGTTGTATCTGTGTTGTACATCCAACTACTTCTAGTAAGTAATTTTATTTTTTAGCTCCTTTTGCTTTTTAATATTTTTGAGGGGGCCAGAGTCTCAAACTTTATTAATTTTATTGAAGTTTGGTCTTTACTTTTTAAAATTCTGACAGCTGCACACTAGATTTGAGCCATGTTTAATTTTACCCTTCCCTTATTTGTTAATTATAATGTCCATGAATTTTCTTTTACTACTTTTTTTTTGGACAACTTTTATTTTTTGCCATACAAGGAATACAAAACTGGATGTGATCCACAATGGGTTAAAAGAGATTGTCAGATTTGTGTTTACTACACATTGAAAGTGACCTTACTAAAGGCATTAACCCCAATCAGATCATTGAGGCCTATGCTGCAAAATCTGGTGTGGGGCCTGGGTCAGCCCTGGAGCTGCCATCCCCAGGGGAAGCTCCAAAATCCACCCATGCTTGGACGTTTGGCCAGAAGCACACAAAACACATTTCTAGCTTTTGTCTCTCAACCAAATATTTACCACTTAGCTCCTTTCCCAACAATAACCACCCATGTTTCATGGCCTTGTCTTCTGCCTCTGTGAGCAAACACACCTGTAGTTTTCATCCTGGCCCACCACCGCCCTCATGACAGGTGGAGGGACAGCTCTGAACCCACTCCCCCTGCCAGCACGGAGTACTGCGCAATGATTGCCCTGAGGATGAATGCCCACCCAGTCGGAGCACAGGGGGCACAAGGCTATAGGCTGGAATGCGGGTGGAACAAACAGGGCTAATTGGATGTGCCTTCTGCACTGCACTCACAGTGCATCCTGGGGCAGTAGGCACTTATGCCAGTGCAAAGTGAGAGCAGAGCAGCGGGGGAGTACTACCGAGTTAGAGAGGGGTACCAGGGCAGGAGAACCAAGAAGGCAGCACTGGGAGTCCACTGATTAAAGTTTAGGCAGCCGAGGCAAACTATCTTCAGGACAAATCTCCATAGTGGGAAGGCAGGGAACTGATCCCAAAGTCATAGACCTCTCACGGAAGATACCCATTCAGTCTATACTAGACTCTCTAAGTCGACTAGTTAGGTCCAGGGAGAGCCAGCCCCGCACAGGGCTGGCTCTCCCCAAGACAGCAAGCCCTGAAGCGGTCCGGGGGAGAAGGGGTCGTGGAGCTCCCTTCTGCCCTGGACTGCTTGAATCCCTTCTGGTAGGGACTGCTCAGGTCCCGGGCAGAAGGGAGCCCTTCTAGCCAGGGCCCAGTGGAATTACCACTCCAGCTCCAACTGTTTGGGGAGGCCCGCGGAGGTCCTGGAGAGAAGGGAGCCAGGAGAGCCGCCCGCCATTTCTCAGTCCTGGCAGAGTCAGTCATGTGCCAGCTGGCTCTACCGGGATGAGCCGCGAGTGGCTTCTCGGTCCCAGCAGAGCCAGCTGGTGCACGGCTGGCTCTGCTGGGACCAGCCGCCCGCCTCCCGGGCTCTCCAGCCAGGGTTCCAGCGGGCGATCCCCTCTCGCTGGAGCCCTGGCTGGCGAGCCCTTCTCCCCAGGACCGCGGCTCCCCTGGCAGGGATGCCGTGGGTCTGGGGAGAAGGGAGCAGGAGCTCCCCAGGGAACAAGGGAGCCACAGTGGCTCTCTCCTGCCAGGGAGCCATGGGGGGCTCCCTTGTCCCACCTGCCCTAAGTCAACCAAATCGACTTAGGGCATCTACACTGGCTAAGTCGACTTATTAAAGTCGACTTAAACACTAGTTCAAATTATAACGAGGTGTTATTAATTCGAACTAGTTTTTCCTTAATTCGACATAAGGAGCAGCTCAAGTCGAATTAAGGAAAGCCCAGTGTAGACTTGGAGTAAATTAAATCGACTTAAGCCTGCTTAAGTTGACTTAATTTATAAGTGTAGACGCACCCAGTGTGTGGGAGGGGTGCTTAAGACCATGGGCCAGGTCTCCTTGTCCCTCTCAGAGGGAGGCCACACCCCCTCGCTACAGGTGCGCATCTCACAATCTTCTGCACTAATCCAGCACCTTTTATTCCAGGCTCTCAGTAATTTACAAGCATTAATTAAACCCCACAGCACCACAGGCGGTGGCCAAGGAGCTCTTGTCTAGGCCAGGGGTGATAGATCATGGTGGGTGGCTCCATCTAACAACTGGTTGAGCTGGAGGCTGCGGGGGAGCCTAGGGTTTGAGGCCTTGCCTAGAAGCTAAACAAGACCAGGCCATGTGCTATTTAGCATGTGGTAAGCAGCTGGGTTATGGTGAAAGCTGACATCACTCCTTTTACTCTAGTGTGGATGAGGCTTAGCACGTGCAACAGCAAAGCCTGTCTGGCCAGACTTTTAGAAGGTGTGGGTTCAATCCCAAGGCTGGGCTCAGACACAGGCTAGCATATGGCTGCATCCATCCTAGGCAAAAAGGGATTATTTACCATGATTCTGACCACCTGCCAGCTAGCACATGGTAACCCCTTTCCGAGTGTGGCCAAGGCCTAGGTGCATGGACAGATGGAGCTGAGGAACGAACTGGGAACCCCGAGGAACCTCCAAGCAGAAAGGCTTTCTAGAACAAGGTGCACATGAGAAGTCACCAGAAGGCCCAAACCAAGCCAGCACACGAGAACCTGCCTAGGGCTGGGCTCATCACCTATTTACCAGTAAGTTGCCTACAGTCATGGCTGTAGAGGCACTTGAAGGTTTGTTCTCTGTGCTATTTCTGCGAAACAACAGAGGTCTCTCAGGGGGCAATGTTCAGTGACTTCCTTCCCCTTTGCACGTCCTGTGACTCACTTCTCACCAGGTATTTCACTCCATCAATTAGACAAACAAAATGCAAGGCCTGGGCTGCCAAGCGTGAACAATGTGGTGGCAAGAAGAGAACAGGACTGTTTTTGTTCCTTAATGTGGCCACCAGACAGGCCAGCAGCTCAGACAGAGCAGATGAAGGGCTAGTGCCTTCTTAAAGCTGCCCCTTTTATCTGCAATCGTTTGTCATACGAACATAGCAGACTGGAGCAGACCATCAGACCCTCTAATGCACTGTCCTGGCTCTGACAGTGACTGGTCACAGCACAGGGCAATGGTTGCTCCTGGAATTGTCCTGCAGTGACTCTGTAAGGGCACCTTCCTCCTGGCTTTCAGCTCCCAACTGCTGCCATCCTTCCGTGGAGACATGCATCCCTCCCTCCCTTCTGATCAGACTATTTCCAGGCTGGACACTTCCCCTGCCTTCACAGTGTCATTCCCAGCACAGGCAGAGGGTGCTGAAACACCTGCTTACCTTCACTTCAGAGCTGGGTAACAGTGTAATTGCTAAAGATATGCGTTACCACACTGCTCTTTCTAAGCGACCGTACTATAGTCTTAAAGAGAAAACATTAAAAACAGCAGAAGTATCTATACACATGCTAATAAGCTTGCCAGAGTTCGTCCCACTTCTCCCATAGGCCTGGCAAGTGCAGCCTTTTAATCGCTGTAGGGCATCTGTGTCAAGTCATCAGACCTTCAATTTATAAGAACAGCCCTAGTGAGTTCATCTAGCCCAGTAGCCAGCCTCTGACATGGCCAATGACAGATGCTCCAGATGGAACGAACAGAACAGGGTAATTGTTGCATGAGCCAACCCTCATCCAGTTCCAGCTTCTGGCAGCCAGAGATATAGGGGAATCCAGAACATGCTGTTGTGCCCCTGCCTAGGTGGGCTAATAGCCATTGATGGACCTATCTGCCAGGAACTTACTTAGTTCTTTTTCAAACCTAGTTATACTTTTGCCCTTCAGCAACAGTTCCACAGGCTGACCAGGCCGCGCATGCTTCCTTATGTCTCTTTTAAACCTGCTGTCTATTAATTTCATCAGGCGAGCCCTGGCTCTTGTATTATGTGAAGGGGTAAATAACACTTCCCTATTCGCTTTCTTCACACCGGTCATGCTGTATGAACCTCAGTCAGATCCTCCCTAAACCATCTCTTTTCCAAACTGAGCAGTGCCAGACTTTTTAATCTCTTCTCATATGGAAGCAATTACATATCCCTAATAACGGTTGTCCTTCGCTGCACCTTTTCCAATTCTAATGCATCTTTTTGTAGGGGGCAACCAGATCTACATGCAGTATTCAAAGTGTGGTTGGACCCTGGATACATAGAGTGGGATTACAATGTTTTCTTCCTTATTAGCTCTCCCTTTCTAGTGGTTCCTAACATTGTATTTACCTTTTTGATTGGAGGTGAGCTTTTCCAGCCTCCCAGAAGCAAGCACTGAATAAAACACTCCTCCAAACATCCATATTTGCCTGAGGGTCCCAAGATAGTAGTCAGCCAGACGGCCCCATATGTAGCTCCCATAATAGGTTCAGATTCGTTTTTATACAGCTCATGGATCTCTGAACCCGTGTTTCCAGGGGTATGCAGTTAATATACAAAGGGTCTCTCGCTCGCTTGCTCTGTCTCCCAGTGTACCTCGAAAGAGTTGGCATCAGGGAAACAGAATTTGCATTCTCTTCACCTCAAGTTATTTCCTAAGGAAATCCACCTCACACATATTATTAAGAAAGACTCCCCCCACCACCCTTTGAACATCCTCATACCAACAGATTGCCTTAATCCTGTCTTCCTACTAAACAAGTTCCAAGCACTCTCTCACCCATATATAAACATTTGCATTTGTAATACAACTGTTAACCCTAATTCAGTAAGGTTTAGTTGAATTCAGAAAAACTTATTTTAAGTGCATAAGGTTTGTTCAGAATGATACTGTCAAACTGACACCATTGGCACTAGATGCTTCAGTGGAAGGTGTAAGAATCCTATCGCAAGTCGCTTCCTGGTACCTGATAGTCCAAGATCAGTGTGAGCCCTCAAGCAGGAGGTTTAATATGCCTTCTTGGAACACTCACTGTCATTTATTGTGGTAGGAACATGGTTTGGCAGGAATAGAAAACATGACAGTGTTTCCCAGTGTGCCTGCTATCTCTGGCCATGTACACATGATCACTTTATCGCGCATTAACACTCATTACCGCACGATAACAGCAACAGCGTACACACGTGCAATAGGGCTCTTGCATGTCAACAGCCCAGTTGTAGCGCAATACAAAAACCACCTCGACGAGGGTGGTAGCAGTTAACGCGGAACAGCTGTTGCGCCTTTCGACTCGTGTGTACGCTTACCGCGCAATGATTGGCCTCCGGAAGTGTCCCAGCATTCCAAAGTCGTCCACTCTGGTCTTCCCCCCACCCGCTCTGTGGCCGTGATGAAACAGTCCCCGCCCTGTTTCAATTCCTGGGATTTTCGAATTTCTCCTCTGTCTCACTTCCTGTTCTCTTCCTCTTGGTGTGGAGTGCAGCTCCGATCTTCACTAGCAATGGCGGCCCATCGTGGAAGACGCACACCCATTTGGAGCACGGCAGAGGTGCTGGACCTGATCAGCATCTGGGGAGAGTCTGCTGTGCAGGCGCAGCTACGCGGCAGCAGGCGAAATTTTGATACACATGCCATAATTTCTCAGGCCATGTCCGAGAGAGGTTATGAGAGAGACACTGTGCAGTGCAGATCAAAGGTGAAGGAGCTAAGAATAAGCTATCACCGAGCGAAGGAGGCAAACCGCCGTTCGGGATCAGCGCCTGCTACATGCAGGTACTACAAGGAGATCGAAGCCATCCTCAGTGGGGACCCCACAACCACTGCAAAGAGTCCTGTGGACACATCGGCCCCCCCCCCCATCCACTGAATGCCAGAGCCAAGCAGGATGAGGATGTGATCGATGAGGAGGAGGAGATGGAGGATGACCTGGAGGAGAGCGCAACAGTGTGTAGCCAGGAGCTCTTCTGCACCCCCGGTGAGACGTCCACCCAAGACATGAATTGCAGCATGTCCTCTGAGGCGGCAGAGGGGGGTTCAGGTAAGTTTCTCTTCCGTGCAGCTATGGCTCCTGCTAAAAAATCATTGTCCGGGGCGGGGGTGCTTGCTGTCTCGGTCCCCGCTGTGCATGCTCTTTACTATGCATTCATTAGAAGTGCATCAACACAAGCAGTGATTGTCAAAAAATCATCTGTATTTAGGTCACTAAAGGTTTCCTTGATGTACCGCCAGAGCCTCCTACTCAGGTTAGATGGGATAGCGTATGTGTCTACGCTCCCGTATAAGGATCCTCGGCCTCGCCAGCTGCAAAGCACAGCACTGGGAACCATGGCAGCACACAAGGCAGCAGCATACGGTCCCGGCTGGCATCCGGTGGCATGTGGGATATGTATTCTAGCTGGCAGGGGCACTCTAAGGAGAGAGATATCGGGTTCCATCTGTGTGCCCTGTGCAGAATGTTAGCCCCCAGTAAGGTTTCTATTAGGACGTACCTTGTTCGCTTCAGCAAAGCATAGGATGTTGACTGCTCTGTACCTTCCAGTGGAATGTGCTACTGGAAGGTTACATTGGCTATCTAGGCTATGTGTTAACAATAGCTTTATTATTCTTTTTTTTATTAGATTCAACCTTCACAAGGCCGGTGTCTACCCCAGCTGACCGCATGAGAAACATTCGGAGGCGTACTCGAAGAAACAGGGAGGATATGTTTCAGGAGCTGATGAAAACAACAGAGGCATCCGCGAGGGAGAATCGAGCCTGGAGAGAGGAATCCCAACAGAGGAGGCAGAAACACAGGGACAAACTGATAAGCGTCATGAAGGAGCAAACAGAACAGCTCAAGAGCATGATTGCTCTACGGACCCAGGCGATTAATGTATGGGCTCCACTCCAGACAGTTCAGCCGTGTCTGCCTCCCACACCCCGTAGTCCTTCAAAGCATTTATTTGAAGGCCACCCATCCCCCTGGTATACTGCAACATCCAGTCCCTCACAGAGCTACTTTTTAGAGACCCGCAGCTACACCCACCTGTAACCCCTCCAAAACCCCCCTACCACCCTCCCTTTTATCTTTTAATAAGAACAGTAACAAAAAATTTGAAGAGTGGCTTTATTTGTACACAGTGAAAATCTCATAAGGTGCACTTGATGCGTCCTTGAAGTGAACTACGGGAGGGCATCATTGAAATGCTCCCTGAGTGCCTTCCTTATGCGAGCAGCTCCTTCTTGGGCCCCGCTAATACTCCTAGTGGCTGGCTGTTCATATGCTTCCTCGAGGCGCTGTGCTCCATAGCCCACCCTGGGGAAAACTTTTCTCCCCTATTTTCACAAATGTTATGAAGGACACAGCACGCTGCAATTACAGCAGGGATGTTGTCCTCGTCCAAGTCCAGCCTCCCATACAAACATCGCCAGCACCCTTTTAAGCAGCCGAAGGCACACTCCACAGTCATTCTGCAGTGGCTCAATCGGTAATTGAACCGCTCCTTGCTGCGATCCAGGTTCCCAGTGTACGGCTTAATGAGCCATGGCATCATTGGGTATGCTGGGTCTCCAAGGACGACTATGGGCATCTCCACATCCCCCACAGTAATTTTTTGATCTGGGAAGAAGGTACCCCCTTGCAGCTTCCGGTACAGTCCAGTGTTTCTGAAAATGCGGGCATCATGCACCTTTCCCGACCACCCAGCATTGATGTCCGTAAAACACCCCTTGTGATCCACGAGTGCTTGCAGCACCATGGAGAAGTAGCCCTTTCTGTTTATGTACTCGGTCGCGAGATGGTCTGGAGCCAAAATTGGGATGTGTGTGCCATCTATGGCTCCCCTGCAGTTAGGGAATCCCATGGCAGCAAAGCCGTCCACAATCTCATGAACATTGCCCAACGTCACCATCCTCCGTAGCAGAACGCGATTGATGGCTCGGCACACTTGAGAGAGGGCTAATCCGACAGTGGACCTCCTGACTCCAAACTGGTTTGCAATTGACCGGTAGCAGTCAGGAGTCGCCATCTTCCAGACAGCAATCGCAACACGCTTCTCCACGGTTAGGGCTGACCTCATGTTGGTGTCTTTACGTCACAGGGCAGGGGCCAACTCTGAACACAGTTCCAGAAAGGTTGCTTTCCGCATTCGAAAGTTCTGTACCCACTGCTCGTCATCCCACAGCTGCATAACAATGCGATCCCACCACTCTGTGCTCATCTCTCGCGACCAGAAACAGCGTTGCGCTGTGTGCAGATGATCCGTGAAGGAGCTGAGCAATGCGGTGCTGTTGCTCTGCAGGGCATCGATCAGCCCCTGCTCCTCGGCGTCCTTGTCTGATTCGGAGTTCATTGCGTACTGAGCAACCAGCCGAGATGTATTTAGAATGCTGAAGGCGACCGTGGAGATTAGAGCAGGATCCATGCTGTCGCAGTTGTGATTGCTCGCAAGTAGTGCGTCACTGCACTGTTGAAAATAGGCGCAAGTTGCTATTGGCAACGAGGAAGACGCAAGGGGAACACAGTGCACCACGGGAAAAAGAGAGTTTACCCATGGCGCTTTGCGTTCCTTTCCTTCATCCCAGGATTCCAAGCGCCGATTGAGGGAAAATTGAACTGTGGGCTAGGTGCCCAGAATTCATTGCGCTACACCGCGATATTGCAAAGAATTCTGTTGCGTTGCAAGGAGCGACATGTGTACACGCTCTCCCGCAATAAAGGTCACGTGTTTTTTATAGCGCGATTTCCATGTTGTGCTTTAATCTGATTGTGTGTATATAGCCTATTTTTATGCAGTAGTAGGGCCCTGGAACACAGAACATCAAATGCACTTTTGAATTGTAAATTTGGCTCCAGCCACATGCTTACTCCTAAAAATAAAGGTCGACATTTTCAAAAAGGGAAGCCTAAAATTAGACTGATTTTCAAAAGCATGGCACACACAACAGCTCCCGCTGACTGTCCCCATCTGAATTGCAGGACAGTGAGAATGTCCAAGCCGGCCCTGATTAATGAAGCAGCTGCTTCATCACCCTGTATAGCACGGAGCCTGCTGCACAGGGATTCAATTGTTCCACACCTTCCTCTTTGAACAGATTGGACTGATAGGTGTTTGAACACTTCCTTCTTTCTGGTCCCGGATGGTTGACAAAGGGCTATTTAATTGCCAGGATGTGTTCTCATTGCTGAGTAATGCTCTTGGTTGGGCCAATCCAGTTTATTTTTGCTGCTCTGAACATTTTTCAGTAGATTTCATTGACTGCTGTGCTGGCACACGCAGCTCTTGTAAATGAGCCCAGCAGAGAACAATAGGCTGCATATTTTAGAATGAAAGGCAGCCAGCGAACCCTGCTAGAGGGGATTTGTGTTAGTCTGAGATCGCCCTTCATCCACAGGTAGATTTAAGGTGCTTTAAAGACCAAATGCTTTTCAAATGTATACCATCTGTTCTAGCCTCACCAGATGTTATTGGCTGCAGGAATCACAGGGGTTAGGTCCTGTCTCCTAAATGCAGGCACTGAATGAAACATTCCTGCAAGCATTTCCCTAAGTGTCACAGACACCCCTCCAGAGCCTCTGCAGCTGGGGGACACAGGGGCAGGCAGGCGCTCATGCTGTTCCTGCTGCAGGGCACAAGCCTATCACTCCCTGGAGCTAGAGAGGAAAGGCCAGGCCACAGGTCACCTTTGTTCTGACAAGCTTGGGGGGGGGGGGGTGTCTTGGAGGGAGCTGAGTGAACAATGGCATCTCCCCCCCACATTCCTCAGAGCCCCCAGGAAGTGCAATGCTCACATGGAGAAGGAGCAGGAACCTGTGTGGTGAGAAGTTCTGGTTCAGATGCCAGTGCAGGCAGGGCCGTCCTTTGGGGGGGGGGGCGAATGGGGCGATTGCCTGCTCTCCCCCACGGTTGCAGTTCGCCCTGCCCCCACTGCCTTTGGCGGTGAGCCGAAAGCAGCGTGGGGCGAGGGCCGGAAGGGCTTCGCCCGGCCTCTGGGCCAGCCCTCCCCGCCCCCAGGGTGGAGCAGGCAGGCCTAGGGGCGGAGTCAGCAGCGAGGCACACCGTGCCAGGCCTGCCATCCTATGCATGCTGCGACCAGCATCAGCCCCAGCCAGCAATGCGGCCTTGGATGGGGCCAGCTCCTGGCACCTGGGGGCTAGGGCCGGGGTGGTGGCCTTGGCTGGGGGCGGAGCGGGGACCCCGCTAGGGACAGCCCTGAGTGCAAGCAGAGAAAGCCAGGCAGGGGGTGACCGGACAATGTATGGTCCAATCCAAAATGGGGTGGCTTTGAAGAAGGTGCAAATTTGTGGGATTTCCTGGGAGCTGAAGCAGCCTTTGCCAGTGAGGAAGGACAGCCACCAGCCTACACATTGCCAGTGAGGGCATTTCGTACAGGTCTTTCCCCCGCTGGAACAAGGCTGCAAAGAAGCCCTTGATCCTGGATATAGCAGAGGACCAAGGGCCTGATATGCTCTCAATCTCAGCAGTCTGGTACTACTTTAATTTCTCTGCCTTGAGTGGAAGTCCTCCTGATTTAGAGGAGGGTCAGCAAAAACCCAAGTGGGTCCAGAGCAGGCTGGTGGCTTTCAAGCTATAAAAATGATGCTGTAAAGCAATTCTTTCCTCTCTGTGAAATTCCCCTCCCTGCGGCTTCCTGGACAAGAAGCTATCTCCACAACACGCCACTCTGTGGCATCAGTCATGTCCACAGCTTGCCACGAGACTCCTGAGGCTGCCTGGGTGTGTACAGTGGAGTGGACGATTCTACAGGGATGGGGCCACATAGCCGTGTACAAGGTTACAAAACAAAGCATCATGTGGTATAACCTGTCAAACTGGACAAAGCTGGCAGTTCTCCTTTAAATACTGTAGCACCTTGTGATGTAATCAGATAGTGGGTGGTTGTTGCCATTAATTAGCCCTGACCAAAAGTTAATTTTGTGTATAAGCAAAACAGAGCTGGTAGTAACCAAGAACGTACCTTGCTCCCACTAAGTAGCAGACATAACTTGCAAGTTTTGTAGAACAATAAGATAAGATCGGGGCCAAGGAATGTTGTAAATAAGTGTGAAAAACATCATACGTTTTATCCACTTAGTAAGCTGTGGAAAAATACCAGATGTGTGTGCCATTTACCCACATAGCAAGCAAAGGTATAAAAATACTGGTTAAGCCCCTCCCAAATTGGAACCTCATCGTCAGGGCAACTGCTATGTACATTGCCACGAGTCATCGCTCCCCACGCTTCACGCCCGCAGTCGTTTAACTGGGGTTCCCATCTGCGAAAAGGGGCATAAGCATTGGCGGTTTCCTATTTCTTTGCTTTCTTGTCTGTGTTTTTTGATAAATGCAGTTTGCTTTTATCTTTTATTTTGTTTCTCGGTTTTGTGTCTGCTGAACCAAATGAACCTTCGGACCTGAGCTATATAGGTTGTAGCCAGGGTCCTGTAACCTTCTAACAAATCCTCCCTGAGGCTATGTACACACGATCAGATTAAAGCGCAACAAGGCAATCGCGCTACAAAACTCACGTGACCTTTATTGCGGGACAACGCGTACACACGTTGCTCCCTGCAACGCAACAAAATTACACGCATTATCGCGGTTGAGCGCAATGACTTCTGGGCACCTATCCCATCGTTCCATTTTCCCCTAAGTTGGCGCTATGAATCATGGGATGAAGGAAAGGAACGCAAAGCGCCATGGGTAAAGTGTCAGTTTCCCATGGTGCTTTGTGTTCCCCTAGCGTCTTCCTCGTTGCCAATAGCAACTCGCGCCTATTTTCAACATTGCAGTGACGCAACGCACCACTTGCAATCAATCGCAACAGCGACAGCATGGATCCTGCTATGATCTCCATTGTCGCCTTCAACATTCTGAATACATCTCGGCTTGTTGCTCAGTACGCAATGAGCTCCGAGTCAGATGAGGACACCGAGGAGCAGGGGCTGATCGATGCCATGCAGAGCAACAGCACCGCGTTGCTCAGCTCCTTCACCGATCATCTGCACACGGTGCAACGCCATTTCTGGTCGCGAGAGACGAGCACCGAGTGGTGGGATCGCATTGTTATGCAGCTGTGGGATGACGAGCAGTGGGTACAGAACTTTCGAATGCGGAAAGCAACCTTTCTGGAACTGTGCTCAGAGTTGGCCCCTGCCCTGCGACGGAAAGACACCAACATGAGGTCAGCCCTAACTGTGGAGAAGCGTGTTGCGATTGCTGTATGGAAGATGGCGACTCCCGACTGCTATCGGTCCGTTGCAAACCAGTTTGGAGTCGGGAGGACCACCGTCGGATTAGCCCTCTCACAAGTGTGCGAAGCCATCAATCGCATCCTGCTACGGAGGACAGTGACATTGGGCAATGTTCGAGAGATTGTGGACGGCTTTGCTGCCATGGGATTCCCTAACTGCGGGGGAGCCATAGACGGCACACACATCCCTATTTTGGCTCCAGACCATCTCGCGACGGAGTACATAAACAGGAAGGGCTACTTCTCCATGGTGCTGCAAGCACTCGTGGATCACAAGGGTCGTTTCACGGACATCAATGCTGGGTGGTCGGGAAAGGTGCATGATGCCCGCATTTTCAGGAACACTGGTCTGTACCGGAAGCTGCAAGGGGGCACCTTTTTCCCTGATCAAAAAATAACAGTGGGGGAGGTGGAGATGCCCATAGTCATCCTCGGAGACCCAGCATACCCACTGATGCCATGGCTCATGAAACCCTACACTGGGAACCTTGATCGCAGCAAGGAGCGGTTCAATTACCGATTGAGCCGCTGCAGAATGACTGTGGAGTGTGCCTTCGGCCGTTTAAAAGGGCGCTGGCGCTGTTTGTATGGGAGGCTGGACTTGGCGGAGGACCAGATCCCTGCCGTGATTGCGTCATGTTGTGTCCTCCATAACATTTGTGAAAGTAGGGGAGAAAAGTTTTCCCCTACGTGGGCTACGGAGGCACAGCGCCTCGAGGAAGCATTCGAGCAGCCAGCCACTAGGAGTATTAGGGTGGCACAAGGAGAAGCTGCTCGCATAAGGGAGGCACTCAGGGAGCATTTCAATGATGCCCTTCCCTAGTTAAGTTCCATGACGCATGAGGTGCACCTTAGGATCATTTCAGTAATGTGTATAAATAAATGCATTCTTCAAAGTATTTGTTACTGTTTTTATTGAAACCTGAAAGATGGGGGTGGGGTTACAGGTTGGTGTAGCTCCGGGTCTCGTAAAAGTAGCTTGGGGGGGGGGGGGGGGGGGCTGGATGTTGTCCTGTACCGGGGTGGAGGGTGGCCTTCAAAGAAATGCTTTGAGGGACTGCGGTGTGTGGGAGGCATACACGGCTGAACTGTCTGGAGTGGAGCCCGGACATTTATCGCCTGGGACTGCAAAGCTATCATGTTCTTTAGCAGTTCTGTTTGCTCCTTCATGACGCTTATCAGTTCGTCCCTGTGTTTCTGCCTCCTCTGCTGGGATTCCTCTCTCCAGGCTCTATTCTCCCTTGCGGATTCTTGTGTTGCTTTCAGCAGGTCATTAAACATATCCTCCCTGTTTCTTCGAGAACGCCGCCTAATGTTTCTCATTCGGTCAGCTGGGGTAGACACCGGCCTTGTGAAGCTCAATTCTAATACAAAAATAACAATATAGACATTGTTAACACATAGCATAGATAGCCAATGTAACCTTCCAGTAGCACATTCCACTGGAAGGTACAGGGCGGTCAACACACTACGCTGCGCTGAAGCAGACAAGGTACATTCTAATAGACGGCTTACCGGGGGCTAAGAATCGGAAGAGGGCACACAGATGGAACCCAATATCCCTCTCCTCAGAGTGCCCCTTCCATCTAGAATACATCTCCTACATGCCGCCGGTAGCAGGCCGGGACCGTATGCTGCTGCACTGTGTGCTGCCATGGTTCCCAGGGCTGTGCTTTGCAGCTGGAGAGGCAGAGTGTCCGTCTTTGGGAGCGCAGACACAAACGCTCTCCCATCTAACCTGAGTATTAGGCTCTGGAGGTACATCGAGGAAACCTTTTCTGACCTAAATGCAGATGATTATTTTACAATCACTGCTTGTATTGATGCCCTGCTAATGAATGCAGAGTAAATAGCGTGCAGAGCGGGGACCCGCAAGCACCCCCACCCCAGACAATGATATTTTAGCAGGAGCAGAGCTGAATGAAGGAGAAACTTACCTGAACCCCCCTCTGCCGCCTCAGAGAACAAGCTGCAGTTCAAGCCTTGGGTGGACGTCTCAGCGGGGCTGCTGAAGAGCTCCTGGCTACACGCGGTTGCGCTTTCCTCCGTGTCATCCTCCATCTCCTCCTCCTCCTCCTCCTCCTCCTCAACAACGTCCTCATCCTGCTCGGCTCTGGCAATCACCGGACGAGGAGGGGCTGAAGTGTCCACGGGACTTTTGGCAGTGGTTGTGGGGTCCCCGCTGAGGATGGCTTCTATTTCCTTATAGTACCTGCATGTTGCAGGCGCTGATCCAGAACGGCGGTTTCCCTCCTTCGCTCGGTGATAGGTAATTCTGAGCTCCTTCACCTTTGATCTGCACTGCACTGTGTCTCTATCATGCCCTCTCTCTGACATGGCCCGAGAAATTATGCCAAATGTGTCATAATTCCTCCTGCTGCCGCGTAGCTGCGCCTGCACGGCGGACTCTCCCCAGATGCTGATCAGGTCCAGTACCTCTGCCGTGCTCCAAATGGGTGCGCGTCTTCCACGGCGGGCCGCCATTGCTACTGATGATCGGAGCACAAACACAGTCCACGAGGAAGAGAGCAGGAAGTGAAACAGACTTGAAATTTGAAAATCCCGGGAATAAGTTCGGGGCAGGGCGGGGACAGTTTCGTCACGGCCACAGAGCGGGTGGGGGGGAAGACCAGAGAGGACGACTTGGGAATGCTGGGACAGTTCCGGACTCCAGTCAATGCGCGGTAAGCGTACACACGAGCTCAAACGCGCAATATATGATCCGCAACAGCTGTTACCACTCTCGTCGGAGTGGTTGTTGGATTGCGCGACAACAAGGCACTTTACGCGCAAGAGCCCTGTTGCACGTGTGTACGCCGTTGTTGCTATCGCGCGGTAATGAGCTTTAATGCGCGATAATCTGATCGTGTGTACAAGGCCTTAGACTCTCTCCCCTGGCAGGCTGTCTCCATGCCACACCCATGTGGCTTTAGGTTAGGCAGGTAGGGAACTGGCACTTCTGCTTTTCTGTTAATGCGGATTCATTTTAGGGTCCTCTTACCCCACCCACCCAGGGGCGCAGCTACGGGTGGACCTTGACTCACTCACTTTGAAAGCAGGCCCACCCAATCAGATTTATTTAAGCAATTCATTTGTGTTTTAATCAGCCTGTTTCACTTGTGACACAAGATTTGGGCCCACCCCTGTTCACCACAGGCCCTACCAAAAAATCAGTTCTGGCTATGCATCTACATCCACCCCCACTCTGTTTCTGTATTTCCTTTACCTGCTGCAGCATCGGGTGTGAGCTGTTTGGGGCAATCACTGTCTTGTTTGCTAGCACCAGGCCCTGATCCATTGCTGGCTCCTAGGCACTAATGCAGTGATAGCGAACCTTTTAGAGACCAAGTGCCCAAACTGCAACCCAAAACCCACTTATTTATCGCAAAGTGCCAATACTGAGGTTTTAGTTTAGAAAAAACAACTTATACATTAACATCTTTTGTCTTAAAAGAAAAACACAATAACAGAGCTTTCAATGATACAAACAACTTTTTATTGAAAGGCAAAAGTTTGCATTTAGAATGCTTTTGAACAATTAATGTGATTTTTGCTGTTGTATGCATGTTGATAATTTGTCTATCCTTGGCTCATACTTTGGAGGGGAGGCGAGCAGCCATAGCATGGCTCCCATCTGCATGCTGGGACCAGACAGGAAGCGAGCTGGCCGGGCCCCCCAGGGGAACCCACCCCACACCCCCAGTCCCCTTTAGAAACCCCGAACCCGAGTCCCTCTGGCCCGGGCACTCTCCAGGCCCCCCGATCTCCGTTGCCTGGCAGCTCCCTGCCCCCGGCTCGCTGGCTGCAACGCCTTGACCCTCCCGGTCACCATCGGCTCCCGTTCCCTGACCCCCCAGTTCCCCATTAGCTTCCCAGCCCACCCGGTCCCCGTTCCCCGGCCCCCCAGTTTCCCATCAGCTCCCCAGCCCCCATTCTCCAACCCCCCAGTTTCCTATCGGTTTCCCGGACTGCCTGTCCCCCATCAGCTCCCCAGACTGCCCAGCCTTCCCGGTCCCAGCTCCCCAGCACTCACCCGCCCGGCCCCCAAGCTTACATGGCCAGAGAGCTATAGGGGCGTCCGGCGTTGGGCTGGCCAGGAGGCTGCTCCTGCCCTGAACTTGCTCTTTCAGAGCATGCTCAGGGCGGGAGATTTGAAAACTCCCCAGCCCGGCTGGCTGCCGCTGCTCCCAGCTGAGCAGCAGTCTGCCTGCAGGGCAGGGCAGAGCGGAACCTGCGTTCCGCCGTAGTTTTCTGGGTTCCTGGGCCCCGGAATAGATTCGGGGCTCAGGCTTTTCTACCCGGGGCCGGAGCCCTGCCAGCCTGATGACAACGATGCCTCTGCACCACCCGAACCCCTGGACTGAGCTGGGGGGCTGGCTCCGCTTCGAGCCGGCCCCCCAGCTCAGCTCCCGGGCTCCAGGTGTCAGCAGGCACCGCGGCGCTTAAGCGCTGCAGCTCCTGCTGAGACCCAAACCAGCTGGGGGATTGGGTGGCGGCAGAAGCTCCTGCTGACACCCGAAGCCCGGGAGCTGAGCTGGGAGGCTGGCTCGAAGCGGAGCCAGCCCCCCAGCTCAGTCCAGGGGTTCGGATGGCAGCAGAAGCTCCGCCGGAGCTTCTGCCGCCACCCGATCCCCCAGCTGGTTCGGGTCTCAGCAGGAGACCTCACATCATTACAGGTCCGCCCCTGGGCGTGCGTGCCACCAGAAAGGGCGCCGAGTGCCACCTCTGGCACGCGTGCCATAGGTTCGCCACCACTGCACTAATGTAATACAAATTATAATAGATATCTCTAGTAAACTAGGAAGTGCCAAAGGGGATGGAAAAGTTAAGACATTTGTTAAAATTTTGTTTTGTGCTAACGGTCACCCATAGCCTGATTGACAGGAGCTCTCAGCACTGAAATCTGGGTTTATTTCATTATCACAGGCAGTTTAAGTGCTGAAAACACAGCCATTACCAGTTATCCTTCACTACCTCATTGTGCCTTGATCATGTAGCACATCGATGAGTGTATGCAAGATAGGTCTTGGATCTGGAGTGCCTGCAGTACTTAGGCAGAGTGAAATTCAAAGTGGAAGCTTTCAGGCTGAATTTTGCAGCTGCTCAGCATTTCAGACAGAAAAGCTCATTTAAACAGAATTTGAATTTGAGCAATTTTTCATTTAAAGTGCCACAGATGTAACAGGGCAGTTTCACCATGTGCGCTTGAAGGAATTTTGCAACAGCAGCAGAAATTAAAATTTAAAAAAAATCAAGGTTATTTTGCATTGTTTATCACACAGCAGGAGTGACATCTGTGGGGAAGGTGGGAATAGCTTGATGCACAGATGAAAAAGCAACTTCATTTTTTATTTAATGTTAGCAGTGAACACAGAGCATGTGAAAAGGTGCTAACAACTACAAAAAGGTATCAAACATCCCTGCGCTAATCCTCGTTTAAAAGTCCTGAACAAAATGTGCTGGATTTAGATACAAATGAAGGCAGGTGGAAGTATATAGGAGTTCCCTTCAAATTGTTTTTAGTGACACAACCTGGTCAAAAAATTTAATGTCATAAAGGACAAATCATCTCTGCTTTCCTGCATAACACACACCATCGACACCACCTAGCACGCACGCCCAAAACTTGACAACTGAAATGAAGCAAAGCAACACAGCCCACAGGCAACTAGACTGAGCCCTAGTCTACACTTGCTGCACTTTTTGGCGGCAGTTGACGGGAGACACAAGGTACCTAAAATACCTTGCATATCTCCATCGCCTTACTAACACCCACTTACCTCCCCCTACATGCTGCACTAAGGTGAATGGGAATGCCGTCCGGTCGCCTTAGCGCAGGGGTCAGTAACACAAAAGATAAGAAGGGCCATTTAAAAAAATTCCTTCAATAACTAAGTGTTTTCAGGGCCGCAATGGGTATAGCCTCCTGGTGTGGGGAGCTGGGATCTGTATCAGGCTGCCTGCCCTAGGGGGATGCTGAACTAGGATTGGGCCCCCCTACAGGGTCCCCTGATGGTGGGGGAGGCCAGAGCTTGGTGTGGCCACCCACAGGGTCCCCTGGTGGCAGGGGGTGCTCGGAGCCAGGAGTGGGCCACCTGTAGGGTACTCTGATGCCGAGGGTGTGTGGGAGGGGTGTTAGGGGATGGAGCCTAGAGCCACAAGTGGGCCGCCAAAAGAGCCGCATGCGGCTCCGGGGCCATAGGTTGCAGACCCCTTCCTTAGCGCTATGCCACTTCCGGGGCTGTAGTTACTATTGCGAATTCCAGAGCAATTGAGCAGTCTTGACAGACTGCTCAGTCACACCCAGAAGAGCGCACTGACAGCGGCAATTTTGCTGCCATCAGTATAGACATAGCCTAGGGCTGGTTACAGGCAGAAAAAAGGAGGGACTGAGCTGTGTGGTGCCCAACGTCCCTGTAACAGCAAGGAAGTGATTAAGGGAGAGACAACTGATAATTGTGGCAAGGGACCTGCACCCACATGCTGCAGAGGAAAATGAAAAGCTGAACTAATTTCTATCAAGAGTCTTTCTCTCCAAAGTAAAATGTCTGACATGGGATTGTGGCATCTCTGTATGCTAGATTCTGCTCCTCTTTCCATTGAAATCATTGGGGTTGCGAGTGGCTTCGGGCATTACTCAACCATTTTTACAGATGTCAGAATTTGTCCTTGAGGACTAATGACAAAGAGGACCAAATCCTTCCCTGCCATACAACTCATAAAGGTCAGAGTGTTTAAAGAATTTCACACAGTTTCACACTGAAGTCTGTTTCTGAAGTGTGATCATTTTCGTCTGTTACTGAGTGTCCAGGGAGATTAAAAAACAGCCTTCAGCACAAGACTGCAGAGCTGGAATTCACATGCAAAACTGACACTATCAGACTTGGTCTGAATAGGGACTGGGAGAGACTAGCTCACTATAAAAAGTAATTTTCCCTTTCTAAACATTCACACCATATCAACAGTTATGAATGGGCCACATCCACACTGTTTGAATTGACCTTGTTAACAGCTGGCCCCCACTGCTGTCTTCTTTGCATGTGTATATGTACCTAACAAAATGAAGTTTCCATTCATGCATCTGATGAGGTGGTTTCTGGCCCACGAAAGTTTATGCCCAAATAAATTTGTTAGTCTTTAATGTGCCACAGGACTCCGCATTTGTTTAAACAACACAAACACACCTTCTGCCCCAGAGACACAGAGAGGGAAGTGGAAGGAGGAGGTTGCATTGGAGACAGCCACATGAGCATTCATTAGTCTCAAGGCTGAGTACACAGCGGCTGGTGCTACAGCACAAATTTAACACTTCTGCAACTTGCCACTATAGCCAGCCAAGCCCATTGAAAGTTTTTAAACTCAGGCCAGTGAAAACAGCCCTGAAGAAGTTAGTCTGGCTAGGACCCCGCTTTCCCAATCCATGTACATTGGAGTTCCAGTCTCATTAACTTTCAAATATTAACTAGCACTAAATGAGAGCCCCCTTGCAGCCTGAAAGCTAATCTGCATGAACGGCCCTCACTGGACATTCTCCCCTCTCACAAAAAGGATTAAAAAGCCATGCTTTACTGTGGCTTGGGTCTGCTATCAGATGGAGCTGGTCTGGTCTGTGATTTTGGTAACACTCCAGAATGCAGATTCAGATTCCATGGGGTGTCTGCACCAAGACTCTTTAAACAGCAGCACACCTCAGTGTCTAACTGTTGCCAACTCTCCTCTCATCACTGCCCAAAAGAACCTGAATAGATGGTAACAATCCTGGGAAATTCTGGGCAAGCCCCATCTTCCCTGGGGAAGGCAAAGGTTAGCCTATGTATGAAAAATCTGTGCTTACTGTAAGTGGGCTATGGAAATGTGGGATTGAAGATGTTGCCAAAAACAACTGTTCCTAAATGTACATGAATCTGGGCATTGACGTCTGCTGCTCACGAAGCAACCCTTTTAAAATCTGCAGATTCTCTAGTCCCAGTCCCTGCTGGTGAAGAGAGGTGTTATGTTAGTCCTACCTGAGCACTGAGCAAAGTCTGAAAACGCACAGACTGAGTCTGGCTCTGCTCTGTTGGCATTTTGTGTTGCTGCGATTTTTGTTGCACGGGCAGGAGAGCTGTGTTACAAATTTGGAGATCATTTTAGAAACAAATCAGTGTAAACATTTCATCTTTTATGGGGAATAAAGTTTGGTTCCAACACAGATCTGTCAGCCAGGAAATTCAACACAAACTCATTCTGCTTGTTAGGAAACATACGCATGCCGAAGTTTTTATTTGCCTAAAGAGTTACCGTATCAAAATAGCAAGCACTCAGCAAACATCCCAGTTGTGTTTGTTGCCGTCTACAGTATTCCAAATAATGTAGTTAACCTGAAATTTACGTAGTTTTTTTTGTGTGGGGAGATAGAAATTGCATCCTCGATCCTTAGTAAGTTATATACCATCAGTGTGAAAGTGATTTATACCAATATCCATGAGTGAATGTCAACTTTAGAAATATCTTTCATTTTCCTTGCTGTTACCACAACTCTGATCAAAGAAGCTGAAGGAGTTTCAGTGTATTGAAGAGGGAAGCTGGGTCTGCAGACGCTAAATACTGACAGCAGAGCCAGTCTTCCAACTCAATACTCCGCTCGGGGTCCACAGCCCGCTCTGCAAATTTCATCATCAGCAGTGCCCGTTTCATGTCAATCCAGTTCTGGAGAGTGCCATACAGGGCTTCTTCATGGTTATGTGGCTGGTCTGCTAAATCTTTCCTGGGACCCCAGAGAAGACACTGCAACATCCGTTTTGCCTCTGTGATGCGGATGCGTTTGATCGGGTCTGCTTCCAACAACAAGTGAGCAAGCTGCTGGAGTCCGCGGGAGTAAATGGAAAGGTTGGGAAGAGGGGGGAGGTCATCTTGGCTGTATTCTTGTTCCCTGAGGTGGGCCCTCACCTCAAAAGGGTTGGGTTGGTGGAGAAGTTCATAGATGAGGATGCCCGTCTGAAATTCATCGAACTTTCTGTACTGAGAGGCAGATACAATCTCTGGGGCCAGCCGGGCCTGGCTCTTTTTCAGTTTGGAGTCCACAGCACCCGCTTTCTGCTTGGCTTTCAAAAAGTTGCTCACAATGAGCCTGGGCAAGTGCTTTTCATTTTTGGTTTTACTGCAGCCGGTCAGAGGCCTGCAGTGAACTAGCAGCAAGTTTTCCAGACAAAGATCTCTGTGTATGATGCCATGCTCTTTTAGATGCTCCAGGCCATGGCAGAGCTGTAGGAGTAAGAAGCACACGCGCCGTTCATACAGCTCCGGCTTAGTTTGATGATAAGCTGTGGCCCCCCTCACGAAGTCGGCTGTGGTCTGGTGCGGCACTTCGCGGGTGATGACAACCACACAATCACGTTCACTGGCAGAACGGGAAAGGCCGGGACCATCCAGTGGAGAAGTGCTGTTGGCTATGTCAGAGGACAACAACATGCTGGAGGGCACAGATGCTACAAAATGCCCACAGTCCTGCTGGATGTTGAAGTGAACTGGCACACAGGGCCTGGGGTATGAAGTAGACACTTTGGATTCTTGAGTTTTACAAATCTGTTAAGAGAAAAAAGAGAACAGGGTGGGTTAGGACGGTCACTCACCCAGCCTCCGACTGCTTGGCAAAATGTGCACAAAGAAAGGTGCCTCCAGCTTAGCAGGAAATTGTTCTTTTCAGGCATAATATACGAACACAAGAACGGCTCTACTGGGGCAGACCCACAGTCTGTTCAGCCCAGAACTCTGTCTGCCAACAATGGCCAATGGCAGATGCCCCAGATGAACAAAACAAGACAATTATCACATAGTCCATCCCCTGTTGCCAAGTCCCAGCATCTGACACTCAGAGGTTTATGGACACCCAGAGCATGGGGATGTGTCCCTGTCTTCTTGGCTAACAGCCACTGATGGATTGTGATAGACCCATCCTCCTTGAACTTATCTAATTCTTTTTCAAACCCAGTTATACTTTTGGCCCTCACAACATCCCCTAGCAGTCAGTTCCACACATGGATTGTCCAGTGTTTGAAGAAGTACTTCCTTCTGTTTGTTTTAAACCTGCTGCCTATTAATTTCATCGGAAGACCTCCAGTTCTTGTGTTCTGAAAAGGGAGAAATAACACTTTTACTTTCATTTTCTTCATATCAGTTGTGATTTTGCTGATCTCTATCATATCCTCCCTTGGTCTTCTCACTTTTCCAAGCTGAGCAGTTAACCTCCTCCTCTGGAAGTTGTTCCAAACTCTTAATCCCTTTTATTGCCCTTCTCTCTATTTAGTCGTTTTCTATGTCTAATGTGTCTTTTTTGAGATGGGGTGATTTGAGCTGCATTCAGTATTGAAAGTGTGGGCAATGCCATGAATTTGTTAAGTGACATTATAATATTTGCTGTCTTACCTATCCCTTTCTCAATGGTACCTAACATCTTGTTAGCTTTTCTGACTGCTGCAGCTGCACATCGAGCTGATGTTTTCAGAGAACTGTCCACATTGACTGCAAGATCTCTTTCCCTTAGTGGTACCAGGGCTGTATGTACAACACAAAGATAAGCAACTGTCTGGTGTCCCTGCTCAGAATATTTTTTCAGCTGAGAGTATTCACTCTTCTTTCCCTGCCCCTCCTCATCTTGTGCTCACTGTCCTGCTTGCCAGTGGCTGCACCCACCTCCAGTTGGCTCCTGATGGCCAGAGGGACAGAAACTGGAGGTTGTGTCCATAGCTGATAAAACACGATGGCTTCACCAGGTAATTGTAAGGGAAGTCACATATGTGGAAAATACGCAGCCTAAAATGTGGGTCTACGAATAGTTTTTTGTATTGTCCAGTAAACTAATCCTAATACCTAGTGATTTACAGACATCAGCTAATCTTCCTAACACTCCAGGAAGTATGGAAATAAGTATCATCACCCCCGTTTTACAGATGGGGAAACAAAGGCTAAAACCATAATGATGCAGTGGTGTAACGGGACCGGGGTACAATCACCCTTTTCCTTGGACATAGTTAAACACTATTCTGTCTTGAGACAGGGCTTTAAGAATATTGAATCCAAGTCCTCAGACATGACTGATTTGGCGAAGACAGGATCAGTGTGACCTGTCTAAAGACTATAGAGGGAATTAAGGCCTTTGAAAAACTGGCCCTTGATGCAACTAGGATTATACCTCAGGAGTTCCTGACTGGAGTTCCAGTGCTGCATTCAGAACACACCTCTCTCTCTCATACCATGTCAAACTCATTTGCTATGATGGGCTAGATTTGACTTAAATGTACTTCAAGTGGGCCGTACATACTGTAAATCAAAACAGTAAGGCACACGTGCAGCATCACTGGGTGCTGTGTATGTTAAACTGCGCTTTGTGCTACCACTCTCTCTCTCTCTCTGGGTGTGTCTACACTTAGAAATTAAGTCGACTTAAGGAAAAATAAAGTCGACTTTATTAAACCTCATTTAAAGTTGACTTTACTGGCTAAGTCGACTTTAGAAAGTCAACTTAGCCAGTGTGGACATGGAGTAGCCCTAAATCGACTTTAAGGTGAGCCCTGCCCACCCTGTTCCTATGCCCTGCCAGGGTCCCTGTCCCCCTTTACCCCATTGTACCAAAGTACAATGGGGCAAAGGCTGAGCCCCCTGGCACTTGGCAAGGGGTGCCCACCCTGCCATCGTGACCTGTCCCAGGTCCACCTAGCCCCTACAAGTCGACCTAGGCGTCAAGTGTGGATGCTTTAGGTCGATTTGGCAGGGTCCCCTTCTAAGTCGACTTAATTTTTGAATGTGGACATGCTAAGTCGACTTAACAAAGTCTTAAAGTTGACTTTGTTAAGTCGACTTAGCTAAGTCAACTTAAATTAACAAGTGTAGACATAGCCTCTGTTAGGGAGAGAGTGTGGACTTGCGGAGCGCAGTTTTGCATACCCAGTGCTCTGTGATGTTGCGATACCTGACACTCTTGTGACATTGTGGAGTGCTGGGTATGCGAGACCACACTCTCTCTCTCTCTCTGTTAGGAAGTGTGGTCCCTCCACATGCAGTCAGGGGCCAGATGGAAGAGGTTTGCAGGCCACATTCGGCCGAGGGGCTGCATGTTTGACACCTCTGCCTTAAACCTACTTCACTGTTCCTTCTCTCACCATTTCACATCTGCCTTGCATGCACTAGGAAAGCCCAGAAATGTGACCGGAAAAGCAGGCAGAAGACTCTAGTACTGGCACGACGAAGAATCAAAGCTGCTAGCTGTGCAAAGGCAGCTGAAGTCAATGGTCCTCATGACAAAAAGAAAAATGAGGACTATCAAGAGAAAGCAAACGTTAATGGAGGATTAGAAACAATTGTAAAGAGATGAATAAAAGAACCAACATAAAATGAAAAGGGAGAGCAATATCTAGGTTCCTGACTACCACCCAAGTCACAGTTCATATAAACCTACGCTCAACTTCTTATTTTAAACTTTCCCATTGTGACAGCACGAATAACAGCAGAAAAATAGGGCTATTGTAGCAACATCCATTAGCTCCACAACAATTACAGGCCTCTCAGCATTTTCATTGTAAGCCGTTTTATTTAGGTATTTATTTATACTTCAGTCATATGAATTTGCTCTGGGTTGGAACCTAGCATAGAAGGTTTCAAACCCTGGAGCAAACGTCTCTCTCTTCTAAAATGTGTGCAAAACTGGACAAGACATCAGTTTTGTCATGCAAGTTAAAATGAGTGCAAAAATAAGTAAATTGGACTTAGAGGGCCGAGAGTCTTTTGTGCTCCTCCGGACATATTTTAAAACTAAAATTCTGCAGGTCATTAGCTCTAGTGACTGAGTATTGTGGGGAAGAGCTATTTAAAATCTATTGTTTTATTTCTCTTTTCTTTTCAAAGTAAAAAGGGTTGATGCCCCTGCACATTTGTGCTGCTAAAGAATGGTTTCAAGATTAACACAATAGACACTATATAGCCTTAGCATCAAAGATCTATGAATGAAGTGCAGAACTTCCAGTTTTATATTCAATCAGTTTGCTATTGTAGGTGAAGTATGCCTTTTGCTATGCCTTTGTTATGTATTTTTGGTAGTTTAATAATTCTGTTGAAAGCAGAATACAGAACAAATGATAATAGGCATTTTTTTTTTATTGTGAGTGCCTGCATATATGCTCATTAATTACACTATAACATTTCCTGCACGGCATTGCAATCCCATTGACATTTTGCACAAAACCCGAAGATTAGGATCCAATCTTGTAACCTTTATTCCCACTAGAAGGGATTACCGGACTGCTCACTTGAGTATGAACTCCTGGAGTGAACAGAGGCAGCCAAATCAAGCCTTCCTTTGGAGAATGTGTTTGGGTTTCCCCTGTGTAAATTATCCCAGTTGTGCAAAGACAGATACTCAACCTTCCAAGTTAACCAGCGTATCAAAGTCTAATTTTCACCATGGGTCTGTAGCCCCTTTCCAGTTTGAAAACCTGTGCAATGCATGGAAGGGAACCAGCCAGCTGCTAAGCTTCTCAATGACTGACTTATTGGTCATATTGTAGTAATGAAAATGGACCCTGGAAAAGTGCTGTTGCATTCTTTTCACTTCAGAATAGCTCACAGCAAGGTTACCTCTGACTGTTCTGCCTCAATTCCAGGACCACGCATCTGCCAGCATCACAGAATAAGTGCACATTCTATATGGAGACACGAGTGCAGTCATCTTAGATAAAATAAAGGGCTGTTTCTTTCATTCTAACTGTTCCCCCCACGGTAAACACAGAATCCAGTCAGCTAGAACAAACAACAGGAAGGCCTACATTTTTCTTAGTAAATTGACAGTGTGAACCTACTTCGTGCTATGCAATGCAAAGGGCTGCTTCAATTCACAGAACAGACGTTCCTTTCGTGGGAAAGGCACAATGAACTCAGCCTCCTGTGCAGTACAATAAAATCTGCACATTTTCACTGGAAGCATTGCTCTAGGGTCAGACTATATTACGCCCACTTAAAATCCTCCCGTTAAATTGGATGGCTAATGTTGGGTTTGTTTGGAATGTTAATCGCAAATGGATCTTTGCCCCCCTTTTAAACTAAAATGTTCCTGGAGGTGTTTTCGGTCTTGCCTCTGGTTTAACTCCTCCTTTTTTTGTCTGAGCACTGTTTTACCTTTTACAAATAATCAAACGATTGGCTTCAGAATGTATGTCACTGGAGTTAAGTTAAGGACTCCAAGGTAAAGCTGTGTCCCTGTCGGGTCAAATTTAAGGCTGCTTGATTGATCTTATGCGTGTCATGATCTGTGGGTTACTTTATATACTTTCTGAAGATCTGATCCACTGCTTACTGGAGCTACTAGAAAGACTTCCATTGCCTGCTATGGGCATTGGATCAGGCCATTATACCTTATGTTACTCTAACTTGCCCTTGAACTCTGCCAAGCTGTGGGCAGCGGGGCTGGGAGGATCAAAGAAGTTTAAGGGAGTTAAATATCCCATTCCCAAAGAAAGTTTTATGCTCCTTTGAAAACCCCAGCCTCACAGAGTAGTAGGAGGACTCTATTACATAGATTTCAGCAAGCAGCCAGAGGTGCTGAGAATTTGGGCTCCCCTTCTGTAGGCCTATGGGAGTATGAAGCAGGGGCTCAGTATCAAGATTATATGAGGAGAAAATTCAGCTCCCTCCACGTTTGAGTGCTCTGGGATGCGTGTGTAAGAGGGGCTGGATAAATGTCAGTCTGCATCTGTCTAGGATTTAGAAAGCCAAACTTTTAAGTCTAAAATCTGTACCTCCCACAGGCACACTAGAGATATCCGAGAAGAGACTGGCCTGTTTTTATGTTAAGTGTGTAAACTTTTTATTTATGTGGTAAGTAAGATCACTCTATCAATTGCTCTGGTTCAGTCAAGTCTTTATGTGAAGAGTGCTGAGATAATATATGCACTTAAAGGAGTTTTGGTCAGATGCTTTCAGCCAGAAAGGCAGGTAGAAGGGAGCAGCCTGTCTTTTATGCTACTTGTAATCAGCTTGTGTATGTAGGAGGCAGACAGCTGTCATACACAGTGAAAAGAGTTCTGATTGTTATGCAATAAAAAGAAAATATGCTGCTAATCAAAGACCAAACTACTGCTACTATTTCATTTTAATTCCCTGCTAAAAAATGTGTGACCAGCCTTTCTAACAGCCATATGAAGAATGATTTCTCTAATTAAAACCTAGCAGGGGAGCTAATGATGGTGTTGATGATTTATGGAGGAATTATTTAAACACTACACTCATTTGTGTAGTATCTCCCTGGTTAACTTTGGTAAAGACAAAACCAAGAATTCATAAAACATGGCCACTTATTTTGAGGGCACTTTACCAACATTTTACCATATATTCTAATTTCCAATCCAGAACAGACTAGCATACTCTAGAGCAGTGGTTCTCAACCAGTGCTGGGACACAAAGGTGTGTCATGAAGAGCCGGGAGGTGTGTCACAAAGAATTGGCAGCTCAGCATGGAACCAGCTTGGGGCTCCTGCCACCCACCGCTCTCTGCTTCAACAGTCCACCCCTGCTGCACAACACAGGCAGCAGCCAGGGCCAGAGGAGTAAAGGGACTTAGGGGCTGCAACTCAGAGATCCTGGGCTGGGTGGAGCACCACCTGCCACACAAAAATAAACCCAGCCCCATTGAGCCAGGTCATCAGGGCACCAGCCTGCGCTGACTTCACTCTGCCCCCACCCAGGTCCCAGAGAGCTGCATCCTCCAGAGCCCCGCAGCCTCCCAAGCACTCCAGCACAAGCGCCACTGCCACTGGCAGATTGTAGTGTGCCACACAGGGGAACATCATCTGCCAGGTGTGTCACGATGGAAAAAAGGTTGAGAACAACTGCACTAGAGCGACAGAGAATGGAGACCAGAATTCAGGAACTCCAGCATTTCATTCTAGCTCCACTACTAGCTTCCTCTGAGGCCATGGACACCACGACCTCTGTGCCTCGGTTTCCCTATATATATAAAATCGAGATAATATCACCCACCCCACAGGGGTGCTATGATGATAAAGAACATCTAAGTGCAAAGTATTATTAGTGAACGGCCTCATGGAACTTGTGAGATATCAAGGCCAGCCGGCAGTCTGAGAGTGCAAGATGGGAGATATGCAAGGTTCAGAATGCTGAAGGCTTTGTTCCCTGGTGACTAGCTAGAGCAGGGGTCGGCAACCCCCGGCATGCAGGCCACAGCTGGCACACGGGCCGAGCCTGAGCGGCACACAGAGCTGCTCAGGCTCCCCCGCTAGCTCCGCAAACCACGTGGCCAGCAGCTGCGGCGTGCGGCTGAGTGTCTCTGCTGGCCCTGCCCCTTTGCTGGATGGCAGGAGGAGAGGGGAGTGGAGCGGGTCACGTTGCCCTGGCCCGCCCAGAGCCGCGCCGCTGCCGGCAGAGCAGAGCCGGCCCCAGCGATGGCCGGCAAGAGGGCAGGTTGGGTCGGCCCGGCCGGAGCCACCGCTGCCGACGGGCACCGCTGCCGACGGGCAGGTTGGGTCGGCCCGGCCGGAGCCTCCGGCTGCCGACGGGCAGTGGCTCTGGGTGGGCCGACCCGATTCGCCCTCTTGCCGGCCATCAGCCCCACGCCGCCCTGCCCGTGGAGGCCACCCGCCGGCTGATGCCGGCCCAGGGCACCTGGTCTGGCCCTGCCCCCTTTTGGCTCCACCCCCGGAACCTGCTGAGGGTGCGGTGGGCGGGGCTGTCACAGGGGCCGGCAAAGGTTGCCGACCCCTGAACTAGGGTCACTACAGGTTGATGAGGAGCACGTGAGATCAGTTAAGCAATAGCCGGGTGCCTGATAAAAGCCTCTCTGCTCCAACCAGACAGAACACAAGCTGGAGAAGGAGCAGGAAGGCAGTGCTGTGTAGAGCGAAGGAACAAAGGACTTTTGAAGAAGGTACCAGTTGCAGGAGGGAAAATAAAGGAGAGACAGAGACCTGAGAAAAGAAACCCTGTATAAGAAGAGGCAGAGCAAACGGGGTAAAGCAGCCCAAGGCAGAGAGCTGTGGATTCAGATATTGTCAGCAGCACATAGCAGCAACTCATAGGGCCCCTGCTCTGGGACCCAGAGTAGAGGGTGGGCCTACGTCTCAAACCCCCACAGGACATTATCAGAGGGCCCCCCTTGGAGATGGGGTGACTGGGGGCATCCTAACCCACTAACTACAGGAGAAGCAGAAGACCAACAGAGGAGAGCTGGCTGTTTGCCACAAACTGCAGATGTGAAGGATTTCTATCTGGAAGTGAAAGCTATAGCACTGTGTATCACCTGCTATAAAGGCCTGGAATAACTTCCTAGAAATGGACTTCAGTGGGGCTTTGCCAGTTTACACCAGCACACAATTACAGCCACTGTGTCTGGAGGAGATATTCTTGCTTAACTACCATGGAAGGGATCAGAGAGATGGCATAAAGGCCCATGTAAATAAAATAAATGTACCTTCACGGCATAGTTGCTGGAAGGGTCCTTGGAGCAGGTGGCACAATAATATATGGCATCCCCAGAATTGCAGCAGGGCTTGTTGCATGTCAGCTTGAAGAGTGACCAGTTGTTCTCGTTGAAATGCAGTTCATTTTTCTGATCACACATAAAACAGTCTTCACATTTTGCAACGAGGCGGCGCAAAGATTCTGCATAAAGCCTGCCTAACTTGGCATACACCCCCTCCTTGCTATCAATGTTGCTGAGCAGATTGTGAAGCTGAAGGCTGGAGACAGAGGAAACGTGGCTGGCCACACTGAGCTGAGAAGCTGAAAAGGGCTGTGCGTTTTTGTTCTGGAGGCAGGCGCTACTGCTGGTGTTTGACGTGGGACCCCAAGAGCCATTTCCTTTGCAGACATTTTCCAGAGATTCAGAGGAGGAGAATATGTGATGATTGCTTCCAAGATGAGATGAGTAGCTGAATGGGGATTCTTTTTGGACACAGACATTGCTGTCAGAATGACTGATGTTCAGTTGGGGGCTTGTGGGATTTGCTGTTCTACCTGGAGAGGCGTGGCCCCAGAAAAAGCCATCAGGCGATGAAACTGTTCTGCTTACTGTTTTCTTCTGTGGCAGAGGAGGTGGCTGTGAAGGTGGGCATTGAGGCCTGTCCTGAATGGAGCCTGCAGGAAAGGAGAAGAAAAGATTTGTTTTCCAGTGCTAAAGGTGAGTGGCTCTGTACAGATGACTGTCCTAGAAAACTGGCTTTATGAACCAGTGCTTCCAACTGTCCCTTATTAGCACTGATACTTCTGGTGTAAAACTCATGGGGAGCTTTTCAAAGGCACAAGTCACCCAATTTCCATTACAAATTAATCAGTGAGAGTTAGGGGGTCTATCCCCATTTTTGCATTTGTCTATCCTGTGGACTTCACACAGAGCTGTCAGAGGTAAAGTCCCTTATTATATAATTTACCCCACATGCAGAGCAAAGAAATGAAAATGACAGACATTATGATAGACATCCCATGTACTAAAGACACACCATTACAAGTTTCCTCCCGATCCTATGAGTTGTCTTATGTCCCTCATTTGGAGCACAGTAGGTTGAAAGCTCCTCTGTGTTTGCTGCAGGAAATAAGTAACTCTCTGTCATTAGCAAGAGGGGCTGTACAGTGATGGGAGATTATGTCACTATGCCATAGAGAGGCTCTGATCATTTAGTCGACACCCACTCCAAAGTCACTTTGGAAGACACAGACTAAACAAGTTGCAGTGAAAAACATAAACCCTATGAAGAGATTTCAGCTATGGGGGCCCAAGTGGTTTTAGTGGGAAGTCTTTCTCCCCTAAGCAAGGACTAGCTTGGATGAATCTACATGGGATGGGCATACTCCATAGAGCACCTGTCATGCAAATGAGTACAAATAGATGTTCTCAAACAGTTAACATTTCCACCAACTAGCACACATAAATTTGTCACTGTGTTACTTTTCCTAAGGTGCTGGCTGCCCTACAATTACACACGTATTTGGGAACCTAGTAGTAACATGGCTAGGCCGTGATTTCATTTCCCTCTCTAGACCGAAAGGAGTCATGACAAGGGAACCGGGCTGTAACCCTTCAGGGCCATAGTATGTTTCCCATAACGTAGCCTGCTCTGCGTAGGTACAGCAGCCCGAGACAGTGCTGGAGTGGCCATTACAGTAAAGCAGCCTCATTTGCTAAGGATTTCTGTGCAAACTATTTAGACCAGTGATACTCACGTTGACACTAGGGAGCTGCACGTGGCTCTTTAATGTGTCTCCTCTGGCTCTTTGCAGCACGATATTAAAATAATAAGTTATTTACCAATCAGCATGCTTTTATTACGGTATTAACCAATTGTCGAATACCTGGTCAGTCATTTTGCTGTGAGAATAATACATGTAAACAGTAAATGAACCAATTAATTCAAGCTATTGTGGCTTTTTTGGGTAATGTTGATTGCTGCTCTGGCTTCTAAACCACAAGATCTGAGTATCACTGAGGGTGATTTAGATATATTGCCCTGTTGCTGCGCTTGCACAAGGGCCTCGAGGTGGAGGGCCTAAGCTGACCATACATCAGCTTTGTACCACCCCGATTCCCCTGGCTTGTGTGGGGCCACTTGGGATGGAAACTTGCCCCAGCAGCAGCATTGGCCCCTAGGGGCAGTTCTGCTGGTGGAGGAACACTGAAGTACAGCAATGTTCTGGCCATGCTGCCCCCAACAACTCCCAGGGACGACTCTGTGCTTGGCAGTTCCCAGCTACAGGAGCAGCACCCAGGGACTGTATTAGGATGAAGTCCTGGCCCCTAGCTGTACAGTAAGCAGCCAGAGCAGGGGCTCAGTATGTTAGCAACTCCAAATAGAGAGGTTACTAAGATAACAGGAATGGTTGCTGTAAAGGGAGCTTCGTATCAGAGCATACAGCAATGCCCCCGAGGAGCAAAATGCCCTCCAAAATACATAGACTTGCTGCTTCTTTTTTAAAACTGAGAGTTCAAAATGAACTGAATAGAAATGTTAAGTATTTTGTGTCCTGTTGTGTGGCAATCTGGAGAGTTATATCATAATTACATACCACTGGATACAGTTTCTCAGATTTCTTGAATGTCAGGTTAAAACAACCCCCACAACATTATTTGTATGAATCACTATATATCGTCATTGGAAACCCTAGAGAAAAACACAGGTGGGCTCAGTTGATACATTTTTTCCCCCTTACCTGCACACTTCTTTCCCCCTTCCAATAAATGGGAACAAGAGTGTATTGTGAGAAAGGGCCTAATGATTTAACTAATTGGAAGCATTCTTTTCCTCTGTGTTTGTATCACACCGGAGTCATATAGGCTATGTCTACACTTGGCCAAATAAGTCAACTTTAAGTCAACTTTGTTAAGTCGACTTAGCATGTCTACACTCAAAAATTAAGTCGACTTAAAGGGAACCCTGCCAAATCAACATAGAATGTCCACACTGGATGCCTAAGTCGACTTCTAGGGGCTAGGTGGACCTGGGACTGGTCCACGGTGGCAGGGGGGGCACCCCTTTCAAAGTGCCAGGGGGCTCAGCATTTGCCCCATTGTACCTGGGTACAATGGGGGCTGAGCAGGACAGGGACACTGGCAGGGCATAGGAGCAGGGTGGGCAGGGCTCTGTCCTGCCCTGTGGGGGGGCATGCCAGGCTCTACCTGTGCCAGCCACCCTGGCAGGGAGGGCAGTGGGGGAGCCCTGGAGCCCTTTAAGTCGACTTAAAGTTGACTTAGGGCCAATGTGCCCTCTAAGGTTTGGCGGCTTGTGTGCAAAATTTTCAAGCCGTGTGCAAAACTTTTTCTGAATAAAATTTTTGTGTAAACTCACACGACAGAAATTATAGGCATTAATTGAAGTTAAAATAATTGTAAATGGAATTAATTAATTGGGTTTAATTGAATTTGAATGAATTTTGAATTGAAATTTAATTTTTAGAAAGGTTTTTATTTAAAATTAACTTTTTAAAAGTTTTTTTTCAAAAAGAAAGGAAAGAAGGAAGGAAGAGAGAGAAAAGAGAGAAGGAAGGAAGGAAGAGAAAAAGAAAGAAGAAAAGAGAAAGAAGAAAAGAGAAAGAAAGAAGGAAGAGAAAGAAGGAAAAAAGAAGGAAAGAAAAAGGAAGACAAAGAAGGAAAAAAGAAAGAGAAAGAGAGGAAGAAAGAAAAAGGAAGGAAGGCAAAGAGAAAGAAGGAAAGAAAAAGGAAAGCAAAGGAGAGAAAGAAGGAAAGAAAAAGGAAGAAAGAAAGAAAGAAAGAAAGAAAGAAAGAAAGAAAGAAAGAAAGAAAAGGAAGAGAAAGGAAGGAAGCAAAGAAAGAGAGAAAGAAGGAAAGAGGAAAGAAAGAAAGAAAAAAGAAGGAAGAGAAGAAAGAGGAAGGAAAGAAGAGAAAGAAAAAAAGGAAAGAAAAAGGAAGACAAATAAGGAAAAAAGAGAAAGAAGGAAGAGAAAGAGAGAAAGAAAGAAAAAAGAAGGCAGGCAAAGAAGAGAAAGAAGGAAGAGAAAGAAAGAGAGAAGCCAAGGCCGCTGGCGGGGGAGGACCCTACCGCGGCCCTGGGAAGCCGCCGGTGGGGCGGAGCAGACCCCAGCCCCGGAGGCTGATCCCAGCCCCGTGCTGGGAGGCTGAGGCCGTCAGATGAGCCCGGCCCCGGGCCGGGAAGTCGAGGCGGTCGGCGGGTGGGAGCCCGGGAGCCCGCCGCGGCCGCAGCCACCCCGCTGCCCCAGCTGCGTGGGGCAGGCAGGCAGGCCCGCGCACCTGAGCCAAGCCTGAGCCTGCCTGTCCCGCCCTGGGGGCGGGGAGGGCCAGCCCAGAGGCCGAGCGTAGGCCGGGTCTGCCGTGGCAAAGCCGCAGCCCCGGGGGTCTGGAGGGAGCGGCGGGGGCTGCCGGGCTGCGCGGGGGTCCCTCGGTGCTGCGTGGGGGGTGCGACGGCCACTGTCCGGCCGCACACCTGCGCAGCTTAGATGGAACACTGCTTAGGGCTAATCTGCGTCTACACTGGCTAAGTCGACTTAATAAGGTTGACTTAGCCAGTAAAGTCGACTTTATACTAGGTTTTATAAAGTCGACTTTAAATTTCCTTACGTCAATTTAAGGAAATTGTAGTGTAGATGCAGATTAAATTAAGTCGACTTAAACAAACTTAAGTCGACTTAATTTGTAAGTGTAGACGCACCCATAGTGAGGACCCACTCATACCCCATTGCCTGTGCCTGGAGGAAACCTTCCATGGGCAGATCTCCCTTCTGCTATGTAAAAAAGCAGCATCACTTCTTACCCCCTCTTCCTAAGGCTGCCACAGAAGTGGAGTCTGGGGTCTATTGGAAGAGGAGTGGGCTGACTGGAAGGGATGCAAGCTCTCCCTACTCCCAGCCCCATGGAAGTTACTCAGAGGATAATGCAGCCTGAAGCTCTATCACCTTTCCTATGGTGCTTTCCCCCACTCCAGGGAGGCCCAGGTAACATGGCACAACTGAGCTGCTTTACTAGGGAGCCAGGGATTGGTAGGTCACCCAGAGGTCAAGATTAAACAATGAGAGTCCTGTGACAGATACTCTGGGAACTCTCCTCCTGGGCACGAATGGTACAGCTACACTGCAGAAATCCACACCCTGCACCCCCCACCACCCTGAAGTAGCAAGACTCAGAGCCTGGGCTCCAGGAATATCTACACTCTTATTTTTATTCCATAGCATGGGCCCAAATCAGTTGACTCAGGCTCTGAGATTCGTTGCTGGTGGTTTGGTTTTTTCCTCGGTGTAGACATCCCTTAAGAGGTTTATTAACCTGCTGCTGTTACAACGATTCATGTTTTGAAAACCTCAAGAAGTCCTACAATATAATTGGCCTTGAACTCCAGAGATGAACTATCTGATTACCCCCAAATCCAGTGCAGATTTCCAATGAGTTAATCATTGCAAACAATGCATGATGGTGTAAGTGTAAGCGATTTAATCGGCTTTAGCAAAGGGTGTTCTGAAGGAAGAAGGTGATATTGCACAGTAGTTTGAAGAAACACTTTTCCCTGAATGTGTGCACTAGCTGCCAAACAGTAGTAAAGCCAGAATACAGTAAATAGCTAAACTATGAAGTCACCTGTGAGGAGTTCAGAATGAATTACTGGAGGTTCCTTGTTCAGCAACAACTAGGCAAACAAAGCCTGCTCAGTTTTTACGCTACAGTAGCACAGCAATTAAACAGGATAGGCAAAGGCGGAATGAAGGCGAGCCTGACTCATTACTTACTGCCCTGCACTGCGGATTGTGCATTGTCAGAGCAGCGCCAAAGAGGTGATGAATCCAGGGCATGCCACACACAGGACAAGGTTCAAGTTCTGTGGGGAGGCACAGGGTTCAATGGACTCCACCCCCGCTCTAAAGTCTTCCACTGACTCAGTTCACACAGTCTCAAACCTATTTGCTGTTCTGTTCATTTCCCTCTGCTGAAGCATGTGTGCGCACCGGCATGTGGATCTTGGCAGCTGGTTCTGTCAGTCAGCTGTACTTTATGAATGTTTTCCTATCTTGTTCAAATGGGTCATGAATGAGGCTGGCTATTTGTCAAGGGAAAAAAGAGCTTTATAGCAAAAAGAAAATGTAGGCATAATAATTGTAGTTTAGGAAAGATAAAAAATGATGGCACACACTATTTGAATACTATGGGGAATTGTGGGAACAAATAGCTATCAATACAATATAAATATTTTGAACTCATTTAATATAAGGATAAAAACTTCCTAAGCCCCCTGCTCCACTACTGTGTGTGTACACAGATAAAACCTCACAGCAGAGTGTTGCTCATTGTGCCCTGGGCATCACTACCTCCTGTTTTCTTTTTGAACCCGGCTCCTGGGTTCCCATGCTGACATGAACAGCTCCTTCGTAAATTAATCCCATTGGCCAATTTAGCCAAGAAGCCAAAGGTTGAATGGACACAGAGCACGACCTATCATTTTAGTTCTAGGGATTGTGCAGCTAAATCATTGCCCCATCAGTGTGAACATTCATTCATCAGCAGTGCTTTTTTTCTAAAAAAAAAGGTACCGGAACTCCTATTGATGTCCGTCGTGTCATAAAGAAATAACACTGAAAATAGTGCAGTAAACAGTAAATTTTTGAATATATCAAAGAAATAAAAATACAAGGTAAAAACTGTTAAGTTTTATTAACTATGCAGGCCGCTAATATACTGAAAGACAACCTGTGAGGTCTTACAGCAGGGGTCCTCAAACTTTTTAAATAGGGGGCCAGTTCACGGTCCCTCAGACTGTTGGGGGGCCGTATTATAATTAGAAAAAAACGTGAATGTGTAGCTATCACGTCTGCTGCTGGCCTGTGTTTCTGGGTACTGGGTGGCAGGCAGTAATGCATCCACACACTTTTTGTTGGTGCTGTGGGCTCCGGCCAGGCCCAGAGTGTGGGACTGACCGATGTTAGCCTGCTGGCTTGCTGTTGTGTACGCAACTAGTAGCCAATGTTCCCTCTAGGTTTGGTGGCTTGTGTGCAAAATTTTCAAGCCGTGTGAAAAACTTTTTCAGAATAAATTTTTGGGGAAAACTCACAAGACAGAAATTATAGGCATTAATTGAAGATAAAGTGACTGTAAATAGAATTAATTAATTAATTGTGTTTAATTAATTTAATTGGAATGAATTTGGAATTGAAATCTAATTTTAAGAAAGGTTTTTATTTAAAATTAATTTTTAAAAAGTTTTAAAAAAGAAGGGAGAGAAAGAAAAAAGAGAAGGAAGGAGGAGACAAAGAAAAAAAGAAAGAAAGGAAGGAAGCAAAGACAGAAAGAGCAGGAAGGAAGGAAGACAAAGAAGAGAAAGAAAAAAAGGAAAGGAAGAAAGAAGAGAAAGACAAAGAAGAGAAAAAGAAAAAAAGGAAAGGAAGAAAGAAGAGAAAGGAAGGCAGGGAAGAGGAAGACAAAGAAGAGGGGAAAAAAAGGAAAGGAAGGAAAGGAAGAGGAAGAGAAAGAAAGCAGCCCCGGGGGTCTGGAGGGGGCGGTGGGGGCTGCCGGCCTGCGCGGGGGTCCCTCCTTGTCCCCACCCCCACCCCTCTAACCCGGCCCGTCTCCTTGTCCCCACCCCCACCCCACAACCCGGCCCGTCTCCTTGTCCCCACCCCCACCCCACAACCCGGCCCGTCTCCTTGTCCCCCGCACCCCACAACCCAGCCACTCTCCTTGTCCCCACCCCCACCCCTCTCCAGGCCTCCCTCCAGCCCCCTTACCTGGCCGGAGGCTGGGAACCACAGGGACGGCCGGCAGAGCTGCTGCCGGCCAGTCCGCTCCCGCCCTGAGCACACTGTAACTGCGCATGCTCAGGGCGGGAGATTTAAATCTCCCCAGCCCGGCCCAGCCTGCACAGCTGGGAGGGAGCACCGGCGGGGACCGAACGCGGCCCCGGCAGGGCAGACAGACCCCGGCACCGGAGCCTGATCCTGGCCCCGTGCCGGGAGGCCGACGCTGTCGGCAGAGCGGGGCGGGGTCGGCTCTGGGCCAGGAAGTCGAGGCGGCCGGTGGGTGGGAGAAGGAAAAAAAGGTGCCGGAACGCCGTTCCGGTGCGTTCCGGCAGAAAAAAAGCACTGTTCATCAGGGTTGTAAATCTAGCACTTCTCTGAATTTTCCAGATGGAACTCAAATAGGCCAACACTTTTTGGAAGAAATACATTTCTGTATTTATTATTTTAAAATGTCTAAGCAAAATGACATGTGTTGCCATGAACACTCATGTTTGTATGGAAAGTCAGACTTCAGAAAGAGAAGGCGTCCCATCCACTTCGTGAAACACAGGAAAAGCATTCCTTGCCATGGAACATTTGTGTTTAGCTTAACCTGTCAGCAGCTAGCCCACTTCACTTCTTTAAGGGGCAGGAATTACCACCGCTTTGGCATCCTCCTCTTATTGGTGGTCTGTGTGCTCCGAGTCAGGCTGATGGGCTATTGGCAGAGCCGTGTGAAGGTAAGCACAAGGCATACCTGCATTATGCCAGACATTATGTGTACTCAGCAGTCTTATTGCTGTAGAATTACGGCAGAGCCCACACCTTCTAATACATTAATGCTCCAGAGTTCAAGGTTAAAAAAAAAAGGGGAGGGGAGATAGGGGGTCTATTTCACTTCTCTGCCTGGCCCCGGGGGAATTCCCCCAAAATGACTCTACATAGCCTGTCTGGCAACCCTGAGCACAGTGGGAGTGGCCAGTTCCTGAGGCATTATTTTGGGAAAGTTCTCTGGCCTGTGTTATGTCCTTCTGGCCTTGGAATCTAGGATGCTCTCCAGCCTACCTTGGCAGCTAGATGGTCTCATGGGTGCTATTGCAGCAGAGTGTAGTTTAAATTACTATAATCTGTTATAATTTATGCTGCTGAGAAACCCTGACCAGTACTAGGTTTTATACAACCCTATGATGAAAAGACAGTCCATACACCAAAGAGCTTAAAAGGTAAGTTAGGTAGAACAGGCCTGTAGGTGTTCTAAACTGAGCCAGGGGCTGACTGGGAACCCATCAAGCCCAATAAACTGGGGAGCCAGAACCTTCTTAATGCCATCTTTGCTTCTCCTTGTTGGATCCTGTTTTGGGCAAAGCTTGGCCACACCCAGAAATTTGGCCCTAGGTTTCTTACCCTTTCTGATTGCAAGGACAACCTTCAGAATACAAACTAAGAGTAAACGAAGGCAGTCAGGTCTGTCTGAGTCTGCAGACAGGCTGAAATCATCGTTCTAAGAAGTATGACCTGCCCCATAATGGGAGCTGTTAACTTTGAAAGTTAATTATGAAATGTCAATGTCCACGTGGTTTTCTATTTCACTGTAAACTATTTTAACATCCAAATAACATGCTGAGCCCACAAATGCCAACTGCCTCTTAGACTTTCCCCATGTGTCAAAGGTCCACCAAATTTTGGTCAAGCATGCCTGGAAATCAACTGGATCTTGATTACTCCTGCTCTGACCAATGAGATCAGTTCCTCACTGACACTAGCAACAAAATCACTCAAACATTTCTTTATATTTCTGAGGAAAGATAAAAATCCTTGTGTCATGAGAAAGGACAAGGAAACCTCCTTCCCTGTCTGTTCGCATCTAACAGCAATAGGTGTCAAGAGAGCACAAGTCTGACATGCTGTAAGATTTTCCTCCTTTATACTTCCCTGGCACAGTCTCCCTCTTACAGTCTGAACTCAGGCTGGAAAAATGTCATTTCCAGAGTGCTGGCTCTGAATTTATTGGTCTGAATTGCTGTTCCTGAAGAGGCAGAACTTCCATTGTGTGAAGATAGCTATTTGCAAAGGACAGAGTTGCTAAACGGTGTAACGTGTTAGTACATGGCTAAGTTAAGTGCACTTAGGAAAAAAGTGACTTGGTAGAATATCCACTTATCCAAACTAATGAAATAGTTTATTTGCCTTTCAGGAAATATTTGTGCGTTCTATGTCACGTTTCCTTTTTGCTACCTTTGATGTCCTCTAGCAGAGCTACAGGAGGTACTCTGTCACGCCTGCAACCCACTGAGGAAAGCATATGTCAAAGATGAACAATCCGCCGTATCTTTGGCCCTGTGGCTGGAGCACATTCTGGATTTCTATAGTGTGTCCTGGGAAGAGGTGGGAGACCGGCTGGTCTTGAGT
Organism: Pelusios castaneus; assembly: GCA_007922175.1. Classification (NCBI taxonomy): domain Eukaryota; kingdom Metazoa; phylum Chordata; order Testudines; family Pelomedusidae; genus Pelusios; species Pelusios castaneus. The sequence continues at coordinate 6,277,165 of ML685884.1, read as the reverse complement.
CCCAGTAAAACAACAGCAAGAATGTTTTTGGCACTGGCCAAACAGATTACAAAAAATATACTGGTCTGACTTGGCCAAAGCTGCCTAGCGAGAATCAATAAGAAGCTAACTAAGGCTATGTCTACACTTGAAAAGTTAAGTCGACTTTATAAAGTCGACTTAAGGTCGACTCTAAGTCGACTTAAAGTGGCCCTTATTAAGTCAACTTAACAAAAGTCGACTTAACTTTTCAAGTGTAGACGTGGCCGTTTTTGGCCTTATTAATTTGACTTAATGTTTTAAGTCGACTTAAAAAAGTCCACCTAGGCACTACTCTGCGTCTCCACTGGCTTAAGTTGACTTAATAAAGTTGACTTAAGCGCTAGTTTGAATTAAAACAAGGTGCTATTAATTCAAACTAACTTTTCCTTAATTGGACTTAAGGAGCAGCTTAAGTCGATTTAAGGAAAGCCCAGTGTAGACACAGAGTAAATTAAGTTGACTTAAGCTTTCTTAAGTCAACTTAATTTGTAAGTGTAGATGCACCCTAAGAGTTAGAACTGGACAGCTCCAGGACTAGTAACAGGATACATCATCTTTCACCCGAGAGCATCAACTTCAAATCCAGCACTTCTGCTAGTCTGCAGGGACAGAACTCAAGGCCTGCTGAAGGGCCCATGACTGTGAAGACATCAGTGGCCTTCCTCACAGACCATCACAATCAGCCATGTTGTCCTTGCCAGCAGGCTCAGCAGGGAGGGTACAGGCCATATCCGGCTGGCCCTGATATCAGCTGGAGCATTGCTGCTGACGACAGCCCTGGGTCCCACACGGTATGGAAGCTGAACTCTCCTGTCCAGCTGGTTCCTGGGGTCAGGACTGAGCTCTACAGACAGACCAGCGTAGGTGCCACTTGTGCTGCCAATGTCAAACTTCTTCTATAGTCTGGTTACTGAGTGAACAAGGGATAGCCCTTTCCATTAGCGCCCCACCCCCTGATAAATGGAGCAAGGCTTAATTACCTCCATCACTGGCAGTCCGTGTGTCAGAGTTGAGGCTGTCTGTGGAGCCAGCCACGAAGCTGCTGTGCATCCCTCTGAAAGGTGGGCCGAGGCTCTCTGCAGAGCCATTGCTAACCTCCTCCAGCTCAGGGTTACTCTTCTTCATTTTTAAAGCGTGCCTGAGAAGTTAAACAACACATGGAGTCACTGGCTGTTTGTGGAAGATGAATCACTGCACTCTTTGGAGAAAAATATCAGACCCATTTGGCCTGACCTCTTGTTCCTGCAGTAAAACCAGAGAGGCAGAATGGTCTTGTCCATTAGAGTAGAAGCCATACTTGGGCAGCTGCACAAGCATGCATAGGGACATCCCATGTGTATTAGAGGAGATCTCTCCATCACAACCACTCTGCCAGGGAGGAGATCAGAGCTGGCCTGCAGGGCCCCTGTGTGGATGGCCTTGGATGCAGGTAGTACATGTGGGTAACATGGGTCCTTTTGCCTATTTGAAAACACTTGTCATTTAGTTACTGTGTGATGGAATACATCCTTGTATTCACACTCTACACACTAGCGAAACCATCTTTGTGCAAGATGTGCCTTGTGAGGTATCATTTGAAAACTAGTAATTCACTGGGCAAAAATATCATGATGAAATGTATCTAGCAACAATAAGTAAAGCTATGAATTCCCCCTGAATGGTGTTGGTAGCACATATTAAAACCCACATTGCCCTGATTCGGCAGGATAGGTCAAGCAGGACTTAAGCAAAGGTAAGTGTTTACCTCCATTTACATATAGATAGCAAACAGGGTCCTTGAGACAGAAAGAGAGAGGCAAGGCAAATCTGCATTTCAGCAAATAACAGCATGAAACCTCTTTAACCACCAGACTCCTTCACTCCAATCTCACAGCAGGAATGAACTTTATCTACAGGTAACCCTCAGGAAAATACATTGCAGACAGTGACAGAACTATAAAAGTGAGGGGCAAAAATACACCAAGTTACTATCTGTCACTATACCTCCCTCTCCTTTCCATCTAAGACAACAAAAGAAACAGCTGTTGGACTTGGAGAGCAGATCCTGACCTCAATCTTGGTCAGCAACATTACCGGGAGCGTGACAGAATTTCACCTTGAACCACATCTACTTTAGGTTTAGGACACATTTTAGCTTTATTTCTCTCATAACTATTTCTAAATGTAGTGCCTTATACCTGTACTCACTTAAAATCTCTCTCCCTGTAGTCAAATAAACTCGTTTTAATCTTTAATTGAAAAGAATCCAGTGTGATGAGTTGTTCGCGTACCTCCATTTCCTGTAGCAGACTGCTGTATATTGTTGTATATTCTGGAAGCAGGCTTTTGTCTAGTGTCCTTAGAGAGGCAAGGGACCTAATATATCTGGACTGTCCAGGAGCAGGCTTGACAGTGCAGAATATACCTTTGGGGCAGAATGTGTTGGGGTCACCCTGCAAGCAGTCACCCAAGGCTGCTGGATGCCAGAGTGTGGTTGGTGTTTGCTAACAGGCTCCTGGGCTCAGAGTAGTTGGAGCAAGGCTGTGGTTATCCAGAGACGCTTATGGTGTGACTTGCAGGGTGTTTGTGAGCGACCTGCGGGAGTTACAACAGCAAAGCATTGTGAGGCACCTCAAGTTGTAGGAGAGGGGCGACAACAGCTCATTGGTCTGGACTGTAGCTTAAATGTCACAGCTGGCACTGCAAAATGGAAAGGTTGACAGACCCAAACTAGGGGTTTGCACACATATCAGGAAATATGGGAGTTTATTTTAAAAAATAAAAACAAAACTCCACTGTATCAAAACCCACTCATTGTCTGTAAAATCTCTATTCCAGTCCTCGAAGCTGGTGTCAAAAAGCCTTTCTGTGCCAACTCTCTGAAATGAAAACCTTTCATTGTCAACACAGCGCTAAAGGGAAAGCTTCCAGCTCGGGCACAAGGAACGCTCTGTGCCAGCACACTAGTGCAGGGAGTCAACACGGACACAAATTGACTCCTACGCACACAGAAATAAAACGCACTAAACAATAAACAGCTCCCACGCTCTAGTCTGCTGCTCCTTTTACCAGTTAGTCCACACACAGAGTTGAAGAACTGTATGGACAGAGTAGACAGCATGAGTGTGGACTGTAAACTTGACACTTTTGTCAACATTTTGATGTGCAAGTCAATTATATCTAGTGCTTTTCATCAGTAAATCTCAAAGTACTTTACGAAGGAGGTCAGTATCATTAACCTCAGTCTATAAATGGGGAAACTGAGACACCGAGTTAAAACACTATCTGTTATTGATTCCATATTTCCACGACTGTGAACGACTCTTGGGTTGGTCACTGAAAGCAACCATTGTACTGATGCTATTTAGTTGGAAGTTGAGTTTTCTGGACCTATTTTGAGACAAAGGAAATGCTGCACAGGAAATGAAAGCATGAAAAGGATGAAGACTTAAAATATTATTTTCCAGTCACATTTTAACTAGAAATATAGAAGCACTGTTTATTGTATATCAAAGTTATACTTTAAATGAATAATTTATAGTAAGGCACAAACTATTATCTATTAACTTTTGCTTAAGATAACCAATACTCATGCCTTTTCTACATTTTTTTCCTGGCAAATAACAGAACATATTTCAAAATTTTTCATTTTACAAAGGCACAAATGCATCTGGCTCTGTTACAGTTCATACCTTCTGACTGTATTCAGACAGATTGGTGAAGGTTAGATTATTTGTAAATAATTGTAAAATAAAATTAAATTTCAATTGTTTGATAGAATTCAATAGACTATTTCTAAAAATCAAAATAGGATAATAGATCATTTACAAAAAGGAGAATTGATTTCCATGGTGCAGGTTGTCTGACTAGTTAAAAACCCCTTGACAGTCTACATTTCCTAATCAGAAAGCTGAATAGCTGTTAAGAAACAAGTAACAAAAACCATAAACCAATGCATTCCTATCATCCTGTAACAGACTAGTCCAGAGTTTCTCTTCTGCACTGCACCAATGAGGGATTGTTTTTTATATGGTTATTTTTCTTTAGAGAAAAGTCTGAGCACAACAAATAACTGTGAGCGAACTTTAATTTCTTCATTCTTTCTAGAGCCTTCATCTTACTATACTGATAGAAAAATAAAGAAAAGGACAGGAAGACACAGTTGGGAGACTTCTCCTTTCGTAGGAGCACGCTTGGTCTAAAAATATTCATATAACGGTAAGAATAAAGGGCTGAGTTCAGCCTGGCATAATTCCTCCAAAGACAATGTCCAGGGTGAATATGGCATATACAGTCTGTCACTGCAGGAAGCTTCCTCTGGACAGTTTACGATGCCCTTCACAATTCAAAATTAAAAATCACTTACAAATTTAAGTTAATTTACAATAAAAATATTTTTAAAAATCCACGATTCATGTATTTTTACATTCATTTCAAAATTTCCTCTTCCCATAACTACCAATCCTTAGCTGGGAGTTTCTGTTAACAATGTGACAGTGAGACATGCCCACACACAGACACATGCAAATCCAAAAGTTATTTTAATCAATAAGACCATTAGAAGTCTAAGTGACATTTTGGAAAAGATCCAAAGGAAAAAACATTTAAAGTGTAAAATTAGACTTAATTTCATGATTTGAGATAACTAAATGTCTTATTGCCAACACAGGCCTGCTTCTAAAAAGAAATTTGAAAACCAAGGTAATCAAAATTCTTCCTTATTATTAATTATTATTATTATTTTCAGTTAACAAAACCAAAATATGCATAGGTGCCTTACCATCCTGGTACATAATATGACATGCTTTGTTCAGCAGAGTCCCAACGTCCTTGCATGCATTTTCCTTCAGTACACTACAGTGACACAATATAGCATCCTGAGCCACCATTTAGGGACCCTCTTTGCAAAGGCAGTTGCATTTGCACACAACTCAGTATTGCGGTGAAGTCATATGTCCTGAGAGCTTTCTATTTCCTCCCTGTACTTCAGTGACTTATCTAAAATGCATTTCCTGAAAAGGCACAAAACTAAGATAGAAATTGCTGCTTCTTAAATGGCAAGCAGCTCTCAGTCTCAGACATAACTGCTAGAGCAGCTAGCAATCTCAAAGATGAGTAAGCTGCTATTTCTGCTCCACAGCCCCTTCCTCTGTAACCAGAGTGTGTAGAACAACCCCCAAAGCCAGATTCTCCAGTGGGGCCAGAGTGAAATAATGAGGGATTATGCAAACTATTTGCTGAAAACCATAGGGCCAAATCCCTTCACCCTGATACAATTTCCCCCAGTGTTAACGAAGTTTTGCCTATGTAGGAAAGTAGGGGTTGGCCATAATATTGAACAGGTCTGAACATTCCCTGCTTTTTTAGAATCTGTTAATGACACACAGAACCGCAAGGATTCCTGCTACCATTTTCTGGCTGCTACAGTCACTGAAGGAAAATGAAGCTGATCCATAGATGTTAAGGCTAGAAGGATCTATTATGACCATCTAGTCTAACATTGCCCAGACCACAGAATGTCACCCGGGACTAGATTTGATTTACAAAGAGATTTAGGTGCTTCACACTTTAGGAACCTAAATCCAAAACTGATTACTGGATCTATGAAGGTAGGATGGTGATCCATGGGCTTCTTGTATATAGTTGTCTGTTGGGGTCCATTGTTGAAGCTGATCGTGGTCTCCAAGAAGTTGATGCTAGTGTGGAAGGGTTCCAGGGAGAGTTTAATGGATGGGTGGTGGTTGTTGAAGTTGGGTTGGAAATCTATGAGGGAATTTAAGTCATCTGTCCAGAGGATGAAAATATCATTGCTGTAGCTCAGGGATATCATTGGTTCCAAGTGGATTTCCCAGATATTCTTTTTGAAGGCAGCTTATGAAGAGGTTGGCATATTGGGGGACCATCTTTCTACCCATGGCTATTGCCATGATTTGGACAAAGTATTTGTTGTTGAATGTAAAACTGTTATGTGTGAGGATGAATGGCTGAGTTTGGTGATGTTTGGGATGGACATCCGAGGGTTGGCCAATGTCTTGTAAATATCTGAGGCAGGCAGCTTTGCCGACATTATGAGGGATGTTGGTGAATAGAGAAGTGACAGCCATGCAGGAAGGATGGTGCTCTGAGGGAATTGTTAATCTTGCAGAGTTTGTGGAGGAACTCATTTGTGTCCTGAAGGAAGGTGCCCCTTTGTATGGTGAGTGGTCTGAGGATGGTCCCAATAAGAGCGTCATAGCCAGATACAATAGGTCTGCCTGGGACTTTGTTTGCATCTCTTGGGACGCACATATGGACACTGAAGCTCCAGTGGTGGATAAGGTTAGTTGCCTAAGTCCAAACCCATCTAACCCCCCAGGAGTTGGGGAGCTTGGGGGCAAGCCTAAAGCTGACACTCACGCTACTATGTCTACACTGGTATTTTTATCACATGAGCTTGAGCTGACTTCGCATGAGTCTATCTATCTATGCTGGGAACCAAACCTCCCACCTGCAATACAGACATTGCCTAAAGATTTTGCACTGGTTTAATTAATTAGGGTTCAGAACACATCTTTACTGAAACAGGTGCAGCTTTGTATATAGAGAAGCTTTGAATATAGAGAAGTTAGTGTTGGGAACTGGGCCTGCAATGTTAACATTAGAGAAGGACATATTTCACAACACAATGGCTGTGTCTGCACTTGTAAATTAAGTTGACTTAAGCTTGCTTAAGTCGACCTAATTTACCCTGTGTCTACACTACAGTTTCCTTAAGTCGACTTAAGCAGCTTGCTTAAGTCGACTTAAGGAAAATAAAGTTGACTTAATGGAAATTAAGTCGACTTTATAAAACCTCCTTTAAATTCGACTTAAGGCTTAAGTTGACACCCTAGAGTTGACTTAAGCCAGTGTAGACATGGGGTAGCCCTAGGTCGACTTAGGGCTACCCCAGGACTACACCAATGCCCTCCCTGCCGTGGGGGGGGGGCCCAGGGGGCGCCAGCCATGCCCCCCCCCCCCCCTCTGCCCCTATGCCCCGCCAGGGTCCCTGTCTCTCTTTGGCTGAGCCCCCTGGCAGTGGGCAAGGGGTGCCCCTCTGCCCCTGTGGATCTGCCCTAGGTCCCCCTAGCCCCTAGAAGTCGACCTAGGCATTCAGTGTGAACGCTCTAGGTCGACTTTGTAAGTTCCCCCCAAAGTCGACTTTAATTTTAAGTGTAGACTCACTAAGTCAACTTAAAATTACAAGTGTAGACGTAGCCTAAGGGAGGCAGAATTGAAAGCCCTTTTTGGTCCCTGTTTCTTGAACTTGTGGACATTGACTTTACCTCAAATGGGGATTTTTCAGGTTTTTTTTTTTTTTTTTTAAAATAGCTGCTTTAAAGATTGGACCTAGACTGATAAAGATGATGTTGAGAAAGAAAGAAAGAAAGAAATGTGAATCCCTAGTGAGGCTACAACTGGCAATTTCAAACCCACTCCTTTTTTAAGTGGCAAAAAAGATGAGAAATGTGAAAAAAGTGCACAGACTTCATACAGAAAGAAGTAATCTTTCCCAATTGACCTGTATGATAAATCACATTCTTACAAAATAATCTTCTGGCAGAAACACACACATGAAATTCTGGACTGAAATCAAAAGAGGAACTAAAATAGTGCTTTAAACAGAAACCTAGTTGCAACCTCAGGCTCTGGAAAGACTATTAGCTCTCCATAATGAAGCGCAATGCTCCCTTCAGGTTTGTTCATTTTACCTAAATAGGGCCATAATGTCTGCTGCTATTCCCTTCTTCTTACTGACCGCTTTTGATTCAATGGCTCAGTTTTTAAAAAGGTCATAGCTTTAGGTGCTGTACATAAGAAATAACTGTCCACCATCCACAACAGGTTATTTTTTAATGCTGTCTGCAGTATGCTGCTGCGTGAAGCCAAATTGAACTGCAAAGGCCCATTTGTTCAGCATAATACAAGCCCTCCATATTGGCAAGCAGGAGGGGCTGTTTTGCATCCTGTGGAAAGCATAGTGATTTTCCTTTATACTGCTTTTAGTTCAGATCTTAATATAACTGCTCCACAGTTCAGAATTGGAAGAGCTATAAATATGTAATCTATAAAGTCAGGGAATCATTTTATTTTTTCCATTTTCCAAGAACTGGATTCAAGTTAGATGCAGATGCTGCTCCTGGTGAGTAAATTTTTCATAACAGTTACTTAATATGAGAGTCAATAAAAGATTCATCAACATTTTAGAAACCTCTCCAATTTGACTATTACAAAATAAAAGTGAAGCACACAGACCTTACAACATCAAAAGAGTGTTAAACTAGCAATAAATAAATAAATAAATAAACAAACAAATAAAATTAAAAATTTCCATAAAATTCAGTCTCTTTGGTTGTACATATCTAATTTAGCCCACTGTAACTAGGAATAAAAATAAGGGAGCTGTACTGCATGGACAGCATTCAAAATCAAACAGGTTGTCTCATTCCTGGGTAGGGTTACCAGATACAAAAGCATGGAAAGGAGGACAGGGAAGTACGAAAAGGAGGACATGGAGAAAATGTAGGTATTAATATCTGCCCGCCCCCGTGGCCCCTTCCCTGCTCCTCTGCCCGCCCTCGCAGCCCCTTCCACGATCCTCTGCCCACCTCTGGGGCCCCTTCCCAGATCCTCTGCTCCCCTGTGGCCCCCTCCTAGCCACCTTTAACTGGCCAGAGGTCCGGAACTGCAGCGGTGGCCGGCAGAGCCGCTCCGGGGCCAGGCCCCTTCCGCCCTGAGCACGCTGTGTTTGAGTATGCTCAGAGCGGGAGGTTTGAAACTCCCCAGCCTGGCCGCAGCAGGACAGGGCGGAACAAGCATTCCGCTCAAGTCTGCCGCTTTGCTGGGCCCCTGGGCGGAACGCACCAGAACGCAGCATTCTGCCCCGGTTTTGGCTGTGATCTACGGATTAGCCGAACCCAGCTTTTCAGGTGTATTTTGGACCCTAAAATTCTTGGCTTATATGCGAGCATATACGGTAGCTTCATATAAAAAACTGAAATTTTAATCATAAGTAAAAAGCCAGACAAAAATCACATATTTTTAAAATGCCTGCCGGATGGAGGACGTGAAGGTAAAAAGGAGGACATGTCTTCCTTTTGCCGGACGTCTGGTAACCCTATTCCTGGGGCTTGATTTCAGCGAAACACTATCAACTTTAACCATTCATATTTTACTTAGCTCTGTTATTAACTATAACTCAGAACCCTGCGAGGCTTAGTGCATACCACAAACAACAATGATCCCGGGCTGGCGTTGAAAACAGCATAGCTACAAGCGTGTAGACGGATAAATCATGTTCAATGTATTTCAGAAGCCTTGGTGAAGACCTGGTAAAATACTAATATATTCTGATAGCTTGGAGCAGCTCTGACAATTCTTGGGCTGTTTGTGGAGAGAGAAAGAGTGCACACTCCTTTATGCACCATCTTTGCAGGTGGGAACTGCTCTGTTCTCATTTACTGTACAGGAATTGTGTGTTATGAGGTGCCCCTGGTTTCTTGCATGGTGGGAAAACATGAGATTATTGTTATGCTGGTACAGCTGGGCATGTGAACAAATTCCCTCCACCCGCACAGGAATTAACATTTGAAAACAAGCTCTAAACTAGAGAATTACAAGCCTGTAGAAACCCGTTTCTGCCATGGGGCTGAACATGACTTGTGCCTGTGGCACTGCCACACTGAGCACCCAGGCAGCACCCAGTGCTTACCCTTAGGGTCTTTTTAGTGTAAATCAGGCTATGGGGAATTTCTATTCTCAGATTTGTATTTCTTGTGTTTGCACTATGCTATTGCACTGCTCTGGAAGCCATGGATACTACCCATCGTACGGATCCTAGAGAGGGCATGAAAGCAGAGCAACTATTCAAACTAGGTATGAGACACAAGAACAGGGTGGCCCCATCCTGCTTGTATTTGCTGACTAGCAGCTCCAGTCAATAAAAGATCCAGCTTGCCCAGTATTCCAAGCAATATCCAGGGAAAGAATCATAAACAGAGATACCAACATAGGATGTTACATCACAAAGTGTTGTAGGAGCAGAGCCTGAAAAGTAAGCTCTGTTAGAGCTGTTCTTTCCTTCCTTGCACATGCCTGGCCACCACAGACGTGAACAATCACTATTTCAATACAGGACTGTTAAAACCTTTTCTTTAAAAATATGCATGTTTCCCATGTCTTTTTATTCTGAGCTACATTTGATGCTGCCCGAGCCACAGCCAACAATCAACTATTTTCCTTTAAACAAAAACCAAGAGACTAGTGGGATTTCTTCCCCCCATCCAGTCCCCTACCCACCAACTAGGTATACACAAAAATGCACACAAGGGCACGCTATGCCAACCAGTCAAAAACTTATTTTTATGGAACTAAAGTTCTCTGGTGTCCAGAATCCCCATCAAGATACTGAGTGTTAATGTTTATGATCAGTACACATGGATCATTATTGATATTACTGTAGTGTCTCCATCTACCCAGGGACACCACATTGAGAGAGACGACTGCCAGTGAGCTATTTCACTGCCCTGGAATAACATTTATGCCCCGTACATCCCTTCCTGCCAGCAAGTGTCCTGTCAGGAGAATCTGACAGCATCACAACGCCAGAAGCGTTCCTTGTTTTATCCCTCGTTCTGCAAAGCACTTAACCTCACGCTGAAACGCACATTGAACTGCTGGATTCTGCACCTATGGAGCTCAGTAGCAAAGCTCCCAGCACCTTCCGCGGAGCTGGACTAAGTTCTAAATGCTTTGCTGAGCTGGCCTTTGAAGCCATTTTACCCCATAAAACACTCTTCAGTGTGTGGAAAGTGATTCTAGGTCAGCTTCTCCATGCTCTGTAAATTTATTTGGTTCTCTACTTTCCTCACTATTGCACATTTACATTACTTTAGTTCAGGCTCTTCTAATGGCAACTGTAAAATGAGCTATATATTTTAAGATTTCTTTAATGTCCCTGGTTACTGTTCATATACTGTTACTGTTCAGTGTCCTAGAAATACGATGATGTTAAAAGTAAAGTCAATTGTTCTCATTCTTTCCTCTGACTTGCATAGACTTTGTATGCCTAAAAAATTCAAAAGGAAATGATAAAAAGTGCATTGCACACAAGACAATACTTTACTTCAACTACCTATTTAAGACCCACTCTCACAATCTGAATGGCAGAAACTGTCACTGCATGGGGCTTTAAATAGTTCATAAAATTCTGAAAGCTAGCATTAGACAGTCATGTGAAATTGTATACCAATTCATAAAATCAGATATAGTGATCAGCCATTTGGCAATAATTTCGAGTGAGAAACAAATCTGAGCTCTCTGCATCTTAATCTTTTTCCTGATGATTCTGTTTCTACCATCATCAACTTTGTCTCACTCTCAATCTTTGTCCCTCTTTGTCCCTCTCTCAATCTGTTTCTTTACCTCCAGAGCCAGACGGATGCCCAGAAGTCAACTACTACGGGAGAAGCCCAAGAAAGAAAACAACAGAAAGCCACTGGTCATCACCTACAACCCCCAAGTCAGACCTCTACAGTACATCATCAAAGATCTACAGCCTATTCTACAAGACAATCCCTCACTCCTTCAAGTCGTAGGAGATAAGACCTCTCCTCGCTTACAGACAGCCCTCCATCCTTAAATGGATACTCACCAGCAACTACAGACCAAACAACAGAAACATTAAAGCAGGTACATATCCCTGCAACAGACCACACTGCCAACTTTGCCCCCATATTTACATAAAAGACACTATCACAGGACCTAATCAAGCCAGCTACTCTATCAAGGGCTCATTTACCTGCTCATCCAATGTGATTTATGCCATCATGTGTCGGAAATGCCCCCCTGCCTTATATGTTGGACAAACAGGACAGTCTCTGCGCCAAAGAATCAATGGACACAAATCTGACATCAGAAATCACAATATTCAAAAATCAACAGGGGAACACTTCAATCTCCCTGCTCACTCCAACTTGTTAATAGCAACTGACAACAGTGCTAAACAAATGAATAACAAATCACAGCTTCAAAGAGAAACTGCAGAATTGGAATTTATATGTAAATTTGACTCCGTTGTCTCAGGGTTAAACAGGGACTATGGATTTTTCTCTCATTACAACAGGTGATTTGACCTCACCTTCCTCTATGTGCTGTTCCCTAGTGTTTGAATCTCAACATCTATTTTGATTTGCTGTTACAGCCTGACCTGATCCTGTGTCATACATTTCACTGCATTTAATTTCCTCCCATCTTCAAAGTATCTGACGAAGTGGGATTTTCTCCCATGAAAGCTCATGCAGTAAATAAATTTGTTAATCTTTAAAAGTGCCACAAGACTCCTTGTTTTTTTGGCTGAACTAGACTAACACGGCTACCCCTTTGAAATCCTCTAACAGCCTTTGTGCACCCTGTGCTCATTAATCTATCTGTTTTACAGCAGAGACTGATAGATAACGGAATGTGTTGAGCCATACTCATCTACTACTATACCACGGCCTTTTAGAATACAAGTAATGATTTATTAGAATATATTATGAAGATTGTATTATATTGGAAATACAGAACTAATGACAAAAATAACCCTCACCTAGAGCTTTTGTTAATTGCTTATAAAAAAGATGAATAAAGTGATGTATTTTAAGCCCAGAAGGGACCACTGTGATCATCTAGTTTGACTTTCGTGTAACACAGGCCAGAGAATTTCACCCAGTGATTTCTGCATCAGTCCCAATAACTTGTGAATGAAACAGAGCATAACTTTGAGAAGGAGACATCCGATGATAATTTAATGTCTCCAACTGATGGAGAATCCACCACATCCCTCTGTAAACTGTTACAGTGGCTAATTAATTTGAAACAGATTAAAAACTCCCGTCCTCTTTTCATCTCTTTTCTTGTGATGTCATAATTCAAAGTTTTTTCTGTTTTCCAGTTCCACGAAAGACAAGACCTAACAGTCTAATTTAAAAAAAAAAAAAGTTACCTCCCCCCTTAAACATACACAAAAGACATATTCTTTACACACACACACACACACACACACACCTTATTTTTCTTTTGCATGTCACCTTTATAAATAATCTGTCTATAAATGTGCTCTCAATTGCCTTGGAAATGCCTTTCATTCTAGACTAGAGCCTTATTTACACCATAAAGAAATTATACTGCAACAATGTGTCGGGGGGGGGGGGGGTCTGTCTGCTTGTTTACTGAACAGTTATAATTAGGTGAACAATCTTAACTTGTATGGTCTTTGTTTCCCAGCTTTTAAATTAATTTGAAAATATATTCCAGCTTTCTTTAAAATAAATAATTAAGTGTAATTAGAAAAGCTAAACAAATAGTTTTCATTTTCTTGCACAAATCTAAATGTGTACAGTAAAGCACAACATCTAAAAGGAAAAATGAATAAATTCAACTCTGGGAAGAGTGAAAGTTTTAATTTCAATACATAATGTGTTGTTGTGACCCTCTTTTCTAGCACTGCAGTACTGTCAGGACACATGGTTTATACTTGTGTGGTCTCAAGGGATGCGTCTACACTTGTAAATTAAGTCGACTTAATTTATTCTGCATCTACACTACAGTTTCCTTAAGTTGACTTAAGCCAGTGTAGACCGGAAGTAGCCCTAAGTTGATTTAGGGCTACTCCAGGACTCCCTCACTGCCTTCCCTGCTGGGGGGTGGGCACAGGGGGAGCCTGGCATGCCCCCCCACAGGGCAGGGCAGAGCCCTGCCCACCCTGCCCCTATGCCCTGCCAGGGTCCCTGTCCCCCTTTGCCCATTGTACCAAGGTACAATGGGGCAAAGGCTGAGCCCCCTGGCACTGAGCAAGGGGTGTCCTTCCTGCCCCCATGGACCTGCCCTAGGTCCCCCTAACCCTTAGAAGTCGACCTAGGCGTCCAGTGTGGATGCTCTAGGTCGACTTTGTAAGTTCCCCCCTAAGTCGACTTAAAATTTAGGTGTAGACATGCTAAGTCGACTTAACTAAGTTGACAAAGTCGACTTAGTTAAGTCAACTTAGCTAAAGTCAACCTAAATTTACAAGCGTAGACATAGCCAAGGGGACTCTTGCTTGAAACCACCACAGAAATCAATGTGGGAAACTCTCTTTACCTTGAAAAGTCAGATATCTTTATTTAATCTCTCATTCTTCTCCCTTCTAAATTCCCCCAACTTTGATAGATACATTAAGCATCTTTTACCAAGGTGCAGTTTAAGGCAACTATTTTCAGATGGTGCATCCAAGCTCTCCTTTTCTGCTCCTTAACGAAAAGCTATTTCCTCAACTTCATTCTATGACATGCTCTGTTTTGCATTAGCCTAACTACTGTGTCTGAATGCACACCATCTCCCTGAAACTGCCAGCTTCTGTGCTGTTTCTAGCGTGAAGCAAAGGCCTGTATACAATTATAACTAGACATTTAAATGAGCACGAAGTATTCAGGCCCAGATTCTCCCTGTACTGAGTCTGCTTTACACTGCTCTGCTAGCACAAAATGGACCTGAATGCTCTTAGCTGGCCATGGGAGGATCATGCCAATGCGGAAAGATCCTTCAGTGCCATGGAGCTGACAGAGTGGCTCCGATGGTGCCCTTCCTGCCTCAGTCTGGCATAGGGACAGGACTGCTGGACAGTAGGCATGCTCTGTGCCTCCCTACACACAGGCAATGCGCAGCTACTATAATGGCCTCCTGGGGCCACTGACAGCTAGCGTAACTGAGAGCAGCCATTACACAGCCCCAAAATAAACTTAGGGCCAGATCTGCAAACAGCCTGCCCAGGATTAGGAGAGTGCGAAGTTGGGTTAAAGTCACTTTTGCGCACACACCTCCTACCCTCCCAAGTGGCATTGAGCATTCCTCAGCTGCAGGTAAGGATCTAGCCACCTATGTGAGGTCACAATGTCACGGATGCCAAAGGAACAGATTTTCCTGTCCTCCATGACAAAGCTTTGGTAATGTTCTGATCATTTCAATGAACAACATTTGTTAAGGTTTCACATATTAATCAAATAAATACTTTGCATAACTGTTACTTGCACTGTATATCAAAGATCTAGACAAAATTAATAACAGACACGCACCGTATGTACATCAGCTGGGCAAGTCTGCATTTTGGGTGACAAAAAGGTAGGTTGGCTGCTTGGATCAAGGCATTTGCCATTGAGACATAATGCCCACTGCCTACTAATAACCAGGTATAAGTGGATCGAGCCGGCACCTGTAACTACACAAATAACTAGGGCTGATTTAAGACACGTCTAGGACCCAACCATGGGATGTCACAATCTCAGTATTTTAAAGTATTTCTGGCCCTCGTGGAGGTGAAGAAAAGCTTTAAATGTGACAAAGAGAAACAGCTGCAGTAACTTCTGCCAGAGTGTGCAGGGAGCAGTGAGCTGCCTCATGCCACCATTGGGATGCTAACTCCAACCCTGGCCCAGCAGGAAGGGAAAATGCAGCAGGCTTGGTCCTTCTTAAGCCTTAGCAAAGTCGACTTACTTGAACAAGTGTAGATATAGTCTGGGTGTGGGAGGGGACCCTGCCACTCTGAATGATCTGTGGGGCCACGTGGAGGAACAGAGCCAGGGGGACTGAGAGTGCCCCATATCATGTTATGAAGGGATGCAGATTGTCTTCATCTGGCCCTGCACGAGGGACTTCTATTTCTCTCTTCTATGAACCACTTCCTCTATAAATTCCAGCATGTTCAAGTGTGACTCAGGCAGGCCTTAAACCTTCCACTTCCAACAGCAACAATCATCTCTGCTTCTTTGGTCTGAACTCAAGTAAGATACAAAGTGGGAGCAGCCCTGAAAGGAAATTCATGGGCTCACAGCTAAAAACATCTCAGCTTTACGGATGTCTTTACTGTTCGAAATAAAGTGTCAAAGTTCATTCTCTTCATATCCTCCTCCTTGCCTGTGACTTCAGCCTGGAGGTGCCCCACTTCACCAGGAAGAATGTTTGAAGTTGGCTTTGCTGGGGGGCAATATAATGTAGGTCTGTTCAGAAAGCTGCCATTCTAGGTATGCACTCTTATCCTTCTGACTGGTTTTTAAGCCTTCTGGTTTTTGCTTCTTTTTTTCCTCCAGAAATTTAATTTGTTCACTGTTAAACCATTTCAAAAAACTTATTTCTTCCTTTTAGGTAAACTATAAGAAACCTTCTCAAAATATCAGTGACAGAACACTGCTGCACAAAAGCAAACCAATTCTACAGCAAAGCAGCGTAACCATGTCATCATTTCCTCACAGCCTGACAATTGGACATTTCCCTCTCTTTCCCGAACATCCCCCCCACCCCTTCTCCTCCTACTTCCCTTTTAGTTTGACAAAAGATGGACTAGAAGTGAAGTCTGTCATGAATAAACCCTCTCTGGAACAGAGAAGTTATAAAACGGCAATATTTATAAAACACAAGACCAAGAGAATTCAATCTCAGTGATAACTCAGAGACAGAGAACACAGCCTACTCTGCGCTGAGCAAGTGAGATGGGATATATACATACAGTAGAACCTCAGAGTTATGACCACCTCAAGAATGGAGGTTGTTCGTATCTCTGAAATGTTCGTAACTCTGAACAGAACATTATGGTTGTTCTTTCACACTCAGTAAAGTTTTAAAGCTGTATTATGCAGAAGAAAAATGCTGCTTTCCCTTTATTTCAAAGTAATTTACATTTAACATAGTACTATGCTGTATTTGCTTTTTTTTGGTCTCTGCTGTTACCTGATTACATGCTTCTTGTTTCAAATGAGGTGTGTAGTTGACCAGTCAATTCGTAACTCTGGTGTTCGTAACTCTGAGGTTCTACTGTGTACATATAATATTAAAAGAACATTAAGGTTGCAAACTCAAGCATACAAAAGTTAGGAGATGCCAGAATCAAATTCCAAAGGAGTAGCCATGTTAGTTTAGTTCAGCGAAACAAACAAGAAGTCCTGTGGCACTTTTAAAGACTAACAAATTTATTTATCGCATGAGCTTTCGTGGGAGAAGATTAAGGTGTCTCATGCAATCTTAATTCTCTCTTCTTGTGTGTACAACACGTGATGATACAGTCTTTAGTTATATGATCATATACTGTACTCTTCTCCGCCAAATTTCCAGTACCCATTTCACAGCATGAATATGCCAGAACTTCTCTACCAGATATTTGCAATATTTTTTTAGCATACACAAAACAATGCATTTCCCCCAACTTTGTTCTTGGGAACAGCTGAACCATTTTAGCTGAAAATTTTCAAGCAAACTCAACTGTGGCAGATACTAAAGGCTTCCAAGCCCTGATGTAGGGTAAGGCATGTGCCTTATTCCCCAGTCTGGACCTATTGTCTGCACCAGGAGAGGTGGTGGAGGGGACCTGCAGAGCCTGTTAGTGGCAGTGTCAGAGGAGGGGGTTAGGAAGGGTGTCTGCAGGGACCAGCAGCGTCTGTTTCCTGAAGGCTGGGCTCATATGGGAGAGGTAAGGAGAGGGGCCATGTTGACTGGAGGGGGAGTGGGTGGGGTGGGAGAGCATCACTTGAAGCCAGGAGTGGCATGGCTCTGGCCAGGGCTCCCGCATGCCAGGCAATGTGGGTGGCATATGTGCCGCAGGTT
Source organism: Pelusios castaneus (assembly GCA_007922175.1). Taxonomy (NCBI): domain Eukaryota; kingdom Metazoa; phylum Chordata; order Testudines; family Pelomedusidae; genus Pelusios; species Pelusios castaneus. Next base: position 6,259,540 of record ML685884.1, on the reverse strand, counting down.
GCCGACCCCTGCTCTACATGAAAATTTCAGCACAAATGGTTCAAGTGTGGTAAACTTACAAGCAACAGACCACAGGGTCTTATTACGGGAAATGTTGGAAAATCTTGTCAAAAAGCAGCACTATCAGTTCCCTGATAAAGGAGATAAATAATCTAAGATTTTATAGCATGTTTGTCAGTTTGTATCGGAGTATATCTGCATAGGAGAGGGCTGTTTGCCTGTGTCAGGCATGAGAAATGCAGAATTTCCTGGATCTTTATCTGATTAGCATATGAATACAATGATCAAAGGAGAAACAAAACAGAAGTGCTAGCAGGGGGGATATTTCCTCACATCAGCCCTGAATAATTGCCATAAGCACTCACAGCATTTGCAGAAGGGCTTACAAAAATCCGATATGCTCGGAAAGTAATCATACAGCCACACAGCAATTCCCTATAATGGGAAAGTCAGTTTTTTTAGCAGTTAGTTAGATTTTAAATAAGGATAAAAAGGGGGACACTTTCTACTAATTAATCCATCTCTGCAGCAGATATCTCCACTGTGAGCATCTGGAACATACAACATGGGACTATTTACAGTATGTAAATCACTACACACACACTCACACACATCTGTCTATACCTGGGCTGTTTCTTCGGAGGTGGAGGAGGAGGTGCAAATTCCTCAGTTTCCTTCTTGTCTTTCGGGAAATCAAAAGCAAAAGATGCTGATTTGCTCATTCCAGTCTTTTTTTCCTGCACAGAGCAGTTTTCTGCATGATGGGGACCAGCTGTTCCATTCTCAGCCTCCCTTGCCTGTGTGCAGGCTAAAAAGCCCTGTTCTTCCTCCTCTTCTTCTTCGATCCGGCACTGCCTGCTCCATGTAGCACTACAGTATTTATGCCTCCTCTCGTAGGCCGAGCCTGGAGGACCCCTGTTGGGCTCATCTGCAGAGGCTCTGTTCATAGGAGAACAGAGAGAAGGCAGAGGCCTAGAGGCATCTGCGCAGCTCCTTGAAGAGAACTGGGTGCTGGTGTCACTGTGCCCACCTCTGTCGCAGCGCCCTGCTACAGGAGAGCTGACTGAAGACATGCGAGTGCCCTCGCTGGCAAGCTGGCTGCTTTCAGACCCCTTTGTGATACCAGCAGAACTCTCATTAACTAAGACCTGGCTCTGGTGGGGAAGCCGCGGGCTGCTTTCACTTGAACCCATGTCGCTGCTGGCTCGCGAGCCCTCTCTGTGCCCAAAGGAAGGTGAAGGGATCCCAAAGTCTGACTGAGAGGTGGGGCTAGCACAAGGCCACTGGACCCCGACAGCTGAGTCTGGGCTGCTCAGAAAGATCGTCCTGTGATCATCCTCTGTGTGTGCAGCCATAACTGTAATCTTTGCTGCTATCTGTGTACCTGTGTCCTGGGGCTCCCTTTCATTGCTCAGACGATGTGTCCCATCGCGCCACAGGCCATGGGTCTGCTCTCTCAGAGGGCTGAGTGCCAGCCCATCTCTTTTGGGCTGTGTGCCAGAATTGTTGAGCTGTACCTTTTTTCTCTTGGTGCTCTCAGCGTAAATAGGTTCGCCGCAGGCAGGAGCGAGAGTGGTCAGCGTTTTGCTCGTGTTTTCCACGTTGTCGTCTCTGGTGAGATCCGACTGCTCAAGGAGAGGACAGTAATCATTTTTCTGGGGTAAAGCAAAGGGACTGCTGCTGTTACTGCTACTGCTGCTGCTGAATACATTGTCTGACAGGGTGGTAGCACCAGAGATAAGTGCTAACTTTTTTCTCTCCGAATGTGCATTATTTCGCGGCGAGTCCTGTAAACAGTGTTTCCTTTGAAAACCCGAGTCTGAGTTCATCAGTTTGTATTCATCGTCACAAAACTTTACAGCCCTTGACTTTGCTCGTGGATTCACTGCAGCGTCCTGCTCCCCCCAAAACCTCGGAGCTAGGTTTTCACTGTCCTGCCATATCCTGCTCTCAGGACATGGAGTGTCCAGTGGCACAGTGGCACTCTCTTCGCAATAGACCCCAATGGAACAGTATTCCCCACTTTCACTCTCAAAGCCAGCAGAGCAGCAGTTGTCACTGCTTGTTGAGGAAAGTGTTGTGCCTTCTCTTTGCTGAAAGTCTGGACACCCTGGAGAGTCAGTGGAGGAAACGGTGCTTCTGTCAGCAAATGTGGATGACTGGTGGCAGAAGCCCCTATGTAGAAATGTGAACTTTTCCTTGTTCTGAAGTACAGCTCTGTCCTCCCATCCACCCATCTCCCCCACAAATGCTGAACTACTCAAGGAGATATTTCTTTCTGCTTTGCTTTCCAGGCAGGTCAAGCCCACCCCAGAGTAGCTGTGGAGATATTGAGGAGCACAGTCATTTGGTGTTTCGGGCAAGAAGGGCTTTCTCACAGCATTGGTACTTAAATTGTCAATGCATGTCCTTTGAGCTTCTGGCTTCACAAGGAGGTGGTTTTCAGAGGCCATTCCCCAGCTGACCTGCATGGGCCAAAGATAAAAGTACATGTTCAGCATGTGCACTGAAAAAAGAAAAAGGTAAATGTTCTGTTGCAAACTTCCCTGAGAGGTGTGCTTAGTCATGCTCTGCACCTGTGAATTCACCACACTGGTCTGCTGAAACCTTTTCTACTTAAGTTACACTTGCTTGACTTTCCCCATCCTCTGCAGTCCTTGCATTATTAATTATGTCAATACACTGAATAAGGAATCACCTTTCCCTCCTGTTCAGGTTCTTATGCAGGACAGGGGATAACATTCTCAACTTGCTGCACTGGATGTGCGTATTCTGTTTAGAGCCATCAACATACAATGAAAGATTCCGAAGAGTATATCCTTCACCTGACATTATTTCCCCTTTCCATTTTATAAATCAGCTTTGTAGCTGTACAGCTTGCAGCAGTGGTTCTCAACCATTATATCGCGACACAGAAGTGTGTTGCGGCACAGTGGTGAGTGTGTCACAAGCTAAGCCTGCCCCTCCCCCGCTGAGCTGCCGCAGTGACACATGGGCTGTGACACATGCAGCCGACTAGTGTTAACCAGGGGTCAGGCTGGGGAAGGAGAGAGATGCGGGGTCGGGCTGGGGGAAGGGGAGAGATGCAGCGGTCGGGCTGGGGCAGGGGAAAGGAGACGTAGGCTGCATGGCTAGGATGCAGGGCTGCTCGAGGGTGGGGGGCAGATGCGGAGCTGGGGCGGAGGTGCGGCTAAGACATGGGAGGAGGGGGGTTGGTATGTCACACACTGCTGGGAAAGCTCCCAACTGTATCATGACCCTTAAAAGGTTGAGAACCCCTGGCTTACAGAATAGAACCTCTTATAATGAAGGGTTTCCTTCATGAAAGAAGACTTCATTATATGTGGAATTGCCACTGAACGGGAGAGGGCCTACTTTGCAAAAGATCCCCTCTTTGCAAAAGATCTGCAAGAGGCAACAGTGCAACTGCCTCCCTCCTACACTTCCCAAAGGCACTAGTAGCTATGTATCTGCGGGCATACACACCTCATTCTGGAAGATCTTATCTTTACTCCCACTGGAGAGCAGCGGTAGCAAGGCTAGGAATCAAGGGTTCTTTACCATCCTGTCCCACCCCACCCCTGAGGAGAGCGACAATTTTTCTTTTCCTCTGTTGAATAAGGGAAATCCCACAGCGAGAATCCCACAGTGTAACCCATGCCCATTAAATGATAAATTGTTCCACTCGAAGGGATCTGACTGGGTAGAATCAGCTTATAAGGGCCTGAAACTTCAGTATGGGCCAAATTCAGCTGTCCAGCAGAAGAAAAAATAGTTTAGCTCCATTGGCTTCAATGAAGTTAAGATGCCTTTACAGTGGTATGCCTGAGTGAGAATTTGGCCCTAAAAAAAAGCAAGCAGAGTACTAAAACTCTAAAAAAATACATTGGAGCACTTTTATTCCACTTGGCTATAAAATGACTTGCTCTAGCAGAGTATATTATGAGCAGCTCCCACTGTACTTTGAAATAGATGGGGAGAAAAACACACATTAGGAAATCATCTGGCTTTCTGCCTGGGTTGGAGCAGTCCTTGTTTCAAACCAGGGTCCAGGATGAATTCAACATAGCTAAAATGATCAGCCAGCAGAGGAAGAATTTGTCATGAAGCTGTATCACTGACACACAGACCGCCTCTGCTCACTGATTAGTCAATGAGAGTCTGAACAACTAGTCACTCCTTTGCTCAGGCACAGATTTGAAGGTTATCAGAGAAGCAAGTAAGACTGGACATAGATAAAATACACATTATTCAAGCTCCTAACATAGTTTTTATCTGGAATAGCTAGAAAGGCTCTGAAGCACAACCCCAGAACTGAACGCCTACAGAATTCTGGAGAAAAGCCGAATTGAACTCTGCGGCTTAATCCCAACTCTGGATGTAACCGTGGTTTAATGCATGGTTCTCCCTTCATTCATCATATTTTCCTCTTCAGCCATCATATTTAGGAAGATGTCCAGGGGGGTCTCAATGGTACAGAGGATTTACAATGGAACAGAGAAACACTCACATCCAGGCTGCTTGGTTATCAGTCCAGACTGAGAGTGAACCATGGTGGTTTGATGGCCTGTATGAAATATGCTGTTCAGTTATTAGTAAGCAGGTATCTAGACCACAGCAACATTTGGCAAAACTTTCTCTCAAGTCTCGGCAGAGAGGCCAACAACTATATGGGCATGAAGATCCTCTCACCCCTACAGGCGGACCTTCTCAGTCAGGATTGAGGAACCCACCGCAGCAATGTATAAACAGGATTTCAGTCCTAAGGTAGTCAAGGAGAAAATTTTCTCCATGGAAAAAAACAATTAAAAATGTAACAAGATACTGCATGAATAACATTTTAAAGTATCCTCTTTATACATGATCCTTCCAGAATTATGTGGTGATCCTGTTCAATATTATCTAATTTACAGGACCCACTAGATTTAAGAAGCGGGAAGCCAAGCATTTTGCATCAAAAACTCAAACCTCTGGTGTGGCAGGATCTAAAATGAATTGGAAAGCAGGTGAGGCAGAAAAGAAAGATATTGCCTTAAAAAAAACCCAGAAACCACAAACAAATAAAATAATAGAAGTAGACTCGCAATAGTCTTGTCATAGCAAATATCTTTATTGCTGCCCACCAAAAATAAATATTCTAACGGGAGCAGGATTGTACACTACCACACCCTTGTTAATCATTACCTGTGAGATATCTGCATTCATATTCACATCCGTCCATACGTCAGAAACATCGGGGTTGATCATTGTTGGCTTCACTGCAATTGTTGGCTTTGAGTAAGGTGAGGCAATTACACATTCATCTTCCAGGGGAGTCTCCTTAGCCCTGCTTCTAATTCCATTCAAGTTGTGTAAAGGCACGCTACTAGCTTCCAGCTCAAGTGATGTGTACAGCCCGTGGGAATTTTTGGGGTAGAAACAGTTTTTGCAGGAGCCAGGCTTCCAAATGTGTTCCACAAAATTACTGCACACAGACATTTTCAAGTCCTCCTGGTTCAGACAGATGGCGCTCTGCATCTTAGGTACTCAGCTCTGCTCTTCATTTTGGGTTTGCCCTTTGAAGGCGGTCTTAAAGATTTAGACTGTCCTGTCATTGAGTTACCTGGAAAGGCAGAACACTGCCTGATTAGTGATTTTATACATGACAATTGGGAGATTTTCATTTAACTAGGGAGAAAGGTTATAATTACACTTACTTTGCTTTCATTTCAAAGGGTCACTATTAAGGTTTCTTTATGTAGTGCCAACACAATCACACCTACAAATCCTCCATTTCTAAACATAACCTCTACAATGAGGTTGGAGTACATCAAACAAGCAGCATCCCTTTGAGAATTAATTCATTGTTTAACAAGCCCATATAACCAGACTCATATCGGATCTAGGCCAAAGGTAAAGAAAACTGATACAGAGGGTGTGTCTCTTGTAAATATCCATTCATGGTTCTGAAAGTGGGATTGAGGAAGAGGAATTCCCTTTAAAAACAAAATTACTTCTAAGAGAAACAGGACTATAGTGGAGCCAAGGATATAGGCCAGAGTTCTGTAACCTAGTGCCTAACAACCACTATATCCTGCTGAAATTTAACAATAATTACACCCTAAATCAGGATTATATGGGAAAGTAATAGAAACCATTTCCATTGCCATAAAACAACAAGAAAAGATTGAGACAGAGAGCAAGGCTGTTAATCTGCAGTTGAATCTGACTTGGGAAAGGGAAAGTTTTTATCTGTTTTACCTGGAGTTACAAATAATAGTTTCTGTTAACTGAAATAGCTGCAAGGTTGAAATTGAACACACAGAGATTAACAACTCTCTGTTCTTAGAGATGAGGGGAATCCTGTCCCTCTTTCCTCTCCAGCAATGGAAAGAGAAAATTCCCCACGAACGGTTCTATTTTGGGCCAGTCTTCCTTCTTTACTGCCAAGTTTAGCCAAATTCTCACAATAATTACCTGAAACTAACCCCTTAGGGAAATATTTAGGAATTGGAACCACAAAAAGCAGGGACAATTTAGCTGACCGCAGAAAAGCTATAGGGTTGCTGACAAGGGAAGATGTGTAGATAGAACATGTCTCAATGAAAATCCTTCTATACCTAGTTCTCCCTTATCTCTTTTGTTCCCACAACTTTCCTCTGATCAGCAGATGTCAACATAAAGCAACATCAAACGAACTGTTTCCCTTGGAACTCCCTCTAGTTTGGAGCATTCCAAGAATCAGGCCCTTAGGGAGCAATAGACCAATTCTGGAGTTTGAACTGAAGTCATTCCTCAAACCTCTGGACAACAGCACCCCAGCCTCAGAACTGAAGTATGAATAAGCACTTGTGTATAAATAAATCTTAGTCTTTAAAAGTGCCACATGACTCTGTTGTCTTTCTACAATAGACTAACACGGCTACCCCTTTGGAATTTGACCACTTTTGTATAAATTTGTCTCTGTTATAATGTATTAACCCTTTGCAACAACGTGACAAAGATTATCAACAAAATCCCCTAAAACTAAATGCACTGGCTTTACTAGATTTAGGCTGCAAAGTGATGCTCTCATATTCTTTGGTGGCACTAAAAGACACCATATTCTAGGTTTCAGCCACTCCAAAATGTTATTAAAGTGAAGTTAATGTCGCAGACACATACCAACATGGCCCTTAGGAGACTTCTCGCTCATGGGTCGTTCAGCTGAAAAAATGATCCATTTTACACTGACAGCACCTCTTCAGTTTACATTCTGAAGTCTCTCTCTGCAAGGAAGAGGGCTAAAGATTGTTTTTCTTAAAATAAAAGCTCAGCAATCAGTTGATACATTATACCAAGCTCAAAAGAGTTAATAATATTTAGCCATGGTCCAAATTGAAAAGTTCACTTCTGAACTTAAACTTTGACCAACTAAACATTGGTGCTCTGTCCTAGTTCTCAGAGAGAGTCCAATAAACAATGTTCTGTTTCTCTACTAAAACATGGCAACAAAAGTTACAACGTTAGGAAGTTAGTTATATTTCAGGAACCTGTTGTCTGACCTACTTCATTTGCTTTTGGGAAAGTCCACCACAGCTCCAAACCTCAATTTACCAATGCACATTTTATAATTTCACACTTGAAAATATAAATGCACATTTATCATCAGACATTTAATTAACTGCACATTCTCCAGTGTCAAATACTCAAAGGTAGATCTATCTGAATCCATAAAGTTATCTCTGGAGTCAAAAGGACTAGAATGGAAGATCAGATTCTGTTTTTGTTTGTTTGGTTCATTTATTTTAAAAAAAAAACAACAAAAACTTCCTGAATCACTGTCAGCGTGTAACATCAAAAGTGAGACTTGCTATTACTCTACATATCCACATTTCAATAATTAAATTGTTAGCAAAATTGTATCTTGTTGCTACCTGATATAGTATATGATTTTTAAAAAAAAAAAAAATCAATGGGAAGTTACACAGTAAGTTTTGATACTATATCACAGGTCCAGAAAAGCAATGATGGGAGCAATGACAATATCTCAGTTACACAAATTCTGGGAAATCATGACACCAGTCACAAGATTCCTTAAGCAAAACCACCTTCTTCAACAGGAATCTATATATTAAAATTTGTTCCTAACAGTCCCATTGATGACAAATCAAGTCACATGGAGCTGTGAAGCCAATATAACCCTAGAGGAAAGTCACTGTTTTCATAAATGTATTTGCAATGTAGCTTTAAAATGTATATTTCTACAGTAAAAATAATATACAAAAATTCCCAAAACTACAAAACACAGGAAATGAAATTCAAGAAACAAATGATTCTGGAAACACTGAGTAAGTTCAAAAATCAGAACATTCACTGAAACAAAAAAGACTAGAAGATATTGCACTCTTTTAGATGACAGAAAATTGAGGATAGCTCAGTACAGTGTTTTTCAAACTGTCCAAGTGTGCCATTAAATTTTGTAGAAAGGTAATGAAAATCAATGTAAAACAAACATTGTTTCATCTTAAACAATATTTTATCCAACCAAAATTGCAACTCATAAAACTCTTGAAAATTAATCATCAAATTAAAAGCGAGGTATTGGTCTTTTGACTTGTTTGTCTCATTGAAGTGTGCCGTGTTACTGGAAAGGTTGGGAACCACTGGCTTAGTATGCTAAAATAATGCCAGTGTGATAAGAGCGTAACTCCCAGGCATAAGTAAGGCAATTTTAACTCAGCCTACCCCTATTTAAATATCTCTGAGGGAAGAGCACAACTAGGCAGAGAGGAAGTGGCAGTTTTAAACTGGCCAAAGGAAGAGAGTTAAGAGTCAATTCACGATTTTCGGGCTTTTATGTATGTAGCGGTAAGTAACCCAATCAGTGGCAGGAACGCACTTTGAAACCAAGCGCAGTTTAAACAAAAGTAGAATACATTTCTTGCATGGGATCCATTTACACCAAAAATGCTCTGGGTTTCAGACAACTTCACGTCAAATTCTTTGTCTCCTTCTGAAAAGGTCTCGGAAATAGTTCTTTGGAATCTGGTTCTAAACGCAGGAGACCGTGAGACTCTTAACATCCAGCCCTTGGGGCCACGCTAGCCTCTGGCTTTGTGGAAACCACGTGCTTGCTTGGTGAGCCTTACCTGCTGAGTAACACATCCGCGCAGGGACACACCGTCCGCCCGGAGCAGACAGGCGAGATGAAGGCTGGCTTGTCAGGCGTGAACTGATCTAGCCCGCTGCAATCGGGGTCCCTCGCTGGCGCTAAGCGATCCCTGCTTTTAAAGACTACGGAGCCCAGCCTCGCACGCCCTTTCCTTTCCTCTCCCCCAGCGCTACCCAGACCAGCCCTGAGCCTTGGCTCGCTGCAGCTGGCACGGGAAAGAGCCGAACCCTGTCTGTCTGTAGAAGCGCCAGGCCTCCCGTCCCGAGCTGTGGGGCGGGGGTTCACCTGGGGCACAGGGGTCTCTCGGGGCTAGGACGAGCCCAGCAGAGGTGCCCGCAGCCCCACCCGCCCGCTCGGAGCCAGAGACACAAACCTCCGCCCCGCGCCGGCTCCCGCCCGGCCCAGCCTCCCCGCGCCGCCGCCGCGTGAGCCGGGCCCCTGGGATGGCATCCGCTGCGCCACTGCGGACGGTCAGTAGCAGCCGAGCTGCGCCGCGGTGTGCGGGGCCGGGCTGCGGGGCGGTCTCCCCGGGCTCCCCTCCCCGCTCCTCCTTCTGGGGCTGGGCCGCGGGCCCTGAGCCCCGCCCTCAATCCACTCACGGCCCAGCCCTAGAGACTCCTCCGGCAACCTAAATCCTCCCCAGCGCTGCCCCACAACCTGTCGCCCATACCCTGCCTAGCACCTCCCGTCCCCCACACAGCCTCCCTCAGGAGCACCCCACAGCTCCTCCCATATCCTCCCTCAGCTGCAGCCCCACAGCCCCTTCCTAATGCCTCCCCAGCACAGCCTCCCCAGTGTCCTCTCCTAGCAGGACTCCCACTGCCTGGCCCAAATATCCTCCCCCAAACTCCTTCATATCCCCAGCATCCTCCCCCAGTTTCCCCACAACTGCTCCCTAAATCCTCTCCCAACTTCACACAGCCCATCTCCCAATATCTTCCCCCAGTAGCAACTCCACAGCCTCCCCCTTCCATTCTCCTCAGTGGACCCACAGGCCCTTCCCAGTATCCTCCCCCAGCTTCCATTGCAGCACCATCCCCAAAACTCTCCCAACACTCTCACAAACCCCCTGCAAATTTCCCTCAGTTACCACACAACCTCTCCTGGGGCCCCCCCCCCCCCCCCCCCCCCCCCACACCAGCAAAAAAATATTGGTGAATTTCATATTATCCCTATTGTACAGAGTGGTAGCTGTAACACAGAGAGCTTAAGGTCACAGTGTGGCAACTTGGGTGCCTAAAAGTGGACACCTAAATTAATTTTTAGACACCAAGATAAAATGGCTGATTTAAAGTAGAGCCAAGCATTCATGGCTTTCAAAGCAGTCAGTGTGAGCTACTCAGCATCTCTAAGTCAGGATGGTTAGGGGCTGCAGGGAACAAGTGGTCAGTTTTCCTAAACCTTCCCTAGTAGAATCATAGACATGGAGGGGTCTTTGAGAGCTAACCTACTCCAGCCTCCCTGCACTGAGGCAGGACTGAGTAAATCCACACCATCCCTGACATGTCTTTGTCCAACCTGTTCTTAAAAACCTCCAACGATGGGAATTCCACAACCTCCCTTGCAAGCCTATTCCAGAGTTTAACTAATCTTATCATTAGATGTTTTTCCCAATATCTAACCTAAATCTTCCTTGCTGAAGATAAAACCCATTACTTCTTGTCCTACCTTCAGTGGATATGGAGAATAATTGGTTACAATCCTCTTCATAGCAGCCCTTAATGTATTGGAAGACTGTCTTCTTTTCTCAAGACGAAACATGTCCATATTTTTAAGCTTTCCTCATAGATCAGGTTTTCTAAACATTTTACATTGTTGTTGTTCTCCTCTGCAGTCTCTTCGCTTTGTCCACATCTTTCTGAAAATGTGGCAGCTAAAATGGGACACAATACTCCAGTTGAGGCTTCACCAGTTTCCAGTACAGTGAGATAATTACAACCCATGGCTCCTATTAATACCCTCCAGAATGGCACTAGCCTTTTTCACAATAGTATCACATTGTTCTCTCATGTTCAATTTATGATCCACTATAATCCGCAGATCTTTTTCAGCAGTATTATTGCCCAGCCAACTATTCCACATTTTGTACTTGTGCATTTGATTTTAGCTTCCTAATTGTAGTACTTTGCACATGTCTTTATTAAATTTTATCTGTCTGATTTCAGACCCATAACGTAATTTTTCATGGTCATTTTGAATCCTGTCCTCTCATGTGCATGCACCCCTCTTTAGGGGGTTGTGACATCCACAAATTGTATAAGCATACTCTCTACTCCACTGTCCAAATAGTTCATGAAAATATTGAATAGTGCGAGACCCAGGACTGACCTCTGTGGGACTCCACTAGATACACCCTACCACTTTGACACTGAATCATTAATAACTACTCTTTGAAAACAGACTTTCATCTACTTGTTAGGAATTTATCTAGATTATATTTCTCTAGTTTGCTTAAGAGAACAGAGAGCTAGACGTTAAGACACAGAATTCTACTAGCAATCAATATGTGTTAACTATGGCTGTTTTTAACACCATACGATATGTAGTGTGAACCTAGGCTGAATTTTGATTCAATTTTTCCTTTCCTCACTAGTTTATTTTTGACTTACCTTATGAGTCTCTCTCTCAAAGACAGCCCCCCCAAACTCCCCAAAACAACACTGCCATGCTATCCAAAACAAAGCAAATCAACGCATAGTTATGTTACATTAGGATGATATTTGTGGAGTGTGATTCTTTATGCACTTGTTGGCAACCAGATTTGTGAGCTGAGATAAGATATTTTGTTAAAGTTCCCCAGTGCTTTTTTTCTGCCGGAACGCACCGGAACGGCGTTCCGGCACCTTTGTTTCCCCGCCGGTGCTCCCTCCCAGCTGTGCAGGCTGGGCCGGACTAGGGAGATTTAAATCTCCCGCCCTGAGCATGCGCAGTTACAGCGTGCTCAGGGCGGGAGCGGACTGGCCGGCAAGCAGCTCTGCCGGCCGTCCCTGTGGTTCCCAGCCTCCGGCCAGGTAAGGGGGCTGGAGGGAGGCCTGGAGAGGGGTGGGGGGGACAAGGAGACGGGCCGGGTTAGAGGGGTGGGGGTGGGGACAAGGAG